>OY979726.1:0-582500 GCA_963855995.1 Muricea muricata
CCCAACCCATGATTTGGTTTGTGGGGAAGTCTGGTGTGAAATATGGTAACTTGTCAAAATGGCTTTAAATCACTTGAAACTTTTCAAAAATGATCGCGTATGCCTTGTTTCATGAAAAATATCGTTTTGAGCAATTCAAACTCATTTTTGTAAGTTTTCAGAATTTCATCCTTGTCTAAGTCCCAATCCATGATTTGGTTTGTGTGGAAGTCTGAGGTGAAATATGGTAACTTGTCAAAATTGCTTTAAATCACTTGAAACTTTGCAAAAATGATCGCGTATGCCTTCTTTCATGTAAAAAATCGTTTTGAGCCAGTCAAACTCATTTTTGGAAGTTTTTATAATTTCACCCTTGTCTAAGTCCCAATCAATGATTTGGTTTGTGGGGAAGTCTGGTGTGAAACATGGTAACTTGTCAAAATGGCTTTAAATCACTTGAAACTTTTCAAAAATGATCGCGTATGCCTTCTTTCACGAAAAAAATCGTTTTGAGCCAGGCAAACTCATTTTTGTAAGTTTTCAGAATTTCACACTTGTCTAAGTTCCAATCCATGATTTGGTTTGTGGGGAAGTCTTGTGTGAAATATGGTAATTTTCAAAATGGCTTTAAATCACTTGAAACTTTTTAAAAGTGATCGCGTATGCCTTCTTTCATGAAAAAAATCGTTTTGGGCCAGTCAAACTCATTGTTGTAAGTTTTCAGAATTTCACCCTTGTCTAAGTCCCAATCCATGATTTGGTTTGTGGGAAAGTCTTGTGTGAAATATGGTAACTTGTCAAAATGGCTTTAAATCACTTGAAACTTTTCAAAAATGATTGCGTATGCCTTCTTTCACGAAAAAAATCGTTTTGAGCCAGTCAAACTCATTTTTGTAAGTTTTCAGAATTTCACCCTTGTCTAAGTTCCAATCCATGATTTGGTTTCTGGGGAAGTCTTGTGTGAAATACGGTAATTTTCAAAATGGTTTTAAATCACTTGAAACTTTTCAAAAGTGATCGCGTATGCCTTCTTTCATGAAAAAATCGTTTTGGGCCAGTCAAACTCATTGTTGTAAGTTTTCAGAATTTCACCCTTGTCTAAGTCCCAATCCATGATTTGGTTGTTGGGAAAGTCTGGTGTGAAATATGGTAACTTGTCAAAATGGCTTTAAATCACTTGAAACTTTGCGAAAATGATCGTGTAGGCCTTCTTTCATGAAAAAATCGTTTTGAGCCAGTCAAACTCATTTTTGGAAGTTTTCAGAATTTCACCCTTGTCTAAGTGCCAATCCATGATTTGGTTTGTGGGGAAGTCTGGTGTGAAATATGTTAACTTGTCAAAATTGCTTTAAATCACTTGAAACTTTGCAAAAATGATCGCGTATGCCTTCTTTCATGAAAAAAATCGTTTTGAGCCAGTCAAACTCATTTTTGGTAGTTTTTAGAATTTCACCCTTGTCTAAGTCCATACCCATGATTTGGTTTGTGGGGAAGTCTGGTGTGAAATATGGTAACTTGTCAAAATGGCTTTAAATCACTTGAAATTTTGCAAAAATGATCGCGTATGCCTTCTTTCATGAAAAATATCGTTTTGAGCACTTCAAACTCATTTTTGTAAGTTTTCAGAATTTCACCCTTGTCTAAGTCCCAATCCATGATTTGGTTTGTGTGGAAGTCTGGTGTGAAATATGGTAACTTGTCAAAATTGCTTTAAATCACTTGAAACTTTTCAAAAATGATCGCGTATGCCTTCTTTCATGTAAAAAATCGTTTTGAGCCAGTCAAACTCATTTTTGGAAGTTTTTATAATTTCACCCTTGTCTAAATCCCAATCAATGATTTGGTTTGTGGGGAAGTCTGGTGTGAAATATGGTAACTTGTCAAAATGGCTTTAAATCACTTGAAACTTTTCAAAAATGATTGCGTATGCCTTCTTTCACGAAAAAAATCGTTTTGAGCCAGTCAAACTCATTTTTGTAAGTTTTCAGAATTTTACCCTTGTCTAAGTTCCAATCCATGATTTGGTTTGTGGGGAAGTCTTGTGTGAAATATGGTAATTTTCAAAATGGCTTTAAATCACTTGAAACTTTTCAAAAGTGAACGCGTATGCCTTCTTTCATGAAAAAAATCGTTTTGGGCCAGTCAAACTAATTGTTGTAAGTTTTCAGAATTTCACCCTTGTCTAAGTCCCAATCCATGATTTGGTGTGTGGGAAAGTCTGGTGTGAAATATGGTAACTTGTCAAAATGGCTTTAAATCACTTGAAACTTTGCGAAAATGATCGTGTAGGCCTTCTTTCATGAAAAAAATCGTTTTGAGCCAGTCAAACTCATTTTTGGAAGTTTTCAGAATTTCACCCTTGTCTAAGTCCCAATCCATGATTTGGTTTGTGGGGAAGTCTGGTGTGAAATATGGTAACTTGTCAAAATGGCTTGAAATCACTTGAAACTTCGCAAAAATGATCGTGTATGCCTTCTTTCATGAAAAAAATCGTTTTGGGCCAGTCAAACTAATTGTTGTAAGTTTTCAGAATTTCACCCTTGTCTAAGTCCCAATCCATGATTTGGTGTGTGGGAAAGTCTGGTGTGAAATATGGTAACTTGTCAAAATGGCTTTAAATCACTTGAAACTTTGCGAAAATGATCGTGTAGGCCTTCTTTCATGAAAAAAATCGTTTTGAGCCAGTCAAACTCATTTTTGGAAGTTTTCAGAATTTCACCCTTGTCTAAGTCCCAATCCATGATTTGGTTTGTGGGGAAGTCTGGTGTGAAATATGGTAACTTGTCAAAATGGCTTGAAATCACTTGAAACTTCGCAAAAATGATCGTGTATGCCTTCTTTCATGAAAAAAATCGTTTTGAGCTATTCAAACTCATTTTTGTAAATTTTCAGAATTTCACCCTTGTCTAAGTGCCAATCCATGATTTGGTTTGTGGGGAAGTCTGGTGTGAAATATGTTAACTTGTCAAAATTGCTTTAAATCACTTGAAACTTTGCAAAAATGATCGCGTATGCTTTCTTTCATGAAAAAAATCGTTTTGAGCCAGTCAAACTCATTTTTGGTAGTTTTCAGAATTTCACCTTTGTCTAAGTCCATACCCATGATTTGGTTTGTGGGGAAGTCTGGTGTGAAATATGGTAACTTGTCAAAATGGCTTCAAATCACTTGAAACTTTGCAAAAATGATCGCGTATGCCTTCTTTCATGAAAAATATCGTTTTGAGCAATTCAAACTCATTTTTGTAAGTTTTCAGAATTTCACCCTTGTCTAAGTCCCAATCCATGATTTGGTTTGTGTGGAAGTCTGGTGTGAAATATGGTAACTTGTCAAAATTGCTTTAAATCACTTGAAACTTTGCAAAAATGATCGCGTATGCCTTCTTTCATGTAAAAAATCGTTTTGAGCCAGTCAAACTCATTTTTGGAAGTTTTTATAATTTCACCCTTGTCTAAATCCCAATCAATGATTTGGTTTGTGTGGAAGTCTTGTGTGAAGTATGGTAACTTGTCAAAATAACTTTAAATCACTTGAAACTTTGCAAAAATGATTGCGTATGCCTTCTTTCACGAAAAAAAGCGTTTTGAGCCGTCCAAACTCATTTTTGTAAGTTTTCAGAATTTCACCCTAGTCTAAGTCCCAATCCATGATTTGGTTTGTGGGGAAGTCGGGTGTGAAATATGGTAACTTGTCAAAATGGCTTTAAATCACTTGAAACTTTGCAAAAATGATCGCGTATACCTTCTTTCATGAAAAATATCCTTTTGAGCAATTCAAACTCATTTTTGTAAGTTTTCAGAATTTCACCCTGGTCGAAGTCCCAATCTATGATTTGGTTTGTGGGGAAGTCTGGTGTGAAATATGGTAACTTGTCAAAATTGCTTTAAATCACTTGAAACTTTGAAAAAATGATCGCGTATGCCTTCTTTCACGAAAAAAATCGTTTTGAGCCCGGCAAACTCATTTTTGTAAGTTTTCAGAATTTCACCCTTGTCTAAGTTCCAATCCATGATTTGGTTTGTGGGGAAGTCTTGTGTGAAATATGGTAATTTTCAAAATGGCTTTAAATCACTTGAAACCTTTTTAAAAGTGATCGCGTATGCCTTCTTTGATGAAAAAAATCGTTTTGGGCCAGTCAAACTCATTGTTGTAAGTTTTCAGAATTTCACCCTTGTCTAAGTCCCAATCCATGATTTGGTGTGTGGGAAAGTCTGGTGTGAAATATGGTAACTTGTCAAAATGGCTTTAAATCACTTGAAACTTTGCGAAAATGATCGTGTAGGCCTTCTTTCATGAAAAAAATCGTTTTGAGCCAGTCAAACTCATTTTTGGAAGTTTTCAGAATTTAACCCTTGTCTAAGTCCCAATCCATGATTTGGTTTGTGGGGAAGTCTGGTGTGAAATATGGTAACTTGTCAAAATGGCTTGAAATCACTTGAAACTTTGCAAAAATGATCGTGTATGCCTTCTTTCATGAAAAAATCGTTTTGAGCCATTCAAACTCATTTCTGTAAATTTTCAGAATTTCACCCTTGTCTAAGTGCCAATCCATGATTTGGTTTGTGGGGAAGTCTGGTGTGAAATATGTTAACTTGTCAAAATTGCTTTAAATCACTTGAAACTTTGCAAAAATGATCGCATATGCCTTCTTTCATGAAAAAAATCGTTTTGAGCCAGTCAAACTCATTTTTGGTAGTTTTCAGAATTTCACCCTTGTCTAAGTCCATACCCATGATTTGGTTTGTGGGGAAGTCTGGTGTGAAATATGGTAACTTGTCAAAATGGCTTTAAATCACTTGAAACTTTGCAAAAATGATCGCGTATGCCTTCTTTCATTAAAAATATCGTTTTGAGCAATTCAAACTCATTTTTGTAAGTTTTCAGAATTTCACCCTTGTCTAAGTCCCAATCCATGATTTGGTTTGTGTGGAAGTCTGGTGTGAAATATGGTAACTTGTCAAAATTGCTTTAAATCACTTGAAACTTTGCAAAAATGATCGCGTATGCCTTCTTTCATGTAAAAAATCGTTTTGAGCCAGTCAAACTCATTTTTGGAAGTTTTTATAATTTCACCCTTGTCTAAATCCCAATCAATGATTTGGTTTGTGGGGAAGTCTGGTGTGAAATATGGTAACTTGTCAAAATGGCTTTAAATCACTTGAAACTTTTCAAAAATGATTGCGTATACCTTCTTTCACGAAAAAAATCGTTTTGAGCCAGTCAAACTCATTTTTGTTAGTTTTCAGAATTTCACCCTTGTCTAAGTCCCAATCCATGATTTGGTTTGTGGGGAAGTCTGGTGTGAAATATGGTAATTTTCAAAATGGCTTTAAATCACTTGAAACTTTTCAAAAGTGATTGCGTATGCCTTCTTTCATGAAAAAAATCGTTTTGGGCCAGTCAAACTCATTGTTGTAAGTTTTCAGAATTTCACCCTTGTCTAAGTCCCAATCCATGATTTGGTTTGTGGGGAAGTCTGGTGTGAAATATGGTAACTTGTAAAAATAGCTTGAAATCACTTGAAACTTTGCAAAAATGATCGTGTATGCCTTCTTTCATGAAAAAAATCGTTTTGAGCCATTCAAACTCATTTTTGTAAATTTTCAGAATTTCACCCTTGTCTAAGTGCCAATCCATGATTTGGTTTGTGGGGAAGTCTGGTGTGAAATATGTTAACTTGTCAAAATTGCTTTAAATCACTTGAAACTTTGCAAAAATGATCGCATATGCCTTCTTTCATGAAAAAAATCGTTTTGAGCCAGTCAAACTCATTTTTGGTAGTTTTCAGAATTTCACCCTTGTCTAAGTCCATACCCATGATTTGGTTTGTGGGGAAGTCTGGTGTGAAATACGGTAACTTGTCAAAATGGCTTTAAATCACTTGAAACTTTGCAAAAATGATCGCGTATGCCTTCTTTCATGAAAAATATCGTTTTGAGCAATTCAAACTCATTTTTGTAAGTTTTCAGAATTTCACCCTTGTCTAAGTCCCAATCCATGATTTCGTTTGTGTGGAAGTCTGGTGTGAAATATGGTAACTTGTCAAAATTGCTTTAAATCACTTGAAACTTTGCAAAAATGATCGCGTACGCCTTCTTTCATGTAAAAAATCGTTTTGAGCCAGTCAAACTCATTTTTGGAAGTTTTTATAATTTCACCCTTGTCTAAATCCCAATCAATGATTTGGTTTGTGGAGAAGTCTGGTGTGAAATATGGTAACTTGTCAAAATAACTTTAAATCACTTGAAACTTTTCAAAAATGATTGCGTATGCCTTCTTTCACGAAAAAAATCGTTTTGAGCCAGTCAAACTCATTTTTGTTAGTTTTCAGAATTTCACTCTTGTCTAAGTTCCAATCCATGATTTGGTTTGTGGGGAAGTCTTGTGTGAAATATGGTAATTTTCAAACTGGCTTTAAATCACTTGAAACTTTTCAAAAGTGATCGCGTATGCCTTCTTTCATGAAAAAAATCGTTTTGGGCCAGTCAAACTCATTGTTGTAAGTTTTCAGAATTTCACCCTTGTCTAAGTCCCAATCCATGATTTGGTTTGTGGGGAAGTCTGGTGTGAAATATGGTAACTTGTCAAAATGGCTTGAAATCACTTGAAACTTTGCAAAAATGATCGTGTATGCCTTCTTTCATGAAAAAAATCGTTTTGAGCCATTCAAACTCATTTTTGTAAATTTTCAGAATTTCACCCTTGTCTAAGTGCCAATCCATGATTTGGTTTGTGGGGAAGTCTGGTGTGAAATATGTTAACTTGTCAAAATTGCTTTAAATCACTTGAAACTTTGCAAAAATTATCGCGTATGCCTTCTTTCATGAAAAAAATCGTTTTGAGCCAGTCAAACTCATTTTTGGTAGTTTTCAGAATTTCACCCTTGTCTAAGTCCATACCCATGATTTGGTTTGTCGGGAAGTCTGGTGTGAAATATGGTAACTTGTCAAAATGGCTTTAAATCACTTGAAACTTTGCAAAAATGATCGCGTATGCCTTCTTTCATGAAAAATATCGTTTTGAGCAATTCAAACTCATTTTTGTAAGTTTTTAGAATTTCACCCTTGTCTAAGTCCCAATCCATGATTTGGTTTGTGTGGAAGTCTGGTGTGAAATATGGTAACTTGTCAAAATTGCTTTAAATCACTTGAAACTTTGCAAAAATGATCGCGTATGCCTTCTTTCATGAAAAAAATCGTTTTGAGCCAGTCAAACTTTTTTTGGAAGTTTTTATAATTTCACCCTTGTCTAAATCCCAATCAATGATTTGGTTTGTGGCGAAGTCTGGTGTGAAATATGGTAACTTGTCAAAATGGCTTTAAATCACTTGAAACTTTTCAAAAATGATTACGTATGCCTTCTTTCACGAAAAAAATCGTTTTTAGCCCGTCAAACTCCTTTTTGTTAGTTTTCAGAATTTCACCCTTGTCTAAGTTCCAATCCATGATTTGGTTTGTGGGGAAGTCTTGTGTTAAATATGGTAATTTTCAAAATGGCTTTAAATCACTTGAAACTTTTAAAAAGTGATCGCATATGCCTTCTTTCATGAAAAAAATCGTTTTGGGCCGGTCAAACTCATTGTTGTAAGTTTTCAGAATTTCACCCTTGTCTAAGTCCCAATCCATGATTTGGTGTGTGGGAAAATCTGGTGTGTGGGAAAGTCTGGTGTGAAATATGGTAACTTGTCAAAATGGCTTGAAATCACTTGAAACTTTGCAAAAATGATCGTGTATGCCTTCTTTCATGAAAAAAATCGTTTTGAGCCATTCAAACTCATTTTTGTAAATTTTCAGAATTTCACCCTTGTCTAAGTGCCAATCCATGATTTGGTTTGTGGGGAAGTCTGGTGTGAAATATGTTAACTTGTCAAAATTGCTTTAAATCACTTGAAACTTTGCAAAAATGATCGCATATGCCTTCTTTCATGAAAAAAATCGTTTTGAGCCAGTCAAACTCATTTTTGGTAGTTTTCAGAATTTCACCCTTGTCTAAGTCCATACCCATGATTTGGTTTGTGGGGAAGTCTGGTGTGAAATACGGTAACTTGTCAAAATGGCTTTAAATCACTTGAAATATTGCAAAAATGATCGCGTATGCCTTCTTTCATGAAAAATATCGTTTTGAGCAATTCAAACTCATTTTTGTAAGTTTTCAGAATTTCACCCTTGTCTAAGTCCCAATCCATGATTTCGTTTGTGTGGAAGTCTGGTGTGAAATATGGTAACTTGTCAAAATTGCTTTAAATCACTTGAAACTTTGCAAAAATGATCGCGTATGCCTTCTTTCATGTAAAAAATCGTTTTGAGCCAGTCAAACTCATTTTTGGAAGTTTTTATAATTTCACCCTTGTCTAAATCCCAATCAATGATTTGGTTTGTGGGGAAGTCTGGTGTGAAATATGGTAACTTGTCAAAATAACTTTAAATCACTTGAAACTTTTCAAAAATGATTGCGTATGCCTTCTTTCACGAAAAAAATCGTTTTGAGCCAGTCAAACTCATTTTTGTTAGTTTTCAAAATTTCACTCTTGTCTAAGTTCCAATCCATGATTTGGTTTGTGGGGAAGTCTTGTGTGAAATATGGTAATTTTCAAAATGGCTTTAAATCACTTGAAACTTTTCAAAAGTGATCGCGTATGCCTTCTTTCATGAAAAAAATCGTTTTGGGCCAGTCAAACTCATTGTTGTAAGTTTTCAGAATTTCACCCTTGTCTAAGTCCCAATCCATGATTTGGTGTGTGGGAAAGTCTTGTGTGAAATATGGTAACTTGTCAAAATGGCTTTAAATCACTTGAAACTTTGCGAAAATGATCGTGTAGGCCTTCTTTCATGAAAAAAATCGTTTTGAGCCAGTCAAACTCATTTTTGGAAGTTTTCAGAATTTCACCCTTGTCTAAGTCCCAATCCATGATTTGGTTTGTGGGGAAGTCTGGTGTGAAATATGGTAACTTGTCAAAATGGCTTGAAATCACTTGAAACTTTGCAAAAATGATCGTGTATGCCTTCTTTCATGAAAAAAATCGTTTTGAGCCATTCAAACTCATTTTTGTAAATTTTCAGAATTTCACCCTTGTCTAAGTGCCAATCCATGATTTGGTTTGTGGGGAAGTCTGGTGTGAAATATGTTAACTGGTCAAAATTGCTTTAAATCACTTGAAACTTTGCAAAAATTATCGCGTATGCCTTCTTTCATGAAAAAAATCGTTTTGAGCCAGTCAAACTCATTTTTGGTAGTTTTCAGAATTTCACCCTTGTCTAAGTCCATACCCATGATTTGGTTTGTGGGGAAGTCTGGTGTGAAATATGGTAACTTGTCAAAATGGCTTTAAATCACTTGAAACTTTGCAAAAATGATCGCGTATGCCTTCTTTCATGAAAAATATCGTTTTGAGCAATTCAAACTCATTTTTGTAAGTTTTTAGAATTTCACCCTTGTCTAAGTCCCAATCCATGATTTGGTTTGTGTGGAAGTCTGGTGTGAAATATGGTAACTTGTCAAAATGGCTTTAAATCACTTGAAACTTTGCAAAAATGATCGCGTATGCCTTCTTTCATGAAAAAAATCGTTTTGAGCCAGTCAAACTTTTTTTGGAAGTTTTTATAATTTCACCCTTGTCTAAATCCCAATCAATGATTTGGTTTGTGGGGAAGTCTGGTGTGAAATATGGTAACTTGTCAAAATGGCTTTAAATCACTTGAAACTTTTCAAAAATTATTACGTATGCCTTCTTTCACGAAAAAAATCGTTTTTAGCCAGTCAAACTCCTTTTTGTTAGTTTTCAGAATTTCACCCTTGTCTAAGTTCCAATCCATGATTTGGTTTGTGGGGAAGTCTTGTGTTAAATATGGTAATTTTCAAAATGGCTTTAAATCACTTGAAACTTTTCAAAAGTGATCGCATATGCCTTCTTTCATGAAAAAAATCGTTTTGGGCCGGTCAAACTCATTGTTGTAAGTTTTCAGAATTTCACCCTTGTCTAAGTCCCAATCCATGATTTGGTGTGTGGGAAAGTCTGGTGTGTGGGAAAGTCTGGTGTGAAATATGGTAACTTGTCAAAATGGCTTTAAATCACTTGAAACTTTGCGAAAATGATCGTGTAGGCCTTCTTTCATGAAAAAAATCGTTTTGAGCCAGTCAAACTCATTTTTGGAAGTTTTCAGAATTTCACCCTTGTCTAAGTCCCAATCCATGATTTGGTTTGTGTGGAAGTCTTGTGTGAAGTATGGTAACTTGTCAAAATGGCTTTAAATCACTTGAAACTTTGCAAAAATGATCGCATATGCCTTCTTTCACGAAAAAAATCGTTTTGAGCCGTCCAAACTCATTTTTGTAAGTTTTCAGAATTTCACCCTAGTCTAAGTCCCAATCCATGATTTGGTTTGTGGGGAAGTCGGGTGTGAAATTAGGTAACTTGTCAAAATGGCTTTAAATCACTTGAAACTTTTCAAAAATGATTGCGTATGCCTTCTTTCATGAAAAAAATCGTTTTGAGCCAGTCAAACTCAATTTTTTAAGTTTTCAGAATTTCACCCTTGTCTAAGTCCCAATCCATGATTTGGTTTGTGGGGAAGTCTGGTGCGAAATATGGTAACTTGTGTAAATGGCTTTAAATCACTTGAAACTTTGCAAAAATGATCGTGTATGCCTTTTTTCATGAAAAAAATCGTTTTGAGCCAGTCAAATTCATTTTTGGAAGTTTCCAGAATTTCACCCTTGTCTAAGTCCCAATCCATGATTTGGTTTGTGGGGAGGTCTGGTGTGAAATATGGTAACTTGTCAAAATTGCTTTAAATCACTTGAAACTTTGCAAAAATGATCGTGTATGCCTTCTTTCATGAAAAAAATCGTTTTGAGCAATTCCAACTCATTTTTGGAAGTTTTCAGAATTTCACCCTTGTCTAAGTCCCAACCCATGATTTGGTTTGTGGGGAAGTCTGGTGTGAAATATGGTAACTTGTCAAAATGGGTTTAAATCACTTGAAACTTTGCAAAAATGATCGCGTATGCCTTCTTTCATGTAAAAAATCGTTTTGAGCCAGTCAAACTCTTTTTTGGAAGTTTTTATAATTTCACCCTTGTCTAAGTCCCAATCAATGATTTGGTTTGTGGGGAAGTCTGGTGTGAAATATGGTAACTTGTCAAAATGGCTTTAAATCACTTGAAACTTTTCAAAAATGATCGCGTATGCCTTCTTTCGCGAAAAAAATCGTTTTGAGCCAGTCAAACTCATTTTTGTAAGTTTTCAGAATTTCACCCTTGTCTAAGTTCCAATCCATGATTTGGTTTGTGGGGAAGTCATGTGTGAAATATGGTAATTTTCAAAATGGCTTTTAATCACTTGAAACCTTGCAAAAATGATCGCGTATGCCTTCTTTCATGAAAAAAATCGTTTTGGGCCAGTCAAACTCATTGTTGTAAGTTTTCAGAATTTCACCCTTGTGTAAGTCCCAATCCATGATTTTGTTTGTGGGAAAGTCTGGTGTGAAATATGGTAACTTGTCAAAATGGCTTTAAATCACTTGAAACTTTGCAAAAATGATCGTGTATGCCTTCTTTCATGAAAAAAATCGTTTTTAGCCAGTCAAACTCATTTTTGGAAGTTTTCAGAATTTCACCCTTGTTCAAGTCCCAATCCATGATTTTGTTTGTGGGGAAGTCTGGTGTGAAATATGGTAACTTGTCAAAATGGCTTTAAATCACTTGAAACTTTGCAAAAATGATCGTGTATGCCTTCTTTCATGAAAAAAATCGTTTTGAGCCAGTCAAACTCATTTTTGGAAGTTTTCAGAATTTCACCCTTGTCTAAGTCCCAACCCATGATTTGGTTTGTGGGGAAGTCTGGTGTGAAATATGGTAACTTGTCAAAATGGCTTTAAATCACTTGAAACTTTTCAAAAATGATCACGTATGCCTTCTTTCATGAAAAATATCGTTTTGAGCAATTCAAACTCATTTTTGTAAGTGTTCAGAATTTCACCGTTGTCTAAGTCCCAATCCATGATTTGGTTTGTGGGGAAGTCTGGTGTGAAATATGGTAACTTGTCAAAATGGCTTTAAATCACTTGAAACTTTGCAAAAATGATCGCGTATGCCTTCTTTCATGTAAATAATCGTTTTGAGCCAGTCAAACTCATTTTTGGAAGTTTTTATAATTTCACTCTTGTCTAAGTCCCAATCAATGATTTGGTTTGTGGGGAAGTCTGGTGTGAAATATGGTAACTTGTCAAAATGGCTTTAAATCACTTGAAACTTTTCAAAAATGATCGCGTATGCCTTCTTTCACGAAAAAAATCGTTTTGAGCCAGTCAAACTCATTTTTGTAAGTTTTTCAGAATTTCACCCTTGTCTAAGTTCCAATCCATGGTTTGGTTTGTGGGGAAGTCTTGTGTGAAATATGGTAATTTTCAAAATGGCTTTAAATCACTTGAAACTTTTGAAAAATGATCGCGTATGCCTTTTTTCATGAAAAAAATCGTTTTGGTCCAGTCAAACTCAGTGTTGTAAGTTTTCAGAATTTCACCCTTGTCTAAGTCCCAATCCATGATTTGGTTTGTGGGGAAGTCTGGTGTGAAATATGGTAACTTGTCAAAATGGCTTTAAATCACTTGAAACTTTGTAAAAATGATCGCGTATGCCTTCTTTCATGAAAAAAATCGTTTTGAGCCAGTCAAACTCGTTTGTGTAAGTTTTCAGAATTTCACCCTTGTCTAAGTCCCAATCCATGATTTTGTTTGTGTGGAAGTCTTGTGTGAAGTATGGTAACTTGTCAAAAGTGCTTTAAATCACTTGAAACTTTGCAAAAATGATCGCGTATGCCTTCTTTCATGAAAAAAATCGTTTTGGGCCAGTCAAACTCATTGTTGTAAGTTTTCAGAATTTCACCCTTGTCTAAGTCCCAATCCATGATTTGGTGTGTGGGAAAGTCTGGTGTGAAATATGGTAACTTGTCAAAATGGCTTTAAATCACTTGAAACTTTGCGAAAATGATCGTGTAGGCCTTCTTTCATGAAAAAAATCGTTTTGAGCCAGTCAAACTCATTTTTGGAAGTTTTCAGAATTTCACCCTTGTCTAAGTCCCAATCCATGATTTGGTTTGTGGGGAAGTCTGGTGTGAAATATGGTAACTTGTCAAAATGGCTTGAAATCACTTGAAACTTTGCAAAAATGATCGTGTATGCCTTCTTTCATGAAAAAAATCGTTTTGAGCCATTCAAACTCATTTTTGTAAATTTTCAGAATTTCACCCTTGTCTAAGTGCCAATCCATGATTTGGTTTGTGGGGAAGTCTGCTGTGAAATATGTTAACTTGTCAAAATTGCTTTAAATCACTTGAAACTTTGCAAAAATGATCGCGTATGCCTTCTTTCATGAAAAAAATCGTTTTGAGCCAGTCAAACTCATTTTAGGTAGTTTTCAGAATTTCACCCTTGTCTAAGTCCATACCCATGATTTGGTTTGTGGGGAAGTTTGGGGTGAAATATGGTAACTTGTCAAAATGGCTTTAAGTCACTTGAAACTTTGCAAAAATGATCGCGTATGTCTTCTTTCTTGAAAAATATCGTTTTGAGCAATTCAAACTCATTTTTGTAAGTTTTCAGAATTTCACCCTTGTCTAAGTCCCAATCCATGATTTGGTTTGTGTGGAAGTCTGGTGTGAAATATGGTAACTTGTCAAAATTGCTTTAAATCACTTGAAACTTTGCAAAAATGATCGCGTATGCCTTCTTTCATGTAAAAAATCGTTTTGAGCCAGTCAAACTCATTTTTGGAAGTTTTTATAATTTCACCCTTGTCTAAATCCCAATGAATGATTTGGTTTGTGGGGAAGTCTGGTGTGAAATAGGTAACTTGTCAAAATGGCTTTAAATCACTTGAAACTTTTCAAAAATGATTGCGTATGCCTTCTTTCACGAAAAAAATCGTTTTGAGCAATTCAAACTCATTTTTGTAAGTGTTCAGAATTTCACCGTTGTCTAAGTCCCAATCCATGATTTGGTTTGTGGGGAAGTCTGGTGTGAAATATGGTAACTTGTCAAAATGGCTTGAAATCACTTGAAACTTTGCAAAAATGATTGCGTATGCCTTCTTTCATGTAAATAATCGTTTTGAGCCAGTCAAACTCATTTTTGGAAGTTTTTATAATTTCACCCTTGTCTAAGTTCCAATCCATGGTTTGGTTTGTGGGGAAGTCTTGTGTGAAATATGGTAATTTTCAAAATGGCTTTAAATCACTTGAAACTTTTCAAAAATGATCGCGTATGCCTTTTTTCATGAAAAAAATCGTTTTGGGCCAGTCAAACTCATTTTTGTAAGTTTTCAGAATTTCACCCTTGTCTAAGTCCCAATCCATGATTTGGTTTGTGGGGAAGTCTGGTGTGAAATATGGTAACTTGTCAAAATGGCTTTAAATCACTTGAAACTTTGTAAAAATGATCGCGTATGCCTTCTTTCATGAAAAAAATCGTTTTGAGCCAGTTAAACTCGTTTGTGTAAGTTTTCAGAATTTCACCCTTGTCTAAGTCCCAATCCATGATTTTGTTTGTGTGGAAGTCTTGTGTGAAGTATGGTAACTTGTCAAAATTGCTTTAAATCACTTGAAACTTTGCAAAAATGATCGCGTATGCCTTCTTTCACGAAAAAAATCGTTTTGAGCCAGTCAAACTCATTTTTGGAAGTTTTTATAATTTCACCCTTGTCTAAATCCCAATCAATGATTTGGTTTGTGGGGAAGTCTGGTGTGAAATATGGTAACTTGTCAAAATTGCTTTAAATCACTTGAAACTTTTCAAAAATGATTGCGTATGCCTTCTTTCACGAAAAAAATCGTTTTGAGCCAGTCAAACTCATTTTTGTAAGTTTTCAGAATTTCACCCTTGTCTAAGTTCCAATCCATGATTTGGTTTGTGGGGAAGTCTTGTGTGAAATATGGTAATTTTCAAAATTGCTTTAAATCACTTGAAACTTTTCAAAAGTGATCGCGTATGCCTTCTTTCATGAAAAAAATCGTTTTGGGCCAGTCAAACTCATTGTTGTAAGTTTTCAGAATTTCACCCTTGTCTAAGTCCCAATCCATGATTTGGTGTGTGGGAAAGTCTGGTGTGAAATATGGTAACTTGTCAAAATGGCTTTAAATCACTTGAAACTTTGCGAAAATGATTGTGTAGGCCTTCTTTCATGAAAAAAATCGTTTTGAGCCAGTCAAACTCATTTTTGGAAGTTTTCAGAATTTCACCCTTGTCTAAGTCCCAATCCATGATTTGGTTCGTGGGGAAGTCTGGTGTGAAATATGGTAACTTGTCAAAATGGCTTGAAATCACTTGAAACTTTGCAAAAATGATCGTGTATGCCTTCTTTCATGAAAAAAATCGTTTTGAGCCATTCAAACTCATTTTTGTTAATTTTCAGAATTTCACCCTTGTCTAAGTGCCAATCCATGATTTGGTTTGTGGGGAAGTCTGGTGTGAAATATGTTAACTTGTCAAAATTGCTTTAAATCACTTGAAACTTTGCAAAAATGATCGCGTATGCCTTTTTTCATGAAAAAAATCGTTTTGAGCCAGACAAACTCATTTTTGGTAGTTTTCAGAATTTCACCCTTGTCTAAGTCCATACCCATGATTTGGTTTGTGGGGAAGTCTGGTGTGAAATATGGTAACTTTTCAAAATGGCTTTAAATCACTTGAAACTTTGCAAAAATGATCGCGTATGCCTTCTTTCATGAAAAATATCCTTTTGAGCAATTCAAACTCATTTTTGTAAGTTTTCAGAATTTCACCCTTGTCTAAGTCCCAATCCATGATTTGGTTTGTGTGGAAGTCTGGTGTGAAATATGGTAACTTGTCAAAATTGCTTTAAATCACTTGAAACTTTGCAAAAATGATCGCGTATGCCTTCTTTCATGTAAAAAATCGTTTTGAGCCAGTCAAACTCATTTTTGGAAGTTTTTATAATTTCACCCTTGTCTAAATCTAAATCAATGATTTGGTTTGTGGGGAAGTCTGGTGTGAAATATGGTAACTTGTCAAAATGGCTTTAAATCACTTGAAACTTTTCAAAAATGATTGCGTATGCCTTCTTTCACGAAAAAAATCGTTTTGAGCCAGTCAAACTCATTTTTGTTAGTTTTCAGAATTTCACCCTTGTCTAAGTTCCAATCCATGATTTGGTTTGTGGGGAAGTCTTGTGTGAAATATGGTAATTTTCAAAATGGCTTTAAATCACTTGAAACTTTTCAAAAGTGATCGCGTATGCCTTCTTTCATGAAAAAAATCGTTTTGGGCCGGTCAAACTCATTGTTGTAAGTTTTCAGAATTTCACCCTTGTCTAAGTCCCAATCCATGATTTGGTGTGTGGGAAAGTCTGGTGTGTGGGAAAGTCTGGTGTGAAATATGGTAACTTGTCAAAATGGCTTTAAATCACTTGAAACTTTGCGAAAATGATCGTGTAGGCCTTCTTTCATGAAAAAAATCGTTTTGAGCCAGTCAAACTCATTTTTGGAAGTTTTCAGAATTTCACCCTTGTCTAAGTCCCAATCCATGAGTTGGTTTGTGTGGAAGTCTTGTGTGAAGTATGGTAACTTGTCAAAATGGCTTTAAATCACTTGAAACTTTGCAAAAATGATCGCATATGCCTTCTTTCACGAAAAAAATCGTTTTGAGCCGTCCAAACTCATTTTTGTAAGTTTTCAGAATTTCACCCTAGTCTAAGTCCCAATCCATGATTTGGTTTGTGGGGAAGTCGGGTGTGAAATTAGGTAACTTGTCAAAATGGCTTTAAATCACTTGAAACTTTTCAAAAATGATCGCGTATGCCTTCTTTCATGAAAAAATCGTTTTAAGCCAGTCAAACTCATTTTTTTAAGTTTTCAGTATTTCACCCTTGTCTAAGTCCCAATCCATGATTTGGTTTGTGGGGAAGTCTGGTGCGAAATATGGTAACTTGTCAAAATGGCTTTAAATCACATGAAACTTTGCAAAAATGATCGTGTATGCCTTTTTTCATGAAAAAAATCGTTTTGAGCCAGTCAAATTCATTTTTGGAAGTTTCCAGAATTTCACCCTTGTCTAAGTCCCAATCCATGATTTGGTTTGTGGGGAAGTCTGGTGTGAAATATGGTAACTTGTCAAAATTGCTTTAAATCACTTGAAACTTTGCAAAAATGATCGTGTATGCCTTCTTTCATGAAAAAAATCGTTTTGAGCAATTCAAACTCATTTTTGGAAGTTTTCAGAATTTCACCCTTGTCTAAGTCCCAACCCATGATTTGGTTTGTGGGGAAGTCTGGTGTGAAATATGGTAACTTGTCAAAATGGCTTTAAATCACTTGAAACTTTGCAAAAATGATCGCGTATGCCTTCTTTCATGTAAAAAATCGTTTTGAGCCAGTCAAACTCTTTTTTGGAAGTTTTTATAATTTCACCCTTGTCTAAGTCCCAATCAATGATTTGGTTTGTGGGGAAGTCTGGTGTGAAATATGGTAACTTGTCAAAATGGCTTTAAATCACTTGAAACTTTTCAAAAATGATCGCGTATGCCTTCTTTCACGAAAAAAATCGTTTTGAGCCAGTCAAACTCATTTTTGTAAGTTTTCAGAATTTCACCCTTGTCTAAGTTCCAATCCATGATTTTGTTTGTGGGAAAGTCTGGTGTGAAATATGGTAACTTGTCAAAATGGCTTTAAATCACTTGAAACTTTGCAAAAATGATCGTGTATGCCTTCTTTCATGAAAAAAATCGTTTTTAGCCAGTCAAACTCATTTTTGGAAGTTTTCAGAATTTCACCCTTGTCTAAGTCCCAATCCATGATCTGGTTTGTGGGGAAGTCTGGTGTGAAATATGGTAACTTGTCAAAATGGCTTTAAATCACTTGAAACTTTGCAAAAATGATCGTGTATGCCTTCTTTCATGAAAAAAATCGTTTTGAGCCAGTCAAACTCATTTTTGGAAGTTTTCAGAATTTCACCCTTGTCTAAGTCCCAACCCATGATTTGGTTTGTGGGGAAGTCTGGTGTGAAATATGGTAACTTGTCAAAATGGCTTTAAATCACTTGAAACTTTTCAAAAATGATCACGTATGCCTTCTTTCATGAAAAATATCGTTTTGAGCAATTCAAACTCATTTTTGTAAGTGTTCAGAATTTCACCGTTGTCTAAGTCCCAATCCATGATTTGGTTTGTGGGGAAGTCTGGTGTGAAATATGGTAACTTGTCAAAATGGCTTTAAATCACTTGAAACTTTGCAAAAATGATCGCATATACCTTCTTTCATGTAAATAATCGTTTTGAGCCAGTCAAACTCATTTTTGGAAGTTTTTATAATTTCACCCTTGTCTAAGTCCCAATCAATGATTTGGTTTGTGGGGAAGTCTGGTGTGAAATATGGTAACTTGTCAAAATGGCTTTAAATCACTTGAAACTTTTCAAAAATGATCGCGTATGCCTTCTTTCACGAAAAAAATCGTTTTGAGCCAGTCAAACTCATTGTTGTAAGTTTTCAGAATTTCACCCTTGTCTAAGTCCCAATCCATGATTTGGTGTGTGGGAAAGTCTGGTGTGAAATATGGTAACTTGTCAAAATGGCTTTAAATCACTTGAAACTTTGCGAAAATGATTGTGTAGGCCTTCTTTCATGAAAAAAATCGTTTTGAGCCAGTCAAACTCATTTTTGGAAGTTTTCAGAATTTCACCCTTGTCTAAGTCCCAATCCATGATTTGGTTCGTGGGGAAGTCTGGTGTGAAATATGGTAACTTGTCAAAATGGCTTGAAATCACTTGAAACTTTGCAAAAATGATCGTGTATGCCTTCTTTCATGAAAAAAATCGTTTTGAGCCATTCAAACTCATTTTTGTTAATTTTCAGAATTTCACCCTTGTCTAAGTGCCAATCCATGATTTGGTTTGTGGGGAAGTCTGGTGTGAAATATGTTAACTTGTCAAAATTGCTTTAAATCACTTGAAACTTTGCAAAAATGATCGCGTATGCCTTTTTTCATGAAAAAAATCGTTTTGAGCCAGTCAAACTCATTTTTGGTAGTTTTCAGAATTTCACCCTTGTCTAAGTCCATACCCATGATTTGGTTTGTGGGGAAGTCTGGTGTGAAATATGGTAGCTTTTCAAAATGGCTTTAAATCACTTGAAACTTTGCAAAAATGATCGCGTATGCCTTCTTTCATGAAAAATATCCTTTTGAGCAATTCAAACTCATTTTTGTAAGTTTTCAGAATTTCACCCTTGTCTAAGTCCCAATCCATGATTTGGTTTGTGTGGAAGTCTGGTGTGAAATATGGTAACTTGTCAAAATTGCTTTAAATCACTTGAAACTTTGCAAAAATGATCGCGTATGCCTTCTTTCATGTAAAAAATCGTTTTGAGCCAGTCAAACTCATTTTTGGAAGTTTTTATAATTTCACCCTTGTCTAAATCCCAATCAATGATTTGGTTTGTGGGGAAGTCTGGTGTGAAATATGGTAACTTGTCAAAATGGCTTTAAATCACTTGAAACTTTTCAAAAATGATTGCGTATGCCTTCTTTCACGAAAAAAATCGTTTTGAGCCAGTCAAACTCATTTTTGTTAGTTTTCAGAATTTCACCCTTGTCTAAGTTCCAATCCATGATTTGGTTTGTGGGGAAGTCTTGTGTGAAATATGGTAATTTTCAAAATGGCTTTAAATCACTTGAAACTTTTCAAAAGTGATCGCGTATGCCTTCTTTCATGAAAAAAGTCGTTTTGGGCCGGTCAAACTCATTGTTGTAAGTTTTCAGAATTTCACCCTTGTCTAAGTCCCAATCCATGATTTGGTGTGTGGGAAAGTCTGGTGTGTGGGAAAGTCTGGTGTGAAATATGGTAACTTGTCAAAATGGCTTTAAATCACTTGAAACTTTGCGAAAATGATCGTGTAGGCCTTCTTTCATGAAAAAAATCGTTTTGAGCCAGTCAAACTCATTTTTGGAAGTTTTCAGAATTTCACCCTTGTCTAAGTCCCAATCCATGAGTTGGTTTGTGTGGAAGTCTTGTGTGAAGTATGGTAACTTGTCAAAATGGCTTTAAATCACTTGAAACTTTGCGAAAATGATCGTGTAGGCCTTCTTTCATGAAAAAAATCGTTTTGAGCCAGTGAAACTCATTTTTGGAAGTTTTCAGAATTTCACCCTTGTCTAAGTCCCAATCCATGAGTTGGTTTGTGTGGAAGTCTTGTGTGAAGTATGGTAACTTGTCAAAATGGCTTGAAATCACTTTAAACTTTTCAGAAATGATCGCGTATGCCTTCTTTCATGAAAAAAATCGTTTTCAGCCAGTCAAACTCATTTTTGTAAGTTTTCAGCTCGTATTCGGCTCTCTACTGTCCCTGAAGCCGTGGTTTTGTTACCTACTGTAGACTTTTGGGTGAAGTGTCACTACTGTTGATTGGGATTACCCCTAACTGAGTTCTTCATAATTCTGCTAAGCTATAAGTATAATTATAATTACACATACGATTTAATTCTCGAACTAACGTTGTCAGTGTCAGTTGTGCAATTGTTTTCACTACCTGAAACAGTAGAAGGAAAACTCGACGTTTTGAGCGTAGACCTTCGTAGTGACAGGAAATATCTTCGCAACAAAGGGCTTTCGCTCGAAACGTCCATTTTGTGCTTCTTTCGTTTAGGTATTTTGAGATCCTACTCTGTTATGTCACTGCTTACAGTTTTATGTCTCCTTTTTAGAGTGGAACACGACAACACTGGTTTTTGTCTAGGAATGTATCTGAATAAGGTTAGAGAATTTCTATTGTAATTTACAATGTTTTGAATGGATGTTCTTATAGTTTCATCATTCTCTTATAAGGTGACAGTGACGGAGTTAGTGAAAGGGACAGTCACATATTTTCCTTGTGATCAATGGTTGGACAAAGACGAAGGAGATGGTCAGATAAGAAGACAACTGATGGCGACAAAGAAATCTACTGATAAACGCGAAGGTATATTGAGGCTTCTTTTAAGGAAATCTAAACTAAACTAACTTTATTTATACTGGATAGCTCTATCAGTTCTAAACTGTTCTTCCCAGAGGTCCAATAAGGATCATCTCTTATTGATCTAGTAATACCAAAGCAGGAAACCTAAATAGACTAACTATTCTATACTTGGTAGCTCTTACAATCATTTCAAATCTTCTTTCTCTAACTTCAGGGTTCAAGTACAAGGTGTGTACGTATACAGGAGATGTGAGAGGCGCAGGCACTGATGCTAACGTGACCATCACGATATTTGGCGAGAATGGTGATACAGGGGAACATTGTTTAGATAACTCTAGAAACAACTTCGAGAAAGGAAGGTCAGTGTCATGATCTAGCGATCAATAACTGCCGCACAACACCGTACTTTCTACATTGTTGTAGATTCTCGTTTTACTATGACGTGAAGGCTATTACTAGTGTGTTTACACTATGCCGTAGTCGTTTGCCGTAGCGTCACAATAGCGTACCACTAGGCTCAGCATGAAAGATAGTGCGCTACCGACGGTAAATTTAAGGAGGCTTTGTAGTGTAATCACACTTCCATAGGCATAAGTCGGACACTGGTGATAAAATTGATTATCTCACATGTGAAATTATGTAATATTAATCATAATTTAACATGTGAAAATTAACCCTTTTCAAACAATTATCAATCATGGCTTTTATGCCGTTTACGTCAATTCAACTGTTTTTATGTTTTCTCTCTTTAGAATGGATACGTTTCGTTTGGAGGGAATTGATCTTGGTGAGTTAATCAAACTACGCATTGGTCATGATAACCGCAGAGTAGGACCAGGCTGGTTCTTGGATAAAGCCAAGGTCTTAGCGTCAGTCTAAAATTTGGTCGTCCAAATATTAAATTTCGATTGTATCTTGACACTCGTGCCGGGAAAACACTTGCATAGTACAAAGACTTTCTTAATCGGCATTACATTGTCTAATCAGCGAAGCGGAAAAACAACTGTGTCAATTTTACGATAACCATATTAGCAATTACCTTAAAATTAAAAAAAGTCAACGAATCAACTATTATGGTAAACTGTAATAGTCATACACGGATACACAGCCTGTACTCGGCCTTTGCACAGCATGATTCCATATCTAAACCTCGCTATGAATAATAGCGGTGGAGTCTATGCGCGAGTGTTGTCTATGTAGTCCCACTTATAGCCGTCGCGCTGCAATAGACAGTTTAACATGTAAATTACTAAATAAATATATGATACAACAATTACTAGTTAGATTATTTTTAATGTTTACCAGGTAACAGTAGAAGACGAAGCTCGTGGTAAGACATTTGAATTTCCTTGTCATCGTTGGTTAGCAAGAGATGAGGATGACAGGCAAATAACAAGATAATTGGTTTGTGTCAATGGTTCACAGCAAGCTGACATGTATATTACCCTGGTTAGTAATACTCCTTTATTTAAAATAACTTTAGATTTAAAAACACGTTCTCTGACTAAATATTTTATTTAACGAGAGCTTTTGAGTCCCTAACTATAGTCTTTGACGGGTTAAAGCTGCACAAACTGTGTACAACGATGGGTTATAATGCAAAACTATATGTAACGTGTGCGTTTAAACTCTGGTACGCTGTCTTCATTTCCTTGGATAGCTTTAAACAGTTCTATATGGAAGTCCAATAATGGTTAAATCCCAATAAGAAAGAGAGAAAGCAATTTTCAACCGTGATTCTATGTCTAACCTTCTCTTATACTTGCTTAGGATATGACTACAGGGAAGGTTATGATGCGGAGAGTTATCTTTCGAGAGTTACGTCCGATCCACGCCCAAACCACGTTCACATTTCTCAATGACGCATAATCACGATCATTGCGATGAAGAGAGTCCTGCCAGCCGTTTTGAGAAAACATTTTTTCATCGCCAGAATGGTGAACGCGGCTCAGAGTTATAAAAGAATGATAACTCTTCAACATCTTCACAAATATTGGCTAGAGTGGGAGTTACGTCCGATATAACTCTCTCATGTTAGTTCAAAAAATTGTCGAGAGAGTTAAAAAAATTGAGTGCGATCATTAGGAAAACTGGTTTAAATCATAACTCTCAGTAACTCTCCTTTTAGTTTGTCCCATGCTTGGCGTACAGTACTTCAGTTGTAGCAGCTTGAACTATCGGTTCTTTCACTACTGTACCTGAAACGATAAAATCAGAATTCTGCGTTTCCAGCGAAGGTCCTTTCTCGCTAGGAAGTTAGTAGTCACTGCTCTTTCTCTCTACTAACTTCTCGATAAGGAGTCTTCGCTCAAAACGTCGAATTCTGTTTATGTCGTTTTAGGTAGTGGAAGATCCTATGTTTTTGTGTGCACTAGCGACACTGGCAACCTTAGTTCGAGCAGCTGCTTCATCCTTTCTTTCAAGTTTTAATATTGATATATTTGATGTGTTTCAGGCGTACCATATGAAGTTCACGTGACCGCAGGTGACGTAAGGAACGCTCTGACGTAAGGAATAGTTCTTCACGGGGGGAAGACGGGGAGAAGAACAGCGGGAAACTGGTACTGAGAAATGAAAACAATGATAATTTTAAACGAGACAGAACTGATATTTTTCAAGTGGAAACAGCTGGCTGCTTGAGTCCTGTGCATCATATTACTATTGGCCATGATAACACTGGCTTAGGTGCTGGATGGTTTTGTGAAAAGGTAAAGTTTCCTCCAGTAGATTAGTAACACTGGATCAATAAGAGAAGATCTTTACTGGACCTCTAGAAAGAACAGTTTAGAACTGATAGAGCTGTCCCCAGTATAAATAAAATTAGTTTAGTTCAGGTTTCCTCCTGTAGTAACAACACTGGATCAATAAGAAATGATCCTTACTGGACCTCTAGGAAGAACAATTTAGAAATGTGAGTGCTATCCAGTATAAATAAAGTTAGTTTAGTTTAGGTTTCCTGCTATAGTAACACTGGATCAATAAGAGATGATCCTTACTGGACCTCTAGGAGGAACAGTATGGAACTGATAGAGTATTTATTACCATTGGTAATGTAGAGCAATCTTCATTCTAGATCGTGGTGGATTGTCCCAGTACAGGATGTCAACAAGTGTTTTTATGTCAGCAATGGATTGCAGATGACGAGGCGGATGGCAGGCTCGAACGAGATTTATATGAATCTGAAGACATGAGACAAAAGCGTAGACCAAGTAATGCTATCTTTCATTCATTTCAAGGAAATGTTCTTCCTAGTGTATGGTGATAGCTAAACTTCATTTATGGTAGGTAGTTTTATCTGTTCTGAACTGTTTTTAATTTTGATTGATCAGAGATTGTTTATAATGTCTGGGTGTGGACAAGTGATGAAAGAGGTGCTGGAACCGACGGAATTTTTTTTCCAAATTTTTTTTTCAAAATTTTTTGTCAAAATTTTTTGTCAAAATTCATATAATCACGAGAAAAATCCCGCGTGGGGTGCTCGCAACACGCGTGTGTCTCGCATGCGAAACCCTCGAAACAAATGCCGAAAAAATTTTGAGAAAAATTTTGACAAAAAAATTTGGAAAAAAAATTTGGAAAAAAATTCTAAGAAAAAATTTTGAGGAAAATTACGGCAAAAAAATTTGGAACAAAAATTTGAAAAAAAATTCTGAGAAAAAATTTTGTTCATGAATATTTGAGGAACATTTAAGGAACAATATTCATGAAGTCTCATGAAATTGTTCAGGAATATTTGAGGAAATATTCATTACCGGATACGTCACAACGAATTACGAATAATTTCATCAAAATTTTTTCTCAGAATTTTTTTTCAAATTTTTTTTCCAAATATTTTTTTCCAAATTTTTTTGTCAAAATTTTCCTCAAAATTTTTTCTCAGAATTTTTTTTCCAAATTTTTTTTTCAAAATTTTTTGTCAAAATTTTCCTCAAAATTTTTTCGAAATTTGTTTCGAGGGTTTCGCACTCGAGACACACGCGTGTGGCGAGCACCCCACGCGAGAGACACGCGTGTTGCAAGCACCCCACGCGGGATTTTTTTCGGGACTTTATCAATGGGAATTTTTTTGTCAAATTTTTTTGCTAATTTTTTTTTTCCAGACTTTTTGTCAAAATTTTCCTCAAATTTTTTTCGGAATTTGTTTCGAGGGTTTCGCACGCGAGACACACGCGTGTTGCGAGCACCCCAGGCGGGATTTTTCTCGTGATTATATCAATGAGAATTTTTTTGTCAAATTTTTTTTCCTAATTTTTTTTTCCAAATTTTTTTGTCAAAATTTTCCTCAAAATTTTTCTCAGAATTTTTTTCAAACTTTTTTTCCAAATTTTTTGTCAAAATTCATATAATCACGAGAAAAATCCCGCGTGGGGTGCTCGCAACACGCGTGTGTCTCGCATGCGAAACCCTCGAAACAAATGCCGAAAAAATTTTGAGAAAAATTTTGACAAAAAAATTTGGAAAAAAAATTTGGAAAAAAATTCTAAGAAAAAATTTTGAGGAAAATTTCGGCAAAAAAATTTGGAAAAAAAATTTGAAAAAAAATTCTAAGAAAAAATTTTGTTCATGAATATTTGAGGAACATTTAAGGAACAATATTCATGAAGTCTCATGAAATTGTTCAGGAATATTTGAGGAAACATTCATTACCGGATACGTCACAACGAATTACGAATATTTTCATCAAAATTTTTTCTCAGAATTTTTTTTCCAAATTTTTTTGTCAAAATTTTCCTCAAAATTTTTTCTCAGAGTTTTTTTTCCAAATTTTTTTTTCAAAATTTTTTGTCAAAATTTTCCTCAAAATTTTTTCTCAGAATTTTTTTTCCAAATTTTTTTTTCAAAATTTTTTGTCAAAATTTTCCTCAAAATTATTTCAAAATTTGTTTCGAGGGTTTCGCACGCGAGACACACGCGTGTGGCGAGCACCCCACGCGAGAGACACGCGTGTTGCGAGCACCCCACGCGGGATTTTTCTCGTGACTTTATGAATGAGAATTTTTTTGTCAAATTTTTTTCCTAATTTTTTTTTTCCAGACTTTTTGTCAAAATTTTCCTCAAATTTTTTTCGGCATTTGTTTCGAGGGTTTCGCACGCGAGACACACGTGTGTGGCGAGCACCCTACGCGAGAGACACGCGTGTTGCGAGCACCCCACGCGGGATTTTTCTCGTGATTATATCAATGAGAATTTTTTTGTGAAATTTTTTTTCCAAATTTTTTTTTCCAAATTTTTTTGTCAAAATTTTCCTCAAAATTTTTTCTTAGAATTTTTTTGCAAATTTTTTTTCCAAATTTTTTGTCAAAATTTTCTTCTAAATTTTTTCAGGATTTTTTTCGAGGGTTTCGCACGCGAGGAAAATTTCGGCAAAAAAATTTGGAAAAAAAATTTGAAAAGAAATTCTGAGAAAAAATTTTGTTCATGAATATTTGAGGAACATTTAAGGAACAATATTCATGAAGTCTCATGAAATTGTTCAGGAATATTTGAGGAAATATTCATCACCTGATACGTCACAACGAATTACGAATATTTTCATCAAAATTTTTTCTCAGAATTTTTTTTCAAATTTTTTTTCCAAATATTTTTTTCCAAATTTTTTTGTCAAAATTTTCCTCAAAATTTTTTCTCAGAATTTTTTTTCCAAATTTTTTTTTCAAAATTTTTTGTCAAAATTTTCCTCAAAATTTTTTCGAAATTTGTTTCGAGGGTTTCGCACGCAAGACACACGCGTTTTGCGAGCACCCCACGCGATACACACGCGTGTTGCGAGCACCCCACGCGGGATTTTTCTCGTGATTATATCAATGAGAATTTTTTGTCAAATTTTTTTTCCTAATTTTTTTTTCCAAATTTTTTTGTCAAAATTTTCCTCAAAATTTTTCTCAGAATTTTTTTTCAAATTTTTTTTCCAAATTTTTTGTCAAAATTCATATAATCACGAGAAAAATCCCGCGTGGGGTGCTCGCAACACGCGTGTGTCTCGCATGCGAAACCCTCGAAACAAATGCCGAAAAAATTTTGAGAAAAATTTTGACAAAAAAATTTGGAAAAAAAATTTGGAAAAAAATTCTAAAAAAAATTTTGAGGAAAATTTCGGCAAAAAAATTTGGAAAAAAATTTGAAAAAAAATTCTGAGAAAAAATTTTGTTCATGAATATTTGAGGAACATTTAAGGAACAATATTCATGAAGTCTCATGAAATTGTTCAGGAATATTTGAGGAAATATTCATTACCTGATACGTCACAACCAATTACGAACATTTTCATCAAAATTTTTTCTCAGAATTTTTTTCAAATTTTTTTTCCAAATATTTTTTTCCAAATTTTTTTGTCAAAATTTTCCTCAAAATTTTTTCTCAGAATTTTTTTTCCAAATTTTTTTTTCAAAATTTTTTGGTAAAATTTTCCTCAAAATTTTTTCGAAATTTGTTTCGAGGGTTTCGCACGCGAGACACACGCGTGTGGCGAGCGCCCTACGCGAAAGACACGCGTGTTGCGAGCACCCCACGCGGGATTTTTCTCGTGACTTTATGAATAAGAATTTTTTTGTCAAATTTTTTTCCTAATTTTTTTTTCCAGACTTTTTGTCAAAATTTTCCTCAAATTTTTTTCGGAATTTGTTTCGAGGGTTTCGCACGCGAGACACACGCGTGTTGCGAGCACCCCACGCGATACACACGCGTGTTGCGAGCACCCCACGCGGGATTTTTCTCGTGATTATATCAATGAGAATTTTTTTGTCAAATTTTTTCCCAATTTTTTTTTTCCAAACTTTTTTCTCAGAATCTTTTTTCAAAATTTTTTCGAGATTTGTTTCTAGGGTTTTGCACGCGAGACGCGCGTGTTGCGATCACCCCGTGCAAGACACACGCGTGTTGCGAGCACCCCACGCGGGATTTTTCTCGTGATTATATCAATGAGGATTTTTTTGTCAAATGTTTTTTCCAAATTTTTTTGTCAAAATTTTCCTCAAAATTTTTTCTCACAATTTTTTTCAAATTTTTTAGCTGACTCAGTGCATGGCTGACCAACGTTGAAACAGCGTTGTTATGGTATCCAAAGAATTTCGTGTACCATCTGAAATTAAGGTAAATGAATATGATCTATTTAGATCTAGTTTTGACATCTCGCATATCAGACCAGTTTGTTATATTAGATATAAATTTGCATGCAGATTAGAGGGAATTATTTACCTGTAATGTTTCAGTTTCTTTGAACCAAAATAAACAATGGGCATATCCCAGGCAAGGGAGAATTCTAGACATCCCCGTTCTCCAGCAGGAACAGTAGTCGAAGCAGCTACAGCAGCTGCTGGGGTCTCGCCCGGGTCGCTCCTGTGGCTTGCATCTATATACTAAGCAGAACTATGTCTCTTACTAGTTGAACAAACAAGAAGCGATGGAGCATTAGGATATTCCGATTATTATTCCAACTGCAATGATGTCTGTGATACATGAAACCATAAAATAGAATAAAACGTTTTTAGCGAAGGCCTTTCCTCAAGAAGCTTAGTACCTTTGCATTCTGTTTTATGGTTTCATATGAGATCTTGGTGTGGCTGGAGTATTTGGTACCTGGATTTGAAGATAACATGCCGTCCTTGTGCAAGTCTTGCCATATTCGTCGGCCAGGACTCTTAGCGTCAAACACAGTTTTCCATGTTACACGAACAAGTCGTTTCGTACCCCGAATAAACATATCCCTTTGCTTTTTAGTGGAGGGTTTGTCCCATTTAATGTATGATCATAGACACGTGACACAAGACTGACACAATTCAAGTACTCGATAGAGGACAAATAGCCATTACAACTGGCAGTGCACCCCCCTCTCCCCATCAGATCATCCTAAATCTATCCCTGCTTACTGTATGATCAATATTATTTGCAGGAGGAGAATGACACATGCGAGTTCCAGTTGCTGTTAGAGAAGGATTCTCAACAGGACGACTTTGTTCAAGGACGTATGTTGGGAAATCCTTACAAGTAAGTCGACCTTTAGATCCTTTTGTTGAGAGAAAATGTAGTCAATCTCGTTTTTTAATCATTGCGCTGTGGTCTACAGTACATATATCGAAGGGTATAGGTTCTTTCACTACTTTGAACGATAAAGTGAAAATCGATGTGTCATATCATTTCAAGTAGTGAAGCAATAAATTTAAAATGTTTATGTTAGGTCTACTGATGCCGGTATCGGTCCATTGATGAGAGATGTGAAAAACAAGATCTGCACGAATTGCGATTTGATTGCGTTGCTTCAAGACGATACTGGTATGGAGGCAAGTGAGACATTGGTTGAGAGAAGTTCCTCTGTATTTATAATGTTTTTAATCTCATTCTCTAATGTATCTTTCTTCCAGCTTCTTGTCAACTCGAAGATCATCAGCCTCGATTTACCTGTCAAGGAAGTATATAAGAAAATCTGGTGTCCACAAGGAGAGGTGAACGTGCATAGATCTATCAGTTCTGAACTGTTCTCGTAGATAATCTTTTACTGTTCCAGTGTATGCACAGAAAACCATCACTGTCTATACCAACCACTTTCCGGCAATGTATCACTTATCTTTGTGTTGTTTTTTCTTAGGGTGAACCTATGAAAGTGGTTTACAGAACGAGAGGTACACACTTCACGATATTGTATTCTTTTACAGCGCGTGGACAACATTAGTTAAGTGTTTCCCATACTTCTTGAAGTCATTTTGAAATTGTTTGGTTTCTGTGTTAAAGTGAAAGTCTGTTTCATTCACAACTAGAGAACGCACTTAGGAAAGATCCGGCCATTTTTGTTCTCATCTTAGAAGCCTTTCTTAAAATGCGTTTATCATTTTAGGCCAAACATTAAATATATTGTTGGACGTTTTAAACGAGGTACGTTTTCACGACAAACATTGTTTCCACTCTATCCTAAGACAAGTAATAGTTAAGGGATTCATGAAATCATATTTCACATCCTTGAGGCTAACGTGTATTTTCAACGTTATTTCTCTATTATAGATCTTGCATTTCGAACAGGCTACACCAAGTGGTATTGGCAGTATGGCAGAACAAATTTTGTCTATTATTGAAGCTTTGCTGCAAGGAGGTGGTGCAAATATGAAGCTGATGATCACTGCGGGACAGGAAGAGGAGGAATCGCAGTTAGAAATGTTGCTGGAGATTATTAAAACACCTTACGTTGTAAGTGACTGTTTAGATCGTGCAGAGGTAGTACATGTTCTTGAATGTGAGCTATCTTGAAGTGATCTGATGTTGTACAGAACTCACTGCTGAGTTAAGCATGGTTAGATCATGCAGAGGTAGTACATGTTCTTGAATGTGAGCTATCTTAAAGTGATCTGTTGTTGTACAGAACTCACTGCTGAGTTACGCATGGTTAGATGATGCAGAGGAAGTTCATGTTCTTGAATATGAGTTTTCTTAAAGTGACCTGATGTTGTACAGAACTCGCTGCTGAGTTAAGCATGGTTAGAACATGCAGAGGTAGTACATGTTCTTGAATGTGAGTTCTCTTAAAGTGATCTGTTGTTCTACAGAACTCACTGCTGAGGGTACATTAGCTTCATTGTTCCTATATAATAATTTTTACGATTTTGTTTTCTTTTCAAGCGATCAAACAACAATGTTCTACTTTCATTAATGCACATTCTGCAGTTCCTGACATTTGGAGATAAGAAAAGCAAGAATGCTCTGATTGATCACTTTGAACCTTACCTTAACTTTGAAAAGTAAGTTCAACTTGATGTGGATAAGATCGGAGATAGAGTGTTGAGATTAAGAATTGTTAGTGGTTAAGTATTGCGTGGGACTTGCTTGTGATAAATATGTGTGTTCAAGCACAATTCAGCTGTTACGAATGTACAGTAAGGATCTTTGATGACTTTATCCTTCAGGTTTGATAAAACTCACTTGGACGATGAGCTCGTATTCTTGGAATGCTTCTGTAACATTGCGGACGGTATTGAGGTAAGATACTTAACATCACAATACGTTATATCACTGTGTTCTATTCTTATCTTGATCTAAATATTTTCTATCAGAATGATGAGAACGGCAACCAATTAAAGAATATTATAATTGACAAAGGTTTAGTGCAGCAAGCTGTTCAGTATCTTGAGTTATATACACCATCCCAGTCCTTCAGGAATGTCAGATGGAGTAATCTTTCGTACAGTAATGGTAGACAAATTCTACAGGTAAGATCTACAGCCCAATACCGACTTAACGTGATGTCAAACTTCAGGTTCCTTTCTATCCTTCCTTGATTTGAATCGCGTAGGTTTTTGAGCATGTTGAACAACCCAACGACACATCATTTGTCAGTAATAAACTCGGCGATATTTGTGGTAACGTGGTGTATTTTCAGTTCTCTTTAGTACGTCAAACTTGAGTGATACAGACTTGTGGAAGGAATTCCTTGCTCGACGTTCGTTGCCCTTCATTCTAAAATTCTTGTCCGGAATGTGCAAGGGACATGAACGTTGTCAGGTAATCAGCGTATTTCTCACGACTTCGATTTATCTTTCTGAAGAGATTGATCAGTTCGTACAAACATTGACAGTGATATGATTTTTCTCTAAACATTTTTAACGCTACTATTGTCTCGTCAGCTTGCAGTTTCTGAAGCAGCAGTACCGAGAATTCATCGTCTAGAGCAAGTCTCATCAGAAAAAAAGGTTGGTTCTTTAGCTGAGATCTAATGGAAGCTTTGAAAGAACCTCCTGATGCTAAAGCAAAGGTAAACTTGAACTTTCATACATTGTGTTGCTGAATACCTCTATTATATTCTTCTAAAAAGACTGTGTGGGATAGTTGAACAGTGTTATGCAACGGACTTCTTACAACTTTCGAAACATGTTCAGTAATTGGTAAAACCCATATTAAAGTTCAGCATTTTAGAGCTGAAGTCACTTTTTATCTCGTGAAAGTTCAATATCGCTTGTTTCGTTGCTTTTTATGCTTTTCTGCAGCAGTTCAAAACATCACAGTGCAATGGATGGTGCTATCCACCTTTCGTGCAAACGTCCCTTGGTCAATATCTACTGTAATTGGAGATACTGTAGTTATTAGTAGGTATTGAAGTGTGTTTTGTTCCAGGTGACTGCTGTCCGTCGTGAAACTAGACAAGAAAAGAAGAAGCTGGCCATGGCTATGAGACTGAAACAACTCGGAGCTCTGGGAATGAGTGTATGAAATGAAAAAACTGTTTTAAAACATTCCAAGAAGATAGAGGTACATGAGTTTTGTCTTTACTTTTCCAGGCTACTGAAAGTGGGAAAATAATAACCAAACCATCCGCAGTCATTCAAGGATTTGAAGAAATATCCAATGAAACTGGTTTAACTTGTTGTATTTGCCGGGAAGGATACAAATATCATCCGAAGAAGGTCAGTTTAGTTAGTGCTCACACGTTCTCTCGTGTTCTGCTCGATTCTTCCTTAAACGCAACATCTTCTTTAAGTTCTTGGCATTTACACGTACACAAAGCGTTGCATCTTGGATGGTTTTGAAGTGAAACAACGCAAAAGCCAGGTGGGTGATGTATTTCTAACATTGTCAATAATACGAGATCTGGAAGTGTTACTGGTATCACCAAGTTGCTAATGGAGTCCACATTCTTGATAAAACATTCTTCAATCAAGGGTTACAGCACTGTTAGCCACTTCAATATTGTACATTACGAATGCCACGTGGCTGCGATCAGGTGAGTTATTCACAGGAAGTAATCTACAACATCATTGTTCGTGCCTATGTAAGCTGCCTTAGTTTGTAATGCTAAATTGTGTGTATTTCAGAATTATTTCAGAAAAGCATGTTTTGAGTGATTTTGTATTTTCTCGACCCCAAATATTAGTCTTTTAAGTGTCTGCCTCTTATCGTGTTCTGTATTTTTGCTAGGTTCCAGAGTCATCGTTCGCCAGTTGTTTAGCAAGGATGTTGAATAAATTAACTAGATTATAAAATGCAAAAGAATAGTAACTCCGAACAACATTTAGATTGTTTTAATGAATCGACGTTTCGGCCAACTGAAATACTCTGCCAACTGAAATACTCTTTTATTTCTCTTCAGACATAACGACTACATCCAAGAAGCGACCAGTCACATTGAGCCGACATTTCAGAATACTGTTCACGCTCTGCGTCTCCTGCTTGAGAGATTTGCCTTCGAGAAATCTTTCAATGAAGACTCCGGCGGTGGAGGACGACAGAGTAACTTTAATATCATTCCTTATATGGTACACATGGCCTTATATGCCATGAGCACGTGAGTCAGCACTATCAGGTTTTCTGTGGTTGTCTTCTGCTAGATATTTGAATTAAGAACTGACTGTAGTAATAATAGTGTTCATGATAATTATGTTATAATAATTGCAAAATTTCTAGTGCTCGAATGCGAAGTCTTGAAAAATCTGTGACAACTTTCGTCGAAGAAGCCCATTCTACTTGGATTCAATCTTCATTTGAAGCGAGTTAGGTTTTGCAGCTGAGGCACTCGTAATGACATGAAAAATATTTTTCTGTTTTATTCCAGGTCAACGGTCCTCTGTTTGTGAGCGTTTTGTCTTTGTTTACGAACTCTCTCGAGGAATGGAAGAAGACGCGAATTATCTTCCTCAGCAGATTGATTGTTCTTGCCCATGTTCGCGAAGTCTCTCCCAAAGGAGCTACCAAGTAAGATCTAAAGAATTGCAATCAACTATACTTTATTTGAATTACGTCTTATTGATCGAGTGTTGCTACAGGAGGAAACCTAAACTAAACTAACTTTATTTACACTGGATAGTTCTATCAGTTCTAAACGGTTCTTCCTAAAGGTCCAGTATGGATCATCTCTTAGCGATCCAGTGTTACTACAGATGGAAACCCAAACTAAACTAACTTTATTTATACTGAATAGCTCTATCAGTTCTAAGCTGTTCTTCCCAGACATCCAGTAAGGATCATTTCTTATTGATCCAGTGTAACCACAGGAGGAAACCTAAACTAAACTAATTTATTCATACTGAATAGCTCTGTCAGTTCTAAACTGTTCCTCCCGGTGGTCCAGTAAGCGTCATCTGTTAGTGACCCAATGTTGTGTGTTTTGTAGACTCAGCGCTGGCGAAGTGAAGCCTTACAACAATCGTCCTATTCTGATTTTCTTTGCTCTCGTTAACAAACTCCAGCACATGTTGAAGGTAATATACCGCTCATTCATTTACTTGTTATCTCATTTGTTGAAGTGACTTTGATCTTTTTTGCCCTTCAATATTTCAAAAAATGAGAATGTTATCAAAAAATTAACAAGAGATGTTACGGTTATCTTAAAAGTTCTTATCAATAAGGCGGTAAAAAAATATATTGCCGTTTCCCTTTAAGCATTCTTTTCTCAGTTTCTTTGTCTCCTCATCAGTTGCATTTGTCTTCATATTTGCTGCAAGGTTAACTATTCCTTGAGTGACTAAAGTGGCAGTGATGACGTGACGATTCTTCATCCCAATCTTAGCATGGAGTAAAGAAACCAAGAACGATGATTTCAGCGAATTTCTCTGATCCGTTTTAATCATCTTCGGCAGACTGAAAAGCCTTTCAACGGACACATTTGAAAACGGCAAAGAGGCTAGAGTGCTGACAAAACGGATCAAATCTTGGTACTTTCATTCACCTGACGGAGTCTTTGCATCCCGTATATTCAACCAATACTCACTCCACTGAAGCTCGGGTTTGGCATTATCCTCAAATACATGTGATCTCCATTGCATGTCAAGCCTGCGGAGATCCACGTCATCCTTAAGATACTGTAGCTTTTGAAAAATAGCTCCTAGTGAACGAGGAATTAGCGCAGCGGCATTAGATGGCAGAAGGCGCCGGACTAAACATGAATTGGATCAGCTATGTCAAATCGAGCCTGGATTTGAAGGATACTCTCAACCAGAAAGCTCTTACAGTCGACGGAAAACTTATCCACATCTTCTTTCTTTTCTTCAGCCTCAATTTCATAGAGGGTTGCTGTAGCCGCAAGCCCAGGGTACGTCTTGCATAATGGCACATGATGTTGTACGTCATTCGGGTTGAAGGTCTGCAGTTTGGTGGACTTAACGACTTCGATTTTCATGAAATCGCTGGCAATGGATTTGATAAGGCTTTCCACTGTCGGCTTAAGCATATGGAGGAGGGGGCGTTCATCTGAAACAGCCGATTAAATTCATTTAGACGTTTAAGTTGGTAGCTAAGGAACTGTAAGTACATCTGAATAAATCGATTCTGCAATGATGCAAGAATTAGTGCTTCGTACTGTTCGAGCAGTCGGTTAATGCACTCCTGCAAAGAGAGCCAACGTGTCTGGGTGGGTGATAAAAACTTGTGGGGTTCAACATCATAGAAGGTTTGGAATTCTCTGTACACATCCTGGCGCTTCAAAGATCGATGGAAATGAGCATAAACATCTCTGCACAAATCCTCTACACTTTTCGGTAACTTTAACGCAGTATAAGACGACACGAACATTTCACAATTTGAACATGGGGGAGTTCCGAAATAAAATTATACTTCCCAAACATCACGTTTGTTGTATCAGAGGAGTAACCAACAATATTGGCCATTGGGATATTCAATTCATAAAAACTTTGCTTAATTTTGGCATAGAACCCAGCAGCAGTACCATTCTCTGTTTCCACCATATCCACCAACAAATATTGGACTTCAAATTTCTCAACATAAAAAAAAGTAGCAACAATAGCCAGTTGTTTTTTAACGCTTTTGTCCGTTGCCTCATCTATTATGATTCCAAATGTTCTCGATTGTAATAATAACACCATTTGCTTTAGGTAATCAAAACCGGGTAACCAAAAACTTGGCAAATGATGTTTGTAGCTTTCTGTTTTCCAAGTGTGAGACGACTAAGAGCTGCATCATTTGGACGGAGAGAGCGGATTAATGTCACCATACTTTCGGAGAGGGATAGTGGAAGGTTATGCTCAGCAATAAAAGCACACAATTTCACTTCCATTGTTCTACGTACGTTGACATACCAGTCGGTCGATTGAATGCGTTTTACCAACTCTCGATAATTTAACATTTCCTAGATGTTTCTAGCTTTCCGCATGTCGTTTCAGAGATGTTTTCGCGCAAGTAAGCCCACACGTGAGAACCTTGCAAGAAGGCTTCGATTTTCCATCTGGCGCTAGTCTTTTAAGCCAGTCTAAGCCAGGATTTGAACTCCGTAATCTGAAGCCAATTATCGTTAAACGACTGGATGCGTGGAGGACACTTTTTGGATGTTGACGGCCTTGATACAACATGACTATCGCAAGTATCATCATCTGAATCTGACATAAAGGTCATGAGATCATCCTGTGGCTAATCCATTATTAATATTACTTTTTGTTAAAACATGTATGTCCCAAATCCGAACAAAAAGGTCAATGACAACCCGTGATGTAGTTGAACTTGGTGACTACAGCACAAATTTCTTGAAACTAAACACTAAAAACTTTAAACTAATGCTAAAAAAGAAACTTTACAACCGTAAAAATCGCTTTTATTTTGAATTTTTGAATTTCCTTCAAAATGCCTGCAAATTCCCTTCAAAATGCCTTCAACTTAATAATTCCTTAAGAATTCCTTCAGTTTGCCAAAAATTCCTGAAAAAGGGAAAAATCATTCAAAGTGGAAGCGCTGGAAATATGCTAATTTTGTACGTGAGGTGACGATGTTGAACGAAGGAAAACGAAGTGCCGAAGTATGTTCGAGGTGTTCTTCTTTGTTGTTCTCGCATCGTGGAGGCGGAATGATTATAGAAAAAATGTCGATTAATTTCTCTGCGATTGTGGCTAAAAAAGGTAAGCAGGATTTGTAGTTTTGTTTTGGTATGGAGGATTTTTATATTTGTTAGATATTTACATTTATTTTGGTATTTATTTAGAGTTATATGGGTTATTCAGCACCAAGCAAAGGCGTACAAACTTATGATCGATTTACGAAGTTGATTTATTGGTATGTATACACATGGTTGAAGTATAATAGTGTTGAAAATAATTAGTTGGGCATATTTTGAATAAGAATGGGACGAAATGAAGAAGGATTCGCGACGGATGGTTGAAATACAAGACGGATTGAAAAACATAAAAACATTTTGAGCTTATGGACATAAAACGGCAGAGGGAGGGGATGTATATCACCAATGGTTTCGATAGGGTGAAATAGCCTGTTTTAAGTTTATTTTATAGTCGCATGTTATTTAGTTGTGCCCAAATCATTGACATGGGGTAGAAAATTGTTTATTAAATAAAAATAATAAAACGGCTGCAAAAATTTATTGATCTGATCGGCTTCCTAAGATTTGTTGCTTCTCCACACCCAAGATCTTGGCGAAAAATGACATACTCATCATACACCTACACGTCTGGGATGTGAGTCACTAGAGCAGGCAAATTGCAATGTACAGAGGAATGAAGCGAGATGACATGGGATTGAAATTTAGCATCGTATTATTTGGATGCATGTAACCAGATTACAAAGCTCGCTGTGCATGAAGATGATCTTCCCTGTGCACTTTTGTACATGTCTGCAGAAAATATATAAGATACATCATACATATTATCTAGGTAATAGTTTGCAATAAACTGGCCCTATGGCCTTACCATAATAAGCCTGAAATGGGACGAGGGCGCTAGATACTTGTAAAATTATCGTTCGCTAAAGATTCGAAGATTCGACACCATCTTGGATTCTTTTATTTGGGTACGATACGATAATTCAATTTAGCTCTCCCCAAAGGGTCTTTTCAGACCAAATACAATACTATTTATAAATATATTAAATAAGCTAAATCTATGGCTATAGTATTATAAAGTTAATGTGAAGTTAATGGGATCACGCATGCTAGGTATATGTCAGCAATCTAGGTTGCCTATATCTATGGTAGTAAACACTGCCGTGTTCAGGTGGTGGGTCGATCAAAACTAAGGTTTAACATACCCCCCCTTCCCCAATCATTGGGGCGTTTGCAATTCCTGATGTTCCCAAGGGGCGGGCATTTGTTGTTGGGAAAATTTAATGTGGTGGGGCATTTAATTCCACATGTGAGGGGGACGGGGATTTGACCATCTTGCTGTAAAGATTTGGTTGACCCAACATGAAATCTTTTGAACCTACACTCGTTTTCCGCTGGCAAAGGAAACTGCAATGTACATATTTCCTGTTACAAGTTTTCTTGTTATAAAAATTTGTTTAGAATTAAAGGTATCTATATATTAAAGTTGTAGCCCTTTTAAAAACTAGTCCAATTTTTCTTAAAAATCTCACTTCATGAGCAATATCAAAACTGCTGGTAGCTAGGATATCTAATTCAACCTTCAAATGATATGGACAGTGGGGCATTTGACCACCAGTTTGTCATGGAATGTAGGGCATTTCAATGCTGATTTTTGATTATGGGTGGGGGATGCGATCAAGACAAAATCCTAAAAGTCAAATGCCCAGGTATATGCTCGAAGAGGGGTTTACACCTTTGTTTTGATCACTGCATTGCAGCTGCTATATTGTTAGTCTGTTATGTTAGACATAACATGAAGTAGTGGCAATGGAAAGTGTAAATTTATTATAACTGAGATTTTGCTCAGTTAGTACATTTCAGTTTAGTTTTTTTACGACCCAACCTTCCTTTTAAATTGCATCATTTCTTTTAGTATATGCTGGATGCGCAAGTATGAATTATATGCAACAATGGCATGTCATAGGATCAGGATGCGTTCATGGTATGATTTCAAAAATGCAAATAGCTGTGTTAGTATATTTTTTGTTGTGACCCAAAATGCATAAGTTTAGGGATTACATATATATATTAGGCATATGCATGGACTTGTAAACGTGGGGATTGATTAGGTGTACATGATATCAGGCATGTTGTGCATGGAAAAAACAAGTACAGGGATTGATTAGGTGTATATGATATGAGGGTAGGTATATCAGAGATGGGTGCATAAGTTAGGCATGCATGGACATGTTAGGTAAGAAGGATTTGTAGCTTTGTTTTGGTATTTACATTTATTTTGGTATTTATTTAGAGTTATATCGGTTATTCAGCAAGAATCAAAGTCGCCCAAACTTATCATTGATTTATCGAGCTGATTTATTGGTATGTATACACATGGTTGAAATATAATAGTGTTAAAAATAATTAGTTGGGTATATTTTGAATAAGAATGGGAGGAAATGAAGAAGGATTTGCAAAGGATGGTTGAAACACAAGACGGATTGAAAAACATAAAAAAATTGATCTTATGGTCATAAAACAGCAGAGGGAGGGGATGTATATCACAAATGGTTTTGATATCGTGAAATAGCGTGGTTTAAGTTTATTTTATGGTTGCGTGTTATTAAGGTGTGCCCATATCATTGACAAGGGGTAGAAAATTGTTTATTATATAAAAATAATAAAATGGCCACAAAAATTTATTGATCTCGCTGGCTTCCTGTGCATTGATGTGAGCCAGACTGCAGAGTATGTCAACAGTGGCACCGAGATTTTTTAAAGAAAGAAAATTAGTGCACCTGGGGATTCCCTTTTTCCTGATTGTACACTTGAATTTGCTCCCAAAGGTCTAATTTTAATATTTTTAACACATATTTTGTTACTTTTGCCCCTTAACTCAATCAGGATCTGTGCTTGGCAACGGTTTTGTGCACCTGCACCTAAGATTTGTGCCTTCTCCGCACCCGAGATCTCCGCGAAAATTGCCATACTCTGCAGTCTGGGTGGTGAGTCACTTTGAGCAGGCAAATTGCAATGTATGGAGGAAGGAAGATGACATGGGATTGAAATGTAGCATCGTAGTATTTGAATGCATGTAACCAGATTACAAAGCTTGCTGTGCATGGAGATGATCTTCCCTGTACACTTATGTACGTGTCCGCACCAATATATAAGATACATACCAGACTGCATTCTGTGCACTCAACGCCGAAGATCTCGAGCGTGGATTAAGCAAAACGCAATTGCAAATATAGTAAATATTGATGTATCTTCGGCGTGCAATTTATATGGAATGCACTCTGGGATGCATACTATCTAGGTAAAAGTTTGCAAGAAAATGGCCCTATGGCCTTACCATAATCATCCCCATAATTTATTGTATACAATAGCATCACTGGGTTACAGTGTGTGGATCTTGTTTGATATGTTGTAAACATAGATATAGGAGACCTAGATTGCTGACATCTACCTGGCGCGCGTGACCCCAAATGGAAGAACCCAAAATGGGGTCACAACCTGGCAAAAAATTAGAAATAGTCTTACGAAAAACAGGTTTTTGGGCTTTTTTAGTCGTTTAACTGCGGCAAATCACCTTCAACTGGACTTTTTTGAAAATAAATTGCTACTGCGAAGGTTTTGAACCAGAAATGGGATGAGGGGGCTAAACTAAAAATTGGAAGGAGTGGACGTTTGGACATTTACTACAAGAACATACTAAACAACCAATTGTCTACTCCAGAAATACTCCAGTCGAACATGACTCGCAGCAGTTAAACCATAAAAAAAGCTCAAAAACCTGTTTTTTGTAATACAATTCCTATAGTTTTTGCCTGGTTGCAACGCCATCTTGGATTCTTCTGTTTGGAATCACGTGCGCTACGTATATGTCAGCATTCTAGGTCTCCTATATCTATGGTTGTAAACACTGCTGTGTTCAGATTATGGGCTGATCAAAACGAAGGTGTAACATCCCCCCCCTCCCCATCATTGGGGCATTTGCCGTTCCTGATGTTCCCAAGGGGCGGGCATTTGTTGTTGGGAAAATTTAATGTGGCGGGGCATTTGATTCCACATGTGAGGGGACGGGGATTTGACCGTCTTGCTGTAAAAGATTTGGTTAAGCTAACATGAAATCTTTTGAACCTACACTCACTTTCCGCTGGCAATGTACTTGTTTGTTGTTACCAAAAATTTGTTTAGAATTAAAAGTATCTATATCTTAAAGTCATAGGCTTTTGAAAAATAGTCCAATTTTTCTTAAAAATCTCACTTCTTGAGCAATATCAAAACTGCTAGTAGCTAGGATATCTAATTCAACCTTCAAATAATATTGAAAGTGGGGGATCTGATCAAGACAAAATCCTAAAAGTCAAATGCCTGGTTATATGCCCGGGGAGGGGTTTACACCTTGATTTTGATCACCGCATTGCAGCTGCTATATGCTAGACATAACCTGAAGTAGCAGCAATAGAAAGTGTAAATTTACTGCACTGAGATTTTGCTCAGTTTGTACATTTCAGTTGAGTTTCTTTTATGACCCAGCATGCATTTCACATTGCATCATTTCTTTTAGTATATGCTGGAAGCACAAGTATGAATTATGCAACAATGGCACGTCATAGGATCAGGATGTGTTCATGGTATGATTTCAAAAATGCAAATATGTGTGTTATTATATTTTTTGTTGAGACCCAAAATGCATAAGTTTAGGGATTACGTATATATTAGGCACGTGCATGGAGTTATATGCATGGGGATTGATTAGGGTTACACTATATCAGGCATGTGTGCATGGACAAACAAGTATGGGGATTGATTAGGTGTACATGATATCAGGGATGGGTGCACACACACACACACACACACACAAACATGGACGCATGGATAAGTTAGGTGCACATATACTTTAACACACTCACTAACATTCATGGACAAGTTAGGTGTACATCATAGATATAAAAGACCTAGATTGCAGACCTAGATACTAGATGCAATATACATGGACATTACTACACTAGATTATACATGCACATATACAACAAAACGTGCATTATACATAAACATGTTCTGCACTAGATGCAATAATCATGGACATCTACTACATTTACACACACTTGCATGGACATATACTGCATTTACACACACTTGCATGCACATATACTACACTTGCATCGACATATACTACACTTACCCCCACTTGCATGGACATATGATACATTTACACACACTTGCATTGATATATTCTACACACACTTGCATATACATATACTGCACTTACAAACACTTGCGTGGACATATACTACAACTACAGACACTTGCATGGACATATACTACACTTACACACACTTGCGTAAACATATACTACACTTACAAACAATGGTGTGGACATATACCACAATTACATACACTTAAGTGGACATACATTACACTTAAACGCACATACTTAAACACACATGCATGGACATATACTCCACTTGCATCAAGATATACTACACTTATACACACTTGCGTCGACATATACTACAGTTACACACAGTTGCATCAACATATACTACTCTTGCACACACTTGCAAGGACATATACCACATTTACATACACTTGTGTGGACATATACAACACTTACACACACTTGCATGGACATAAACTACACTTACACACATTTGCGTGGACATATACTAGACTCACACACTAGGATGGACATATACTACACTTAACACACTTCCGTGGACATATATTACACATACACACACTTGCGTGAACATATGCTCCACTTGCATGGACATATACTACACTTACACACACTTGTGTGGACATATATTAAACTTACACACACTTGTGAGGACACATACTACACTTGCATGGACATATACAACACTGGCACACACTAGCATGAAATAATACTACACTTGCACACAGTTGCATCAAGATATACTGCACTTACACACACTTGCATGGAGATATACTAGACTTACACATACTTGCATTGACATATAGTACACTTACGTGGACATATATTACACATACACACACTTGCGTGAACATATACTCCACTTGCATGGAGATATACTACACTTGTACACACTTGCGTCGTCATATACTAGACTTACACACACTTGCATGAACATATACTACACTTACACACAGTTGCATCAACAGATACTACACTTGCACACACTTGCAAGGACATATAGTTCACTTGCACACACTTGTGTGGACATATATTAAACTTACACACACTTGTGAGGACACATACTTCACTTGCATGGAGATATAGCACACTTGTACACACTTGCATGAACATATACTACACTTACACGCAGTTGCATCAACATATACTACACTTGCAAGGACATACACTCCACTCACACACACTTACGTGGACATATATTAAACTTACACACACTTGTGAGGACAGATACTACACTTGCATGACCTATACTACACTTACACATACTTGCATAGACATGTATTGCACATACACACACTTGCGCGAACATATACTCAACTTGCATGGACATGTACTACACTTACAAACACTTGCATGGAGAGATACTACACTTATACACACTTGCGTCGACATATATTAGACTTACACACACTTGCATGAACATATACTACACTTGCACACACTTGCAAGGACATATACTTCACTTACACACACTTGCATTGACATATACCACATTTACATACACTTGTGTGGCAATATATTAGACTTACACACACTTGCATGAACATATACTACACTTGCACACACTTGGATGGACATGTACTAGACTTACACACACTTGCGTTGACATATACCACATTTACATACACTTGTGTGGACATATATTAAACTTACACACACTTGTGAGGACACATACTACACTTGCGTGGACATATACAACACTTGCAAGGACATATACTAGACTTATACACACTTGCACACACTTGCATGGACATATACTACACTTAGAAACACTTGCGACGACATATATTAGACTTACACACAGTTGCATGAACATATACTAGACTTACACACAGTTGCATTCACATATACCACATTTACATACACTTGTGTGGACATATATTAAACTTACACACACTTGTGAGGACACATACTACACTTGCATGGACATATACAACACTTAAACACATTTGCATGGACGTATACTAGACTTACACACTAGCATGGACATATACTACACTTACACATACTTGCATAGACATATATTACACTTGCATGGAGATATACTACACATATACTACCTTTGCACACACTTGCAAGGACATACACTGCACTTACGCACCCTTGCGTGGACATATATTACACATAGACACACTTGCGTGAACATATACTCTACTTGCATGGAGATATACTACACTTATACACCCTTGCGTTGACATATACTACACTTACACACACTTGCATGAACATATACTACACTTACACGGACATATACTACATTTACATACACTTGTGTGGACTATATTAAACTTACACACACTTGTGAGGACACATACTACACTTGCATACATTTGCATGGACATATACTAGACTTACACACTAGCATGGACATATACTACACTCACACACACTTGTGTGGACATATACTACACTTGCATGGGGATATACTACACTTATACACACTTGCGCCGACATATACTGCACTTACGCACCCTTGCGTGGACATATACTCCACTTGCAAGCACTTGCATGGAGATATACTACACTTATACACACTTGCATGAACATATACTACTCTTGCACACAATTGCGTTGACATATACCACATTTACATACACTTGTGTGGACATATATTAAACTTACACACACTTGTGAGGAGACATAGTACACTTGCGTGGACATATACAACACTTGCATGGAGATATACACACTTGCGACGGCATATATTAGACTTACACACAGTTGCATCAACATATACTAGACTTACACACAGTTGCATTCACATATACCACATTTACATACACTTGTGTGGACATATATTAAACTTACACACACTTGTGAGGACACATGCTACACTTGCATGGATATGTACCACACTTACATGGACATAAACTACACTTGTACACTCTTGTGTCGACATATACTAGACTTACAAACACTTGCATGAACATATACTAGACTTACACACACTTGCGTTGACATGTATTACACATACACTGACTTGGGCGAAGATATACTCAACTTGAATGGACATATACAACACTTAGACACATTTGCATGGACATATATTACACGTAGACACACTTGCGTGAACATATACTCCACTTGCATGGAGATATACTACACTTACACACACTTGCATGAACATATGCTAGACTTACACACACTTGCAAGGACATATACCACATTTACATACACTTGTGTGGACATATATTAGACTTACACACACTTGCATGGACATACACTAGATTTACACACTAGCATTGTCATATATTACACATGCACACACTTGCATGGAGATATACTACACTTATACACACTTGTGTGGACATATATTAGACTTACACACACTTGCATTGACATATACCACATTTACACACACTTGTGAGAACATATACTAGACTTGCATGGACATATACTGCACTTACACACACTTGCGAGGACATATATTACACATACACACACTTGCGTGAACATATACTCAACTTGCATAAACATATACTAGACTTACACACACTTGCATGGACTTATACTACACTTATACACACTTGCGTCGACATATATTAGACTTACACACACTTGGATGAACATATACTACACTTGCAAGGACATACTGCACTTACACATACTTGCATGGACATATATTAAACTTGCACACACTTGTGGGGACACATACTACACTTGCATGGACATATACTACACTTACACATACTTGCATAGACATATACTACACTTACACACACTTGTGTGGACATATATTAAAGTTGCATGGAGATATACTACACTTATACACACTTGCGCCGACATATACTACCTTTGCACACACTTGCAAGGACATATACTGCACTTACGCACACTTGCGTGGACATATACTTCAAGTACAGACACTTGCATGGACATATACAACACTTACACACACATGCATGGACATAAAAAACACTTACACACATTTTCGTGGACATATACTAGACTTACACATACTTGCATAGACATATACTACACTTACACACACTTGCGTGGACATGTATTACACATACACACAGTTGCATGAACATATACTACACTTGCAAGGACATATACTACACTTATACACACTTGCGTCGACATATACTACACTTGCACACACTTGCAAGGGCATATACTGCACTTACACACATTTGCGTGGACATATACTACACATACACACAGTTGCATCAACATATACTACACTTGCACACACTTGCAAGGACATATACTGCACTTACACACACTTGCATGGGCATATACTAGACTTACACACACTTGTGAGGACACTTACACACTAGCATGGACATATACTACACTTACAGACACACACACACTTGCGTGAACATATGCTCGACTTGCGTGGACATATGCTACACTTATACACACACACACACTTGCGTGAACATATACTCCACTTGCATGGACATATACTACACTTACACACAGTTGCATCAACATATACTGCACTTGCACACAGTTGCATCAACATATACTGCACTTACACACAGTTGCATCAACATATACTGCACTTACACACACTTGCATGGAGATATACTAGACTTACACATACTTGCATTGACATATACTACACTTACGAATACGTGGACATATATTACACATACACACACTTGCGTGAACATATACTCCACTTGCATGGAGATATACTACACTTGTACACAGTTGCGTCGACATATACTAGACTTACACACACTTGCATGAACTTATACTACACTTACACACAGTTGCATCAACAGATACTACACTTGCACACACTTGTGAGGAGACATACTTCACTTGCATGGAGATATACTACACTTGTACACACTTGCATGAACATATACTACACTTACACACAGTTGCATCAACATATACTACAGTTGCACACACTTGTGAGGACACATACTTGCATAGACATGTATTACACATACACAGACTTGCGTGAACATATACTCAACTTGCATGAACATATACAACACTTACACACATTTGCGTGGACATATACTAGACTTACACACTAGCATGGACATATACAACACTTACACATACTTGCATAGACATATACTACACTTACACTTGCATGGAGATATACTACACTTATACACACTTGCGCGGACATATACTACCTTTGCACACACTTGCAAGGACATATACTGCACTTACGCACACTTACGTGGACATATATTACACGTCGACACACTTGGGTGAACATATACTCGACTTGCATGGAGATATACTACACTTATACACCCTTGCGTTGACATATACTACACTTACACACAGTTGCATGAACATATACTACACTTGCAAGGACATATACTGCACTTACAGACACTTGCATGGACATATACTAGACTTACACAGACTTGCGTTGACATATACCACATTTACATACACTTGTGTGGACATATATTAGAGTTACAGAGACTTGCATCAACATATACTACACTTGCATGGACATAAACTACACTTACACAAATTTGCGTGGACATACACTAGATTTACACACTAGCATTGACATATATTACACATGCACACATTTGCATGGAGATATACTACACTTATACACACTTGTGTGGACATATATTAGAGTTATACACACTTGCATGAACATATACTACACTTGCACACACTTGCAAGGTGATATACTAGACTTACACACACTTGCATTGACATATACCACATTTACATACACTTGTGAGAACACATACTAGACTTGCAAGGACATATACTAGACTTACACACACTTGCGTGGACTTATACTACACTTACACACACTTGCATGAACATATACTACACTTACACACAGTTGCATCAACATATACTACACTTGCACACACTTGTGGGGACACATACTACACTTAGACATACTTTGATAGAGATATAGTACACTTACACAGACTTGTGTGGACATATATTAAAGTTGTATGGAGATATACTAGACTTATACACACTTGCGCCAACATATACTACCTTTGCACACACTTGCAAGGACATATACTGCACTTACGCACACTTGCGTGGACATATACTTCAAGTACAGACACTTGCGTGGACATATACAACACTTATACACAGATGCGTGGACATAAAAAACACTTACACACATTTTCGTGGACATATACTAGACTTACACACTAGCATGGACATATACTACACTTACACACCCTTGGGTGGACATGTATTACACATACACACACTTGCAAGGACATATACTGCACTTACAAACATTTGCCTGGACATATATTACAAGTACACACAGTTGCGTGAACATATACTCCACTTGCATGGACATATACTGCAGTTATACACGGTTGCATCGACATATATTAGACTTACAGACACTTGCATGAACATATAGCGCACTTACACGCAATTGCGTGAACATATACTACACTTGCACACACTTGCAATGACATATACCGCATTTACATACACTTGTGTGGACATATACTGCACTTACACACGCTTGCATGAACATATACCACACTTACACACACTTGCATGAACATGTACTACACTTGCAAGGACATATATTGGACTTACACGCACTTGCATGGACATATACTAGACTTATAGATACTTGTGTTGAGATATACCACGTTTACATGAAGTTGTGTGGACATATATTAAACTTACACACACTTGTGAGGACACATACTACACTTACACAAATTTGCGTGGACATACACTAGATTTACACACTAGCATTGTCATATATTACACATGCACACACTTGCATGGAGATATACTACAGTTATACAGACTTGTGTGGACATATATCAGACTTATACACACTTGCATGAACATATACCACACTTGCACAGACTTGCAAGGTCATATACTAGACTTACACACACTTGCATGGACATATATTAAACTTGGACACACTTGTGGGGAGACATGGTACACTTGCATGGACATATACCACACTTACACACACTTGCATGGACATAAACTAGACTTACACACTAGCATTGACATATACTACACTTATACACACTTGTGCGAAGATATACCACCTTTGCACACACTTGCAAGGAGATATAGTGCACTTATGCACACTTGCGTGGACATATACTTGAAGTACAGACACCTGCATGGACATAAAAAACAGTTACACACATTTTCGTGGACATATTCTAGACTTACACAGTAGCATGGACATATACTAGACTTACACATACTTGCATAGACATATACAACACTTACACACACTTGCGTGGACATGTATTACACTTATACACAGTTCCATCGACATATATTAGACTTACACAGACTTGCATGAAGATATGCTACACTTACACACAGTTGCATCAACATATACGACATTTACATACACTTGTATCAACATATACTACACTTGGACACACTTGTGAGGACACATACTTGCATAGACATGTATTACACATAGACACACTTGTGCGAAGATACACTGAACTTGCATGGACATATAGTAGAGTTACATGGAAATATATTAGACTTACACAGACGTGCATGAACATATAGTACACTTGCAGACACTTGTGAGGACACATAGTACACTTACACATAGTTGGATAGACATGTATTACACATACAGACACTTGCGCGAACATATACTCAACTTGCATGGACATATACTGCACTTATACACACTTGCATGAACATATACCAGACTTACGCACAGTTGCATCAAGATATAGTAGACTTGCACACACTTGCATGGACATACTGCACTTACACACACTTGGAGAGACTTGTGGGGAGATATACTACAGTTGCGTGGACATATACCAGAGTTATACACACTTGGGTGGACATATACTACACTTACACAGACTTGTGTGGAGATATATTAAACTTATAGACACTTGCGCCGACATATACTACGTTTGCACAGACTTGCAAGGACATATACTGCGCTTACGCACACTTGCGTGAAGCTATACTTCAAGTACAGACAGTTGCATGGACATATACAACACTTACACACACATGCATAGACATAAAAGAGACTTACACACATTTTCGTGGACATATACTAGATTTACAGAGTAGCATGGTCATATAATAGACTTGCACATACTTGCGTGGACATATACTACACTTACACAGACTTGCGCCGACATATACTACCTTTGCACACACTTGCGAGGACATATACTGGACTTACACATATATTACAAGTACACAAAGTTGTGTGAAGATATTCTGCACTTGCATGGACATATAGTGTACTTATACAGAGTTGCATCGACATATATTAGACTTAGACACACTTGCAAGGACATATACTACATTTATACACACTTGCGTCGAGATATACTAGACTTACGCGTAGTGTCATTGATATATATTACACATACAGATAGTTGGATGGAGATATAGTACAGTTGTACGCACTTGGGTGGAGATATACTAGACTTAGATACACTTGCATGAACATATACCAGAGTTGTGAGGACACGTACTACAGTTACACATAGTTGCATGGAGATGTGTTACACATGCAGAGACTTGCGCGAACATATACTGAACTTGCATGGACATATAGTGCATTTACAAACAGTTGCATGGAAATATATTAGACTTAGAGTTGGGTGAACATATACTACAGTTGCAGACACTTGGATGGAGGTATACTACACTTACACATACTTGCATAGACGTGTATTAGATATACAGACAGTTGCGCGAACATGTACTCAACTTGCATGGACATATACTACAGTTACAAACAATTGCATGGAGATATATTAGAGTTAGACAGACTTGCACGAACATGTGTTACACTTGTGTGGAGATATAGGACACTTGCGCACAGTTGCATGGAGATATACTAGACTTAGACAGAGTTGCGTAAGTTAAGTTTGCAGAGAATATGGTCCTGATGGGGCCTTTGAGGGGTGTGGGTGTGATTGGTGGAGCGATATTTTTTAGTTTGAGAAAACTTAGTGTAAGATAACTAAACTAAACTAAACTGAACTAAGTAACTAACTAAGTAAGTAACTAAGTAACTAACTAATTAATTAACTAACTAACTAACTAACTAAGTATCTAACTAAGTATCTAACTAAGTAACGAACTAACTAAGTAAGTAAGTAAGTAGGTAACTAACTAACTAAGTAAGTAACTAACTAACTAAGTAGGTAACTAACTAAGTAGTGAACTAACTAAGTAACTAATTAAGTAACTAGTTAACTAACTAACTAACTAACTAAGTGACTAACTAAGTAACTAAGTAAGTAACTAACTAACTAAGTGAGTAACTAAGTAACTAAGTAACTAAGTAACTGAGTAAGTAGGTGATTAACTAACTAAGTAACTAACTAAGTAACTAACTAACTAAGTGACTAACTAACTATCTAACTAAGTAAGTAACTAACTGACTAAGTAAGTAGGTAACTAACTAAGTAAGTAACTAACTAAGTAAGTAACTAAGTAACTAAGTAACCGAGTAAGTAAGTAAAGAAAGTGACTAAACTAACTAAGTAAGCTAACTTAAGTAGGTAAGTAAAGTAACTAAGTAACTAAAGTGAAGTACTTAACTAAGTAGAGAAACTGACTGAGGTAACTAACTAGACTAGGTAACTAAGTAAGTAAGTGAGGAACTAAGTGAGTAACTAACTGACTAATTAAGTAACTAATGAAACTGACTAAAGTAACTAAGTGAGCTAACTAAGTAAACTAACTAACTAACTAGACTAAAGTACCTAACTAACTAACTAAGTAAAGAGACTGAGTTAACTAAGTAAGTAAACTAACTAAGTAAACTAAGTAACTAACTAAGTAATTAACTAACTGAGTAACTAACTAGTTAATTAATTAACTAACTAACTAACTAAGTAACTGAATAAGTAGGTAACTAAGTAACTAAGTAACTAAAGAAAGTGACTAAAGTAACTAACTTAGTAAACTAAGTAATTAAGTAACTGACTAAACTAAAGTACCTAACTAATTAACTAAGTAAAGAAACTGACTGAACTAACTAAGTAAACTAAGTAACTGACTTAGTAAACTAACTAGTTAAGTAACTGACTAAAGTAGAGTAGCTAACTAACTAAGTAAAGAGACCGACTTAGCTAGCTAACTAAGTAAGTAAGTAAACTAACTAAGTAACTAACTAAATAACTAAGTAAGTAAGTAAACAAACTGACTAAAGTGACTAACGAACTAAGTAAACTAACTAAGTAAAGTAACTAAGTAAACTAAGTAACTAAACTAACCCACGCACCCACGCACCCACCCACCCACCCACCCACCCACCCACCCACCCACCCACCCACCCACCCACCCACCCACCCACCCACCCACCCACCCACCCACCCACCCACCCACCCACCCACCCACCCACCCACCCACCCACCCACCCACCCACCCACCCACCCACCCACCCACCCACCCACCCACCCACCCACCCACCCACCCACCCACCCACCCACCCACCCACCCACCCACCCACAAGGAAAAACTAAAAACTAAAAACTAAAAACTAAAAACTAAAAACTAAAAACTAAAAACTAAAAACTAAAAACTAAAAACTAAAAACTAAAAACCAAAAACCAAAAACCAAAAACCAAAAACCAAAAACCAAAAACTAAAAACGAAAAACGAAAAACTTAAAACTAAAAACTTAAAACTTAAAACTAAAAACTAAAAACTAAAAACTAAAAACTAAAAACTAAAAACTAAAAACTACTAAAAACTAAAAACTAAAAACTAAAAACTAAAAACTAAAAACTAAAAACTAAAAACTAAAAACTAAAAACTAAAAACTAAAAACTAAAAACTAAAAACTAAAAACTAAAAACTAAAAACTAAAAACTAAAAACTAAAAACTAAAAACTAAAAACTAAAAACTAAAAACTAAAAACTAAAAACTAAAAACTAAAAACTAAAAACTAAAAACTAAAAACTAAAAACTAAAAACTAAAAACTAAAAACTAAAAACTAAAAACTAAAAACTAAAAACTAAAAACTAAAAACTAAAAACTAAAAACTAAAAACTAAAAACTAAAAACTAAAAACTAAAAACTAAAAACTAAAAACTAAAAACTAAAAACTAAAAACTAAAAACTAAAAACTAAAAACTAAAAACTAAAAACTAAAAACTAAAAACTAAAAACTAAAAACTAAAAACCAAAAACCAAAAACCAAAAACCAAAAACCAAAAACCAAAAACCAAAAACTTAAAACCAAAAACTTAAAACTTAAAACTTAAAACTTAAAGCTAAAAACTTAAAACTTAAAACTTAAAGCTAAAAACTTAAAACTTAAAACTTAAAACTTAAAACTAAAAACTTAAAACTTAAAACTTAAAACTTAAAGCTAAAAACTTAAAACTTAAAGCTAAAAACTTAAAGCTAAAAACTTAAAACTTAAAGCTAAAAACTTAAAGCTAAAAACTTAAAACTTAAAACTTAAAACTTAAAACTTAAAACTTAAAACTTAAAACTTAAAACTTAAAACTTAAAACTTAAAACTTAAAGCTAAAAACTTAAAACTTAAAACTTAAAGCTAAAAACTTAAAACTTAAAACTTAAAACTTAAAACTTAAAACTTAAAACTTAAAGCTAAAAACTTAAAACTTAAAACTTAAAACTTAAAACTTAAAACTTAAAACTTAAAACTTAAAACTTAAAACTTAAAACTTAAAACTTAAAACTTAAAACTTAAAACTTAAAACTTAAAACTTAAAACTTAAAACTTAAAACTTAAAACTTAAAACTTAAAACTTAAAACTTAAAACTTAAAACTTAAAACTTAAAACTTAAAACTTAAAACTTAAAACTTAAAACTTAAAACTTAAAACTTAAAACTTAAAACTTAAAACTTAAAACTTAAAACTTAAAACTTAAAACTTAAAACTTAAAACTTAAAACTTAAAACTTAAAACTTAAAACTTAAAACTTAAAACTTAAAACTTAAAACTTAAAACTTAAAACTTAAAACTTAAAACTTAAAACTTAAAACTTAAAACTTAAAACTTAAAACTTAAAACTTAAAACTTAAAACTTAAAACTTAAAACTTAAAACTTAAAACTTAAAACTTAAAACTTAAAACTTAAAACTTAAAACTTAAAACTTAAAACTTAAAACTTAAAACTTAAAACTTAAAACTTAAAACTTAAAACTTAAAACTTAAAACTTAAAACTTAAAACTTAAAACTTAAAACTTAAAACTTAAAACTTAAAACTTAAAACTTAAAACTTAAAACTTAAAACTTAAAACTTAAAACTTAAAACTTAAAACTTAAAACTTAAAACTTAAAACTTAAAACTTAAAACTTAAAACTTAAAACTTAAAACTTAAAACTTAAAACTTAAAACTTAAAACTTAAAACTTAAAACTTAAAACTTAAAACTTAAAACTTAAAACTTAAAACTTAAAACTTAAAACTTAAAACTTAAAACTTAAAACTTAAAACTTAAAACTTAAAACTTAAAACTTAAAACTTAAAACTTAAAACTTAAAACTTAAAACTTAAAACTTAAAACTTAAAACTTAAAACTTAAAACTTAAAACTTAAAACTTAAAACTTAAAACTTAAAACTTAAAACTTAAAACTTAAAACTTAAAACTTAAAACTTAAAACTTAAAACTTAAAACTTAAAACTTAAAACTTAAAACTTAAAACTTAAAACTTAAAACTTAAAACTTAAAACTTAAAACTTAAAACTTAAAACTTAAAACTTAAAACTTAAAACTTAAAACTTAAAACTTAAAACTTAAAACTTAAAACTTAAAACTTAAAACTTAAAACTTAAAACTTAAAACTTAAAACTTAAAACTTAAAACTTAAAACTTAAAACTTAAAACTTAAAACTTAAAACTTAAAACTTAAAACTTAAAACTTAAAACTTAAAACTTAAAACTTAAAACTTAAAACTTAAAACTTAAAACTTAAAACTTAAAACTTAAAACTTAAAACTTAAAACTTAAAACTTAAAACTTAAAACTTAAACTTAAACTTAAACTTAAACTTAAACTTAAACTTAAACTTAAACTTAAACTTAAACTTAAACTTAAACTTAAACTTAAACTTAAACTTAAACTTAAACTTAAACTTAAACTTAAACTTAAACTTAAACTTAAACTTAAACTTAAACTTAAACTTAAACTTAAACTTAAACTTAAACTTAAACTTAAACTTAAACTTAAACTTAAACTTAAACTTAAACTTAAACTTAAACTTAAACTTAAACTTAAACTTAAACTTAAACTTAAACTTAAACTTAAACTTAAACTTAAACTTAAACTTAAACTTAAACTTAAACTTAAACTTAAACTTAAACTTAAACTTAAACTTAAACTTAAACTTAAACTTAAACTTAAACTTAAACTTAAACTTAAACTTAAACTTAAACTTAAACTTAAACTTAAACTTAAACTTAAACTTAAACTTAAACTTAAACTTAAACTTAAACTTAAACTTAAACTTAAACTTAAACTTAAACTTAAACTTAAACTTAAACTTAAACTTAAACTTAAACTTAAACTTAAACTTAAACTTAAACTTAAACTTAAACTTAAACTTAAACTTAAACTTAAACTTAAACTTAAACTTAAACTTAAACTTAAACTTAAACTTAAACTTAAACTTAAACTTAAACTTAAACTTAAACTTAAACTTAAACTTAAACTTAAACTTAAACTTAAACTTAAACTTAAACTTAAACTTAAACTTAAACTTAAACTTAAACTTAAACTTAAACTTAAACTTAAACTTAAACTTAAACTTAAACTTAAACTTAAACTTAAACTTAAACTTAAACTTAAACTTAAACTTAAACTTAAACTTAAACTTAAACTTAAACTTAAACTTAAACTTAAACTTAAACTTAAACTTAAACTTAAACTTAAACTTAAACTTAAACTTAAACTTAAACTTAAACTTAAACTTAAACTTAAACTTAAACTTAAACTTAAACTTAAACTTAAGTCAACGTAACTCAAGTAACTCAACTTGACTTAAGCAACTTAACTCCACTTAACTTAAGCAACTTAACTTAAGCAACTTAACTTAAGTAACTTAACCTAAGTTACTTATCTCGACTTAAGCAACTTAACTTAACTTAACTTAAATCAGTTAACTTAACTTAAGAAAATATTGTCCTGATTGGGCCTTTTAAGGTTTCTGGGTTTAATTCCTGGAGCAATATTTTTTAACTGAATTGCATTAACTTAAGTAACTTAAGTAAGTCATTTAACTTAACTCAAGTAACATAACCTAACTTAAGTAATTTAACTTAACTTAAGCAAGTTAAGCAAAGTAAGTTAACTTAAGTAACTTAACTCAACTTAACTTAACTTAACTTAACTTAAGCAACTTAACTTAGCTTAACTTAACTTAAGTAACTTAACTTAAGTAGCTTAACTCAACTTAATTTAACTTAAGTAAATTAACTCAAGTTAACTCAACTCAACTCAACTCAACTCAACTCAAGTAACTCAACTCAAGTAACTTAACTTAAGTAACTTAACTTAAGTAACTTAACTTAAGTAACTTAACTCAAGTCACTTAACTTTACTTAAAAAATTATTGTCCTGATTGGGCCTTTGAATGGTTCCTGGAGCAATATTTATTATAAATATATAAAAGAAATATAAAAATATGTAAGTATAAAAAATATATAATTATAAAAAAATTTATATGTATAAAGAAAATATTAAAGATATAGAAGTATAAAAAAATATATGTTTAAAAAACATGTGAAAATAAGTAAGTTTATAATAACTATTAGTATATTTGCTTTTTAAGTATATTAAATTTAAAAGTGTACAAAAGTACAAGTATATGAAGTTTTTATAATAAGTTGATGTGTATTAAGTACACAAGTATAAGTATAATAGGTATACAAATATAATAAGTATAAGTTTGTGAGTAATATATATATATAAGTATATATTTATTCAATAATTATAAGTAGATATATATTGAATAGATATGTACATATGGCATTGCTTTAATATACTTCAAGAAAATTAAACTTGCTTCATGTTGAATCTTCTCACATATACTTCAGTGAAATGAAACATGCTTCAAGTTCAATCAACTTTGATATACCTCAGTAATGTTAAGAATGCTTAAACTGCAGTAAACTTTTATATACTTCAAAATAATTTATAAGTAATGTTTTATTTTGTATTTCCTTAAGTTGTCTGCTTGTCGTTGTTTTTTTTATATGCTTCACCACAGTTAAACAGGCTTCAAATTCAATTTAAGTCTATTATATACTTCTGTCAAGTTGAACATGGCTCAAGTTTATGTACTTTGATATACTTGAGAACAGTTAAACACCCTTCAAATTCGATCAACTTAGATACACTTCAGTTCAGTAAATAATAAACTTACAGGGGGTTACCACAAAATTATTTTTTAATTTAATATTCACCATACAAATTACAAACAAAAAATTTGAACTTGTTAAACATGCTTTAAGTGTATATTATAAATCGACACCTATTTCATAAACAAGTTGTGTAAAAAATTATAAATCATTAATATTGATCATGAAAGCCATAATTCTTACTTGTGTCAACATTGCGAAGAAGCATTGAGCACTCGTTTGAGCCACACACTAAATCATGTTATCACAACTCCCAATAAGAATATGATTAATAAACAGCTATTCCATAAAAATCTTGATGCTTAATAAATATGGATTGATTTTGTGACAAGCAGGGATACTCCCCGCTACGCTATTGAGGATCATGATAAACAAGTAGAAAATAAAACTGAAATATTATATAACAACACTAAGTTAAACTAAAACCTAGTTAAAAAAGCACCCATTTTCTCTGGCATATTCAATCTCAAAGATTTTTTTAATGAAATGGCCATGTGTATTTATGATAAAGTTATTGGAATTTGTGTATTTTACCAGCTTTATACAAGCTTTTCTTGGTGCTTGTTTAAAGGCTGAAGTAATCAAAGTTGGATATGCACTTTTGGCTTGGAAATAAAAATTGTTGAGATATTATTCTTTTAGTTGTCAATTATCTCTCTGTTCCGGTCTATATCCACCTAGTAATTTAGCCATTCATTCTTTCATGTCTTATGCATGCCCTATTAGCAAAGTCTAATTTGTGATCATTTACCCATATATTAAATCTCATTTTTGCCCTATGGCTATACACGAAACTCTTGGTGTTCATTTACGCATTTATTAAATCTTTTTTTTCATACGGTTACAAAATCTTTTTGTGATCATATACCAGTATATTAATCTCATTTTTGTTGCCTAGCAATATAAACACCTTTTGTGATCATTTACCACTCTGTTTGAAATATATCATGGGTTGTATGTCTATATAAATTCTTTTGGTAATAATTTACCCATATATTGAATCTTATTTGTGTTGTATGCCTATATAAACTGTTTTCAGATATGTTAAATCTCATTTTTGTTGCCTTTTGTGATTATTTATCACTCTGTTAAAAATATTTTATAAGTCGTTTTGTTGCTTGGCTCCATAAACTCGCACGACTATAGAAAATCTCTTTTCTGTTGAATGAATGACTATATAATAATTCTTTGGGTGGTCATTTCTCAATATGTTGAATCTATTTTGCATGGCTATATAAACTTTTCTTGATATTATATCTCTTTGTCTGCTATATCAACTTACCTTCACAATAAATGCCAGCCATTAAAAGACAACCACATGGCGAGGGTCGTTCGAAATTTTACCATCTCGATTCTAGAACAAAAGGTAAACCCACATTTAAAAACACTTTTCTACCGAATTATAATCTACGCTTATTGAAACAAGGTATACTTTAGTCAAATAGCAGCCACAACGAAAGTAAATTACCTTCCCAGACAATAGTCTTTACTTTGAAAGCCAAGCCCAACTCATATTTTGCCATCTTCAGAAAACGCTAAAACAACGTTTAAAACGTGAACGCGATAAGTTAGAAACGTTCAAACGTCAAACACACCTCTTTCAACATCGTCTTTAACTTAAATAAACGAACCGACGACTATGGCGACGAGGATAATTTTACCTTATTGTTTCACTTACTCAAATAAAAGCTATCGAAAAGTAAATTACCTTTTACGACAAATCTTTATCTTAAAAGCCAGCCACAAAGACCCTCGCTATCGTACACGCTCTACAAGAAAGACAAATTCAAACAGGGCGACCGTCCTTCTAAATCTACGTCTCGAGGAGAAGCTAAAACAACATTTACAAGCAGAATTGTGCGACGAAAAATTACAAATTAACTTTAAGTAACAACAATCAACGTTCTACTTTGCTTAAAGCAACCATAAAATCCATATAATCACCATTTGAAGAACAAAATACGTTACCTATTTCTCTTGCTTGCAGCACGATTTATAAAACTTTCTGTGACGACTGTCTCCCTTATAAAGGTAGAAACATGTGACTTCATTTGCATTTCTCAACACAAGCGAAAAGCAGGGTTGGTTGATTTTATGAATAAATAAGCCAAAGTACCATCGAAATGACAAAGAGAACAAAAGGCAAATACAAAGGAAAACAATGAGCATTGTCAAGTGTTTGGCTTATTTATGCAGGAATCTATCAACCCTGGCAAAAAGATATGTTGAAAGCCCTGTCCAACTTCCACCCCCACACCAGTGGGATTTAGTGTAATTTAATGAGGTCAAAGATCAACATTAACAACGCACATGCACAAATTTTTTAACTTAATCTGGATTGTTCGCCCCAGTACAAGATGCTACACATTTCCTCAACAAAACGAAAACCAACAATCAAAGCCAGCACACATAACTTCACCAAAATTTTAGACAGGAAGTTCACATTTCAAAAAGAGGACAAAAATATTAAAAAGTAATGACGCAACAACACTGAGATTTAAACCCATGGATACATAAACCTTTTTGGTGATAATTTTGCCACCATATATTAAAATATTTCTTGTTTCATATATAAACTCTTTTTGCAAGTATTTACCCATCTATTAAAGCATCGTTTGCGTTGTATGGCCACATAAACTCATTTGGTGATCATTTACCCATATATTAAATCTCATTTTTGTTGCCTGGCTATACAAACTCCTTTTGTGATCATTTATCACCCTGTTTAAAATATTTCATGGGTTTTATGGCTATAAAAAATATTTCATGGGTTTTACAGCTATGTAAACTCTTTTGGTAATCACTTACCAGTATATTAAATCACATTTTGGTTGCTTGGCTAAATAAAATTTTTGGGGGTCATTTATGCGTGTTTTAAATCTCGTGTTCAATGGCCATATAAACTTTTCTTGTAATCATTTACACATATATTAAATCTCTTCTCTGCTCCATGACTGTACAATAACTCTTTTGGTGATTATTTACCCATATATTAAAATATCGTTTGTGTTGTCTGGCTACATAAATTCTTTTGGGGATCATTTACCCATTATATTAAATCTATTTGTGTTGCATGCCTATATAAACTTTTTTTGTCATCTTTTACACATGTTAAATCTCATTTTTGTCGCTTGGCTACAGGAACACGCACGAATATAGAAAATTTCTTTCTGTTGCATAACTATATAACTCTTTTGGTGATCATTTCTCCATATGGTAAATTTATTTTTGTGTTTTCTTGTGTTACCCATCTATCAAAATATCGTTTGTGTTGTATGGCTATTTAAACTCCATTTGTGATCAATTACCCATCTATTAAATCTTTTTAATTTTTTCACATGGTCACATAGAGTCTTTTTGTGATCATATACCAGTATACTAAATCTTATTTTTATTGCCTGGCTATATAAAATCCTTTTGTGATCATTTACCCATCTATTTAAAATATTTTTGGGGTTGTATGCTCATATAAACTCTTTGATGATCGTTTACTCATATATTAATCTTATTTGTATTGCCTGGCTATATATGTTCTTTTGATGTTCTTTCACTCATCTATTAAATTTTTTCTAGTACTGAAGTGGCTTCATTTAAGCTCTTTTTACATTTTACTTTTTACTTTATATTTTTTTCATTTTTTAATCTCGCCATAACTAAAAACGCAGTGAGTATTTTGATAGGAAAACAGATTCCATTTTCTTTCAATTACTTTGCATTTTTTTTTGTAAATGTGGTGTGTTGCACAACTAAACTGTATACAATAGTCTAACTATACATACACTGTTCGTCGCGGGCCCTAGCCGCCGCGCATTATAATACCATGAATATGGCATCTCGTCGTGCCCCTAACTTAACCTAACCTAGTGCATGTCGCACCTACGAGGTACCATAAACAGGGGTCGAACACTTACATCTTTCGTCGTTGTCTGCGTTGCCCCACACCAAGAGAAACCTAGACACTGGTAGCGGACTTCATCATGAAGCTAGCCCGGATAACCAATGTGCATGCTTTTACCTGCTGCGGAAGATTCATTGAAAGGGCCCCCTCTTCTTCTTGTATTTTACACAGCTTCTCTCTTTTTACGGGTACCACTTGTACGCTCTACCAATGGGTACCATTTGTACCCTCCTAACCCCAAGGAAAACATTGCCAGTTTTTTGTGAACCAAGGTTGATTACTTCTGCACTGTCAGCATTTAAAATGCTAGAACATTCTTTGTTTTTCAATCAATCAAAATCTGGCAAAGCTTTACTTGCGCACATCCTAGGTCTGGTCATCCTGTCTAAACTAATGCACCATGCCCTAACGCTCACTTTCCACCAGCCAAATATATTCACGCAAGGCAGAACCAAAAATTCTGCAAGAAAGTAAAGCCAATCACGTTGGTGAGACAGTGATTTCCTTTTTTCGTGAACAAATTTGCCAAATGAAAAACGACTCTTGTGCCTAAGTGGAAGAAAGGGGTGGAATTTTGGAAAAACCCTAGGGTCGAAAATTCTGCCAGCCAAATTACTGACAATACATAAACTCACTCGGCCTTTCGAATCACCTTGATGACGCATTCCTTCTATTATCCACATTTACACCCTCTTCTACAAAAAGAACAGAAACATCTTTAATTCGATACAGTCGATTAAAATTGACTTTCTAAAACAACATATCTTATAAGTTGAAATAGTTGACCTGCATCTAAGGACATATGCAGACTTAGATTCATTTATGCAATGTCTTTCGTCAAAATCCAAGATCTGATTGGTTTTGTTAGTGAATATATGCTAATTTCGACCTAGAGGACTTCAAGCCACTATATACATATCGGCGAAAATTAGTGCTTGCTCAGCAAATTGAATTGCCTGGCTGATATCTAGCAAGCTGAAGCATAATATATACATATGTATCATGATTACGTAAATAATTTCCCCAGGATAACAGAATAATTGGTACGCATTTTCAGTTATGGCTGTTCCACTTTTGCACTGCCAATACGCAATCCAGAAAATGCATAAAAAATTGCTTCGCAAAGTATTTTGAATAGATAAGCAAAGATAAGCATGGATTCTATTGTACGTTAGGCTATTTAAAACGTCGGATTTTGAACGCGATCAGGTAATGAGAGTTTCGTTCCTCATTAACCATTTTTTGAAAATTCTTCTTTTAAAACAAGCGTAACTTGCAATAATGCCCCTTCTTTAACAGACGTAAGTTGTCTGTATAATTAACTTGGCAACTTATTGCACTCATACCTGTAGGATTCTATAGCCATATGCTGTGAAGCATTACTTGAGTGCAAATGATTTTGAATGATATATGCATGAAACAACTTCATTGTGCTTACACATTTGTTGAAAATAAAGAGTATTTTAAATTTGTGGCAGTGAATTAATCGAGATTGCAAACACGAACTAATAGACTATACAAAAGCCTAGGACCGGCATTTAGGTATTTAGTCGCACATTCAATACATATAAACTGAACAATTATTATTTATATGTATTGTAGAGAACCCGTCTTCTCCTCCTATTTCGCGACCTAGGAGAAATATTGCGCATTCATTAGATCAACCATCAGTAAAAGATAATTTCAAAAGACCCACTTTTGCACGATATACACAGAAGACACCCATGTACTGATCTACATTCGATGTATTTAACGAAGTATTTTGCCTAAAGCATGCAAATTCAGCAGCGGCAACCACTAACAATTGATGATTTTGCTTATACTATGTCTCGATAATATATTAATGAGGCAATAATGAGGCCATATATGTCCTTAGATGCAGGTCAACTAATATGACAGAGGCAAATTTGAAATATATTATGAATTCCATTCCCCATTCATAAAGGCATAAATCGAGCTATACTTTGCTCAAATAAAACCTACAAGGAAAGTAAATTACCTTTTTAATCTTCACATGAAACGCCAGCTATGAAAGACAGCCACCGCATGGTGAGCACGGTTCGGAATTTTCCATCTCGATTCTCGAATGAAAGATAGATCCACAATTAAAAACACATTTCACAGCAATCATATTTAATTAAGGCGTATTAACACAAGCTATACTTCAGTGAAGTAAAAACTACAACGAAAGCAAATTACCTTCCCGGACATGTGTTTCGTCCACACATTGAAAGCCAGCCACAAACAAGGCCAGTCTCTATGGCAAATTCAAACAAATTTAAACTCTACCATCTTGAAGAAAAGCTTGTCTTGCGACGAATTTAAAATAATATGGCAACGACGATAATTTTACTTAATCGTTTTACGTATTTAAACAACCTTTACTTCACTCAAATAAAGCAAATTACCTTTTAAGACAGTCAATCTTCAACTCAAAGGCGAGCCACAAAGTCAATCGCTAGCGTACTGTACAACAAACGCCTACAAGAAAGACGAATTCAAACATGGCGACCGTCCTTTCTAAATTTACCCTCACGAAGAGATGCTTAAAATCACATTTACAAAGACAATTTAGGGAATAAAAATTCCAAATTACCTTCAAACAACAACAATCAACGTTCTTCTTAGCTTTAAGCAGCCATAAAATCCGTGATTTAAAAAAAAAATTCTAAAGGAACCTTGCACTCTGTCTTGCACGATGGTCCACCACGTTGTATAAATTTTTCTGTGACGTGTCCAGTTGGATCACGTGACTTCATTTGCATTTCTCCAAAGAAGTTATAAGATAGATTGAAAAGCCCCTGTCCACTCACACCCCCTCCCTGACTGACCAAGTGTGATATAGACAATGACTTTGATTGGGGCTAGACCCAAGGGAAGTAACGGGCTTCGCCCCGCTCGCAGACAATGCCCCCCCACTTAACCATCGAAGGGTGATCAGCCCGTTGATGCAAACTTTCAGGGACAACTTACAACAAACGTGTATCGTATTTATCTAATTTAGTACAGCAACACTCTAAACATTGTGGGAGCCTCTTCGCGCAGATACGCTATCAGAATTAGCAGCGCGCATGTGCAGTATATATTACACACGTTGCTCTATACAAACCATGAATTATCAGGATCGTTCGCAAAATTTAAATATTAAATATATATTAAATAACGAAACAAAAACGAGCAGTTAAAACCAACACCCACAACTTCATGAAAACTTCAGGTAGAAAGCTCGCATTTAAAAAAGGAGAAAAAAAAAATGAAAATCATAAAGCAGGACTGGGATTCGAACCCGCACCAAAAGAACGAGGGCTAGCTCGACGACCACTTGGCCAAACGGGCTAAAACCACACAATTCAAAACTATATTCAATTTAAACCTATTAGCCTCATTCACAAACAAATACACTTAACATTTATAACTCAAAATTAGCTATTTTTGTGCAAAATATCAATATACAGCAAATATAATCGTCCTCTCGGCTCCGTTTAATAATTTATGCAAGAAAGTTTGTTTTTTTTACAATTTATCTTTCCCCACCAGTGTGGATAAACAGGCCGACGCAAACCTCAAAGATAATTGATGCAGTACTAGTAATTGATCTAAAATATATATTAAATCTACCTTTATCTAAAATTCTATTTAACTCCATTTAACGTTATTACAGAAATGCATGATTTGAATTCTTAATGCCATATAATAATAAACTCGACCCATGAAATCGCTCTATTTTCTCAGCCAAAAACCTGCATTCTACATTCAATGCGAAGTCAATCGAAAAAAATATAAATGTTAAATTTGTTCGCAAGATTTAACTTAGGACAGGCTAATGCATTAAGCCCGTTTTCCACTTTAACCATATCGAAGCGAAACATAACGTTTTTATATTGTGTCCATATCATTAGTTCTGCCTCAAGAAGAGTCTGGGACGAGCGTGGTGTGACGTAGCTTAAGGACTAAGTTACGACGCACATTATACTTTTGGTATATTTTCTCCGGCATGTCAGGCAATAGCTCGGATTCGGAAAGCTCTCACGGTTCTCAGTGACTCAGAATACAATTATATTCCTGGGTATATTATAGAGGATGAATCAAATGATACCAGTCACGAAATTGGACCTCTAGAAGCAGTTGATAGCAAAATTTTAGGCGATCATGATGCATGCCTTTATGCTGATGAACCTCTAGCCGACGAAGAATGGTACGCGAAACGCAAAGAGCAGAACGAAATGCTGCAACGACGATTAGACGGCCGTGAAGATGTTAAATCATGGTAAGCAGTAATATAGATTTTTCTTAGACATACAAACGTAAAATATAAAGGCATTGAGCATGTGTGGCATATATATTGTTGATACCCAAGGCGAATCAAATGAGTGGACACATCAGTTCAACATTCTGAGGTGTTTGTTTTCGGGCTCGCTAAATTGCGCTTGTAAAATTTATACGACTCGCCTTTTGTAGCGAGTAAATATCACTATTTATTAATAACGAGATGGTCTTTCTACAGATATAGCTAATTGCCTCTATAGAGTAATCGTGATTGCGTTAGACGAGTTGTAAACCACACTTAATTTAATTTAATTTAATCAATTTGTCACAATTAATATCTATACAAACAATCATTACAATCACTAAAACATTATAAAGGCATACAAATAACATGTGACTGGAGAAAGGAACAGAACTTACGTCCCAATTGACACCTGACCCCTAAACTATAAAAAATAACCACATGCATAAATTAATTAACTTAAGTACACTAACAAATGTATAAGGTCCCTAAACCGAGCCAGGTGGGCAGTAAAGAGGTAATTTTGCTCTCAATGGATGATTAAATAGTGGTTTAATACGGATAGCACTTGTCAAAGATAACCGAAATGTGCCCGAACTTTCTCTAACCTTTCCAAAAAGTGAAACAATATCAATATAAGAAAATTAAAGATATACATAGTGGACTATTGCATCTTTGACAAAAACTAGCCTAGCAATGATATAATCAACTGACCTTGTTACCAACTCCAGCATTTCTTAAAATTTCAACTCTACAATGTGAGCTATGGTAGTAGTTTTATAAGATATTTATACTGTCAGTACGTAATCAAATTGAGCAGTGCTATTCATTAAAACTTATGAACATCAAGACAAAGTTGTGCGAACGTCTTTGCGATGCTGATATTTGATGCTAGTCACATTACTAAGAAATTATAGGGTTGTTAAATATTCAAGATGGACCACGCGATTAGTTTTAAAAATATAATAAACACGATAGGACGTAGTTAAATTGGAAGTGGAAACGAAATTCTTTATCGAAAAATAGAAAGGAAACACGCGAATGTTTTTGTTAGACGAACTTTGTGACTGAATAAACGAAGTTTGTGCGTGGAACGGCGGAAAAGAGAGATTCTGGACTTGTGAAATCGGCAAGAATGGAAAGTATTAGGCGTTTCAAGGGGAACTGGTCGTAAAGTACTATGATCAACGCGACAAACAAAGGCTATTGTCATTCTTATTTGCAATAAAGCGGATTAGCCGCATTACAAATATCGTAACTTGTAACTATATGGACAATCGCGCGTCTTCACATTTTGTTGATCTTTTCATGTCTCAGCCCCCACCCTATTATATCAAAGAACCCCTTACCTCAAAATCGTTTTAACAACATTGAACAACGGGGGAGGGGGTCAGAACCGCATGTTATAGAAGGGACGGACCAAATAAGCTGCTTGTCTCAGGAACGCTTGCACAAGATTTTAGTTTGGTCCAATACATAATGTGGCAAGTGTATACATCCCGCTTGATTTCATAGCCTTAAGTTCTGAATTGAAATACTTTTCATCGCCTGACGTGTTTTAACCACCCTTTGTAAACCCCTCCTTACTGTAACGGATTCTTCCTACATGCAAACGATAATTTATACGTGTCTATTTAATAGTTCTGGTTTTAAAAAGTTTGGATTCAATGATGATCCACCTGCTTCAATATCAGCCAAAATTACAGGATCCCATTGGAAGTGCAAAATGGCGGCAGGTACCTATGGAGAAAAAGCAGAGTGCCTGAGTTACTTAATATTACCGCACACCAGGTTCCCGCAGATGCTATGATTTTGTAACGTTAACTGTTTTACAATTAAGGAGTGCTTTCAAAAACGTCTATTTTGTAATTTCACTCAGAAACCAAAACAATAGGCAGTTTTTTCCAAGTTTGCCCAGTTTCAACTTGCAATTTCAAGTGGGATCTCACCTACGTACAGTGTAGCTTCCTAGCCTGTTCTCTCCAGTACGAGGCATGCGAGGCAATTTCCTGCGAGCAAGCTATTAGTTAGCAAGGGACGTGCTATTTTCAAATCTAGAAATCGCAGGTTATATGCAAGGTTAATATAAAAAAAGCTCTGGAGAAATACATACTACGCAATGTTTCTCTCTCTCTGACCATGAAGCAAGCAAAAACGTTTACAAACAAAACTTACCTGACTCTTCTTCGGTCAGTGTTCGTCCACCGGGTTCTGACAATGTAAATGTCAGCCAATCAGATTGAAGCTGTTCTCTTACAAATTTCATAAGACACGAAGATTTCTCACGGGACTTAAACGTTCCTGTTTAAAATATTGCAGAAAAAAAAAGATTAAAATGCGTTTTACTTACATACTTAACCTTTATGCTAAGAACGAAGTTCACTTAGTAGCACCGTCTATAACACAGTAATTTTAAATATAACAATACAGTGGAAACTCCTTAGACATACATGATTTCATAGCATAACCAGGAACCTGAGGCAGATGACAGCAAATTACTCGAAACGTTGTATTAAAGATGAATGTCCATTGATTTGTCATTTTTATGGCTCTATATAGGCAATGGCTCTATATATGGCTCAATAAGGGCAAATCACTGAGCTCTTCGTAGGAATTCTAAACCTTCATCGATAAATGTGATGTAACATACAATCTATATACTTTATGGTATTACTTCGAAAACCTCAAGTTTACCATAATGCAGTTTAACTAAAGCGCGAGTCGTTTAAATCATTGAACTAAACTGGGGCCGGTTGTATAAAAAAGTGATTAAAGTTAACTATGATTAGTGTAAACGTCAACCAATCGGAACAACGTATTTTGTACTTAATCACTATTTAACTACGAAACAGTGATTAAAAAAGTGATTAAGAGTTTTATACAACCGGCCCCTGGTGTTTACCTTGCAAAATATAGCCATTGGGAAATTTGACCCGTAACAAAGTAAAGCGATACGTTCTTGCAGTATTTTTGTCGTCTCGTTCTCTCATTGCGCGAGTTCTTAATTGGGAATTACGATCGACTTCTTCGGATCTAAAATTATAAGTATCATAAACCAACAATTGAAATTTGTTTTCAAATTCTGTTAGACTAGTAAAACGGAGAAAAAAGTCTTCATGAATAAGTTGTTACAGGGACGAGATTGGAAATGTCTTTAAATAAGTTGTTGCAATGACCAAGAAGGAAATGATTCGGGCAGATACAGTATGTGTGTCCGTTTAGAAGTGGTCTCCGCTTAACAAGGGTTGGGTACATTTCCGCTGATAAGTAACACCAAGCTTTGCATAACAAATAAATCGCGCGCGCATGACTCGCACCACGCACTGCCGTAGAATTAACATCACAAGAACATTAAAGCGCCGGGGACGAGGCTGGGTATGTGATATTTCGGAAATGAGTCTGGTCTAGTTCCTTCGATATCGAGAATTTCGCAAGACGTCTGACCTTGTGGATCATGGAATATTACTCCGCAAGTTTGCTGCTATGAATGTAACCAAAGCTGTTTGGCTATGGATCTGATAGAAATCAGCAGGTTAAACTCGTGGGAACGCTATCACCTATTAAATCATGCCCTACACCTGTCCCCCAAGGTACCGTGTTGCTGCCGGTGCTTTTTAACACTCATACGCAGAATGAGACTATGTCACTAGGTTTATCTAGCCCTATGCAGTGAGCCGAGTGAGGTAGTGGAAATTGCTGGGAGTCTAGCATCAAATCTAAAGTAGAACCCTCGTGTTGAGAGCATTGTAAAGAAGGCAAACATGAAACAAACGTGTATATGGAGCGAAGTAGCCTTTTGAAGTCGGCATTACGTGTTATGAAACTAAGATTAGGCCTATACTGGAATACGCTGCACCAATATGGAGTGGCTTTCCTGACCTTGGTATGTTGTTGATGAAATAGAAGTATAAAAAACCAATGCATTTACCTCAACGTCATATTCGTTGGAAAGAGGCAAATACTAATAGCGCAGACTACATCCCATATACTGGGGCATTAAAACTATAGGATCATACAAGGGGGGCTATAGGGGAATCAGTGTGACGACCACTGATCTTAAATATATTTAAGAGAGTGGCAGAGTTAGCTTTGTTCAACAGATCAAACTCACCGTTTCATCTGCATTCTTTTTATTTCTTCTGAACTCAATTCAAAAGAGTGATCAGGAAGCTCCAACGTTTCGTTTGAGGACAGCGGTAGAAGTATCTGCAGTACAAATCGCAAATTGTGAGTTGAGATTTGCAATTACTTAGAAAAATACCCTTTCCCAGTCAGAGTACTACCTTTCAATGTCCCTTATTGAATGTGTTAGTGCGCTATTAGCTAGAATCTGAGTGGATCAAAATGTCGTACTAATATACAAGTTTACTATACTATAGTTCTGTAGTTCGCTTCTTTGCTAACTAATCCACGTAGGTACGCACGTATTTTTATGCTCGCTTGGCTAAAGATTTAACTTGCCGAATTCTTTATTCAATCTGGCTTCGGGTATAATGGATTAAATAAGTTTAACAAGTTTTAACGCAGAAATCTAGTAAGGTTAATTAGTTGCTCACCTTTAAAGATCCGTCCAACTTTGGTTTACACGATTCTGTAGCAACAAGAACTTCTTTCATTACAGTTAATTTTTCTGCAGCGGCGGTCAAGTCTTCCTCAAGAATAAAATACATCTCATCCTGCTTTTCCTAGGACAAAAAAACGATTTAATTTGAGATGGATTTAGCATGATCTGCTACAAGGAAGGTCGTAAGTTTAGTCAAAATCACCGCAATGCACTAAGACTAGGCCTTGATTCAGAGAATTACTTTAAAAGACCAAAAAATATCTGACATAAGCTAAATTGTACAGCGTGCATGCTAGGGCATTGGGAAAATATTGCATGCGTTTTGCCTGCCAGGAAAATCGTTATTGCATGATTATACAAACATGGCGTTAACGAATGTGATCTTCATCGTGACTTAATGGTGAAATATTTAACGCTTCATGCAGTCAAATGATTTACATGTTGTTACATGTGATAGCGACAGGGAATATGGCGCAGGGGAAATTAATTTGAATAACGCAGAAACTGAGCATGATTCTTAAAGTGACAGTTTTAAAATGCACGCTTAACCGTTGTTGTGATACTATGTACCTCGTAATGGTTTTTCCACAAATCGACAACCCAATAAAAATTCAGTACTTCCTTTTATAGGCTTCACTCTTTCCTAGATGAAATGAAATAACATTTAATTTCAGTGTTGTGTGACTGAATCAGTAACCAAGCTAGCCTGCATTTCCTTTTTTATAGCCATGGAAAGAATTGATTTTTAAAGAAATAAGAAATGATTTAAAATTGGCCTAGCATGAGCAAATTAGCAGGCTGGTTTCACCACTGAATTAATGATATTACGAACCGCTTTCAAAGACACTTCTTTCATTATTACAGCATTTAAGACACTACAATGATCACTAGTCAGTATTATGTACATATATGTAATAAATACTCAAAAACACAGACCTGGAAAACTTTATTTCCCTGCTTTATTCTGCGATGTTTGTCTTCCTCGGGATTCTTTAGTATATTATCTAAATACCTTTTTGAAACAAAATTCATTAAAATAAATCAAACTAATAATGAAAAGCATGCTCTGTTTTCAACAAATCAGCAATAAAAACAACATTATATATATAATAATCAGAGTTCATTCTGCATTTTCATTGGTCGAGAGCTGTGTGTTACCAAAATCAATGGATTTCATTTTTTGTACTTCCGTAGTTTAATAGATCATAGATGGCGTCAGTTCGTGCGAACAACAAAAAGTCGTCTTTGTGTACTTTTTGGTTCTTCGCAAGCTACGGCATCATGTGTGACCTATTACAGTACAGACACAGGCAAAATGAAATCTATTTGTTAATTATATTTTTCGTGAATCAAAACTACATAAAATTTGAATTTCAAGTTTAAAACAACTTTGTACAAAATCTTGTCCAGAGGTAGGCCGTACCTCGTCCTCTATAGATTCCCAGACAGGCAGCTGAGTCGATAATTTACATGCACAGCACATCAATACAGCTTTCAACTTTACTCTGGTCCTTATTCAAGCTTTTGATCATGTTCACTGGTGTTAACATTCGATCACTTTCATGTTTCTGGAGTAAGCAAATGCCCAGTGTTATTATGCATATACACTGCATGATGCAAAATATTTTCTAACTTTCTTTTTTCTTCTATTTTCAAACTTTCTCGTTACATGTTCAAATTACAACAGATTAACAACTTGTTTTTACGAGGGTCATGTGACAATATTGGACATACAATATGGACAGTGATAACCTACAGTGATCCTCGGACGCATGTCCTATGCGCGTTCATCTTAGAGGAGGAAAATCCTCAAAGTACCGGAGAGATCGACCATATTTCTTCTTGGCTCCTCACGATCCGTGAATGCCATGTGAATTCGTTTAAATGGTAAACTGTTGACAATCTCTTATTGTGCACTACCTGACAATCAATGATGACAATCAATGATGACAATCAATGCTGGCTAAATCCGCATCATAAAATTCGTAGGAATCATTAGATTCATGAATGCTCTTAGAATTGCTCAAAATGTCAGACACGTGAAGCTCACAAGTGAATCTGATTGGGATTTTAGCCTTGTCTGCATCATACTGCCTTCATTATCTGAATATTAGATGATAATTAACCTAGACATGAAAATATGTTTGGAATACGAGTCACACGATATGTTTTGCCATGTCTCCCTCGCACCTTAGTATACTGTCACCTGCAGTTAACAGGTAAGTTTATTTAGATACAATGCATATATTGTATGTTTCCCTAACCTAGCTACTTATATCATGTTACGAATTCACCTGCTGAACGAATTGAACGAATATTAGGGCCTTCACGAATCGAAAGGTTTGTAGGATTGGTACAAATTGTACGAATCTAGCAAGACAGCCACACAAAACACACGACTACCCACCTACATACTCATTAAACACTTTGTACAATTCGTATGAATTTTGCGATTGTAGCAAAACTTTGACACGAACCACGTGACTACCTAGCAACCCATATCATGAACAAATACGAGAGACCTTACGAATCAAACGATTAATGGCCATTCCCATTACCTCCACAAAACTTACAAGACCCAGGGTATAGACATTAATCAGACTTGCTTTCAGTCATGAGAGGCACAACACACTAAGTGCCACCTGAGCTTTCCATGCAGAAGCTAGGTACTTATGACCAGTGCTTAGGTTCACCAAGCCCACTGAGTTTCATGTTGACACAAAATTTTCTGTAGTATTGTATACCTGTCTGAGACATTCTTCCATGTGATCTCGGATATGATGTCGTTTATAACTACTGGAACAGAATGGGAACATAAAGAATACACCACTGACTGCAAGAATTGGAGCAGCATCTTGTTTTATAACCTGAAGAAAAAAATAAAATGTGTTAAACTACCAAATATACAACTTTCCTAACTTCTAAGAAACAGAATGCAATTACTAATCACTCATGATCCTGGTAGAAAAAATAAAATATGATTGTTAAATCAAGTTCTTGGGACAATAAACAACCTACCTCTTGTTCTACAATTCTTGATTCATCAGGCCCACAAGCCAATGTTTCTCTCCTGATTTCACTTTTTACTACGTTGTACAAAGGAAAAGCAACTCTCAAACAAAGTTGCATTAATAAATAAAGACATATATATACAGCTATTTGGTTGTCAGTTGTCTTTCCAAAAGCATAACTATGTCAGAATACAATGGATGATTAATTATTGTTCAATTAGGCCCTAATACTGAGGAAATCAATACTACACTGTTTAGAGGTGAAAATAAGCAATAATGATTTATCGTTTGCACGCTCATAGTTTACCTTTAGTTTACAGTTTATGCTTTTCAAAGGCAACTTTTAATGAATTAACAGTCAATATTTGTCTTGCTGTAAGTCAAAAAGATTTCTCTCATGGTCAAATCTGTCTTAATTCTAAGTGGTAGTTATACACATGTTATAGATTCCTGCTGAAGCACCAATAGTTGACTATTAACTTTTCTCAACTCTTCTTGCTTGACATGTGTGTGAATTGCAGTTGAGATTCAGATGCATTTGTCATTTAGAAATACCCAACATTGAGTGAAGTGTTACATAATGAGTTATTATAAGCCTTGTTATGTTAGTTACCTTCATTTTGTAAGCTTGACACATTCACTGCAGTTGTGCTAGGATGAGATTTTCTTGCAAGATCATTCGAATGTGACTTCCATGTTGCTGTCGCTGATTGTGGGCGAAGTGTTTGCTTATCTTGCTGTTCAAATCTTGCAATTGCTGCCTAATAAAAAAACACAAACAAATTCTGGTAAAAACCTACCAATACATATAAAAGAAACCCGAATTAACAGGAAGACACAACATAACATCATTTATAGACAACAAAAATACTGAACTCAGACAAGCCAGAAACAGTTTGATGTTAAAATAACAAACATGCACACCTGTCCAGCTCCTTGAGCGTCAGATGTTGGGGCTTTCCGTGGTTCTTGTACGTGTAGCATTTGATTGACTTTTTGCGCTAGATGTTGAACTCTCGGAACTCAAAACATGACCTTCTCCTGCCCTGCGAAACGTCACAGCTAATTTAGCTTTCTGAAATAATTTACTCATTGCTCACAATAACTGCATAATATGTATGAACCTGGAAGGTAAAAATTATACATTAAAGTGTGAATTTCAAAAGAAGGCAACAAAGTGCTTGGTTAAGGAGGGGGGATCAAGGTGTTAGCCACTATTCAATGTCTGGCCATCAAAACAACAATTTTGCAGGCATGGTCACATATCGAGTCAGTGTGCTTGGATGAAAACACATTTTTGGGCATTGCAACAATTTGCTGTTGTGAAATAGTTAAAACTATACAGTATATCAATTATCACTGCACTTCAATTCAGCCATGTTTAGCTACAGCATGGCAGTATATATCGAAGTATTCAAGAAATATTACAAATTTGTATACAAATTATCAGTTGCTATTTGAAGAAAATATTAGTATAGCCCATGCGTGGCCATGTCTTAAAATATAGCTGCCCAAATTGAAATTGGCTGCATCAATGGGATTGTCCTGGGTGAAGTTAGGCTTTAGTTTATAAAGTTTTCAATATTTTACCTGTGGTCTTATTATTTTTTAATGTTTTACAATATCCTATTCTTAAGTCTGTGATCATATTAAAGAGGGTACATTTGCAACTTTTTATGTATCACTTGGTGCCAGCCTGGGCCAGTTTTGGTCATTTTATTTTAACATGATCGTTAAAAATATCATTTTAACCATCGTTTTAACAATCTAATTAAACACATTTTGAAATGTTTTCAATGTAAAGTATGACATCAGCCCATCACATTTTCAGTTGTGATATGTTCTGTGTTCTTTATTACAGAAATCATTTGCCGTTTGAACCGGAAGCCATTAAGACGTGGAATATGGACTCTCCGTAAAGAAGAGAAACCGAAATGATTGAGACTTAATTTCCTGCAAACAATTGCCAAAATTGGTGCAGAAATTTCCAGAATTCAGTCGTTTTCAGTTTTGCCCGTTTCCGGTGTCGTTCATTTCTGATCTCAGTTTTCGTTCCTTACAAAGACCCCCACACCATGCTACACATTCCCTCACTAGCACCGTATCATCACATAGCGTGAACATTTTCCTGCTTTACCAAGTAATTGGATTTTTTTATTTCCAGAAAAGACACAGACTATTCGGGAATACTATATATACATTTAGTTACAGTGTGTGTACCACAAAATCATCCTCAGACTAACTACCATAGTTTACAGTCTGATGATATTTTGTGATAAAATTATCATTTCTTTAACATAATAATCTTCGGATTTTTTCTGATAAAAGTTTTGCAACTGCTAAAAGAAAGAACATACCTTCTCAAAGCACTGCATGAACTCACTACAAAGCACTGATGTGTTTTCAATAGCAAACAAAATGTCAATTTCATTTTTTAAAATAAATTTATTTATAATAATCGGCCATATATATTTTTTGCATTCTTGGGATTGAGCCCGTAAATAACAGCAAGACGAGGCCCATACTTCATATTACATTTAAAACGGTACAACCAGTAATATACTATATTATAAAATAACATGTATATAAAGCGTGCTCTGATTGGCCGAAAGCCGCGTTTGAATGACGCTCGTTTGGTGCAATGTAGTACAACAAGGCTGCCAGTAAACAATAAATATGCCAAACCGTAATTAGTGCCCTCAAGAAAATACAGAGAACAAAAGGCCAGTGCAAAGAAAAACAAAGAGCATTGTTAAATCTACCAGCCTTGCTGCAAACTGCACCAATTAGCCAAACCGTCATAAATAAGCCAAACTGCCATTAACGGCGTCAATAATAGCATGAATAAAACTGTAGGATTACTTCTAATATTATTCAATTATCTAAAACCTCTCGAGAACAAAAGAAAATAGGTGTGGTAACTATTTCAACATGAATTTTAATACAAGACCTCCCACTTGGTTGTTCAATATCATGTGTTGGCCATACATGTGTTTGATAGATGGAAGAGATTACCGAAAGCCTTAAGAAATCTAATCTCGAAGCTGCTCTTCGTCGCTTATATCGTCGAGGGAAGTTTCTATTAAGCTTGGCAGTGGCTGCTTCACGCATTCCACCATCTTGAATTCATTTTCTGCCAGGCCCTTTCGCTCCCTTCCCCCCTATTTTCTCCTCGCGTGTTTCCCGCGCGCATTCACGATATTAAATCGATATATACAATCCTATACACTTTTCCTGATTAGAAAATTAGAAAGCGCCTGGGAACGAGGCTAGTATCCTCCATACAGAAATTTATAAAACTAACCTGTTCGAATATTTTCTCTCGCTTTTTTACCCTTTTTCACCTTTTCCTTGCAAAAAAAACCCGCTCCAGAAGTCCAAAACAAAAACTATAAAAATATTACACAAACCAAAAGAGCGGGAAACTTTTGAACGTGTGTGCCCAAATATGGAAAACACTTCCATTTATTTTCTATCTAATCACGTACAATAACGTACTTTGAAAAACATACCTTATAAAAAGATCGCGGGCGCATCGTGTCAAAAATAAACAAAAAATAATGACAACAGCGGTAAAAAACTGAAAAATTCAACAAACCTGAACTCGATTGATCAAAAGTCGTAACGACAATTCAAAACGATCAGTTTCGGTAACTTAGTGGTATTTTTCTTATATGACCAAAGTCACAGATAGAAATTTTAATTCATAAAATTTATATCCTTTGAACTGCCACAGAACTGCCAATGCCATCTTGGAATATTTAAAAAAATCGGTATAATCAGGCAGTCAGACTCCTTCACGCTCATATTTTTTTATTGGATTGGAGCTTCATAAAAAGTTTGTTCGCACGGACCATTGCAGCAGATTGCAGCGCGCGTCCACTCAGCGCGGGGAAATGGGAAACGAAGTACAGAGCATAGAGATTATAATTGAACTGTAATAGATCTGGAACGATAACTTCAGTGTTTTGAACCTATGATTGGCTGAAGCCGGCGCGCTGGAAAATCAACATTCAAAAAGACTGGGGAGAGGTCGGATTTGGTTTTCGAGGAGTGAGAATTTTTGTTTTTCGAGCAAAAATTGGCAAGAAATACATTGTTTTTGTCGAAAGACATCATTGTTTTGGATTCAGACCAGGTTTCCTGTTTAGTTCCTACTGTCTTACACCTATCTGCAGCAAAAAGTGAGCATTTTGACTTTAATATTTTTAAAAAATTACAAATGTTTGTACGTGTCATAGAAACCTTTGCTCTTGAGCTGATAAAAAATATATAATGAAACCTTTAGACAGTCCCAAACTTATGTTGCATGAACGCCAGGTACTCCTCTTTTTCCTGAACTTTTAATCCTTGCGTTAACCCTTCCAAAAGATGGAGAAATTGACGTTTTTCATGTATTTTTCGTAAACAATATTTTTAAATGCATTTTTTTCGACCCTAAAACGTTCAATCTTCCTAAAACTTCGCATACGGATGTATTTTGAGCGGAGGTAAATATTTCATGTGGTTTCACGTCTTAGTTCTTACTTGAACTTTCAAAAACTCAGAAAAAGTAGCCAAAATCAGGCGGATTTTTCGTAATTTTCGCCTTTGCTTCAACATTTTTCCGTGATAGTACGATTTTTGTCAAATTTTATAACATATTATATAAATTCAACTGTCATTGTTTAAATATTTCTGAATCTTAGAGATCTGTTAGTAGATTTAAATAAAGAATTTTACGGATACAAAAATGATATTTTTTTCACGAAATTCTTAAAAAGGACTGGGTCTACCTGCAAAGTGAACACAAAGTCGGCTTCAATTTCCCCCCCTGACTTATCGTTCCAGATCTATTATAGTTCAATGGGTACAGAGCGCAAGCTGCTGAACGTCACTTCCGGTCATAGTGTTGTCAATGGTCAATGAGAAAATGAATGTAGAAAAAATCGATCACAATTTTCGAAAAACATTTCTGGTGAAATTTTTGGTTTAAAATGGCTAGTGACGAAAATGGCGAAGTACCTGGTGCGATAAGACTAATGGTCAAAGTATGGGGAGCCTTTTCAGCTCTCTGTAAGTGCAATTTTAAACTGACTTTTAATTCATAAATGGCATAAACTGAATAATGTCATTGTTTTGAAATTCGTTTTTTATTTCGCTCGTCAAATCAACAGAAATCCCAGTAAATCATTACTGCGTTTTTATTATATAAACGTTTCCTGTTTATATGATCCCCCAAATTTGAATTTCTCATCAAGTATATATTCAACTAATTTGTTTACGGTCGTTTATCATGTAGTCAGTGCAACCGGTCAGTAAATGTTGTAAGAATTTCTTATTACATTAATTAATGACTTTTTCGTGGTTCTTCACATATTTTTATGAAAATTGTGGTTGGCAAGCATGAGATTTTGACGTTTGCAAATCACTATATTTTAACATCATAGAAATTTGTACAGTATGTAGCCATTTTGCAGAAGGCCACGTCTCATAGAAATAAATTAACATATTTACATCAAGTTACAAAATATAGAGTTACAAAATGTAGCACAGAATAGCTGGGTTTCAGTCATGTGATACATTTAGCCCTTGGTGGTCAACTCAAATGGAAACACAGTTATTGGGTCAAGTTAATTTATTATCACATACATATACATATACATACATATATAATATACATATACATATAGATATACATATTTTTAATAAAGATTCTTAGACCAGATTCAACTTTATTTATAATCATATATATATTGAGCGCTCTTTTAGTTCCAGTCCTATACATGTATATATACATATATATATATATACATATATATATATATATATATATATATGTATATATATATGTTTATCACATACTTGTGCCTTTATCCGGGCGATAACGCGGTGACATAAAAACGATATGTCCCGTGATATCGTTTTTTGTCCCGCGATATCGTTTTTTGTCCCGCTCAAAACAAAGATGGCGTCCGACTGAAGGATCGATGAGAGATAAGAATAAAAATATTAAATAATACAAGGAAAATAACGCAAAGAAATTTGCAGCTATTAAAAGATAAGTTATTTTTGGTTTGTTTTTGTAATTTCTACCTGTTTAGCGTATTTTAAACAATCATTTTGAAATGTACTCGAAGTGTAAATAATTTAAAATATAGTCTGGTTTTTGCTCTAGATAAAGGCACAAGTATGTGATAAATAGGTTATCATATTCGAGACTCGGTAATATCAGTTTTATCGCTCTTGTTACGATATCATATTTTGTCCCTCATTCGCTGCGCTCACTCGTGACAAAATATGATATCGTCTCTCGAGCGATAAAACTGATATCACCTCGCCTCTCATATGATAACCTATACATATATGTATATATGTATACAGCTAATTCAAAAAAGGTTGTCCTTCGGAAATCTAAAATTCAAATTACAAAGTACAAAATACAAATATAAAGTATGTCACATCACACACATAAGTCGACTTTTAACTTCCAGTCCGTGATATACATTGTACAAGGAGATATTTTCTGTTAAGTGGAATATTTCTAAGAGTATATGTTTACATTTCAAGCTTATCACAAAGTATTTTAATCTTAGACTTTGTATTTTGGAATTTAGATTTTGTATTTTCAAGGGACAACCTTTTTTGAATTAGCTGTATATATATATATATATATATATATATATATATATATATATATATATATATATATATATATATATATATATATATATATATATATATATATATATATATATATATATATATATATATATATATATATATATTGCTACTCAGAGTTTCTTGCCTCCTCTTGAAATAATCTTTTTAAAAGCTGCCAAATCCTGCAGTCTGGTCAGGAACATCCTCTTTTGATTTTTTTTTAAATTTATCTTTTAGTGAGCTTGGGTTTTGGTGTGTTTGTCATGATCACAGTTACTCCTATTTGCCTTGCTGCAGGTGCTATTATGATGTATGTTGCATTATATTATATATATTGTTGGCCAGTGTGAATGAAGTCAGCCAGTTTAAGGTCATGGCTCAGAAATTTATTATATGTATTATCATGAAATATTGCATTATTTAGTTCTTTTGAGTATGCAGGTGAATTTGTTACTAATGCATGCACAATCACATTACAATAGATGTACTTTATGCAGGCAAACATAATTATGCATGTTTGGCCTTGACGCTTCACCTCTGACATAATTAAAAGTATGTTCAATGTTGTTTTAGTATCTCTGGCTTAACAGTGTTAACATTTGAAGCTCCTGTGTTATGTTTTAAAATTGAAGCAATTGCAAAATTAGCAAAATGGATTGAAGATCATATGCGATTCTGGATAAGAGCATTCATATATTTCTGGTAACTAGCATATTGTTGAAGCTTTTAGTTGAAGAGCCAGCAACTTAAATTTAGGATAAAGTGTTGATAACCATCAATATTTTTCTATTTGTAGTTTAGCTTTGCTTCCATTCATGTTGTGCCGAGAGTTATCAACATTTATTGGATGCGGAGCAATACTGGTAACCGCAGCTTTATATGGAGTCATGGCGATTGGAAAAAAGTAAATATTTCCTTATACTCCTACCACATGCCTCTGCGGATAGGACACATCAATTTTGACTTCTAAATATTTTTGTACTCATTTAAAAGTTAGCACAACAAAACCAAAACAAAGTCAATTTTTACTAAATTAAATGTGTCAAAACAAGATCATCCTACCTTTGTTTGACACAACTTGAAAGTCCACCATGCATTGTGTGTATTAAACCGAGTGTTTTCTCCTATTGATTAAGAAAACTGAGTTAAACTTTTGTCTGTGGGAGTAACTAGTTTTTCTGATGAGCTGCAGTTCATTGTAGACTATTTTACCATGAGCTGAAAATGCTATTTAGAAGTGATGGTAGTGGTGGGGTGGACAGAAAAGCTATGGCACTGTTGTATATTCATAGCATTTCATACTCTAACAGATGAAGCATTATACATGAAAAGTGTGGGAGGGGTTAACCCCCCTACCCCACCCTGTGGGGTCTGCACTGCAGCACACATGTTTACCTTGTCTAAGGAGAAATCATTTGAAGGAGTGAGCATGTAATTATATATATTTAGGGCATAGTTAAATGGCTCGGCAAAACTCGCATTTCTGGCATGTTTTTCGCACAGGGGTCAAGGAGTCAGTCAGACAAGACCAAATGATGATGATGTGGAAATGAAAGAATCGCTAGTGGACAGTAAAGGAGATCCTAAAGAACTGGGTTCACCTTCTTGAGAAATATTAAACTATTTCACCAATAGCTATTTGATCATGACAAAAGGCTGTTGAACATGGCAATATTGTTGGCATTGAGATTGCTGATGTTCATAATTCATACACAATAACTCTCAGGTACATAATCCTTCATAGCTGCAGTCTTTGAAGGAAAGCAATTTGTACCATTATGTATTAGATTTGATTGACGGACACATCGATTTCGACCAATGAGGATTTTGCGTTGTGTGGGCAGGCAACACATATTTCATTTCTTCCTGTGTTGTCTGCAGTCAATCAACTCCTTTCCTTTAGGGGGGTATTGAAGCCACATTGTTAAAAATGTAAAATGTTCAGTAAATGTATCAACCAAATTCATATGTTCACCAAATCAAAATGACCAAGTGCTAGATGATACACAGAGCCCACCATGCAGGCTGTCTTGGTGAACACAGATTGCAGATTACTCACATTTCTTTGTATTATTTTTTGTTGTTTAAAATTTGGAAAAAAACACACGGATTGCACGAATTAATTTATACAACCACCAACCATACAGCCCTGAAAATTATTGCCACCAATATCCAGAAAACAGCCACATACTTAACTCATGAATTAAGTTAGAAAATGTGAGTTTCAACGTGTAACTGGTTTTATACAGTATATATAATTAGACCAGAAGTTAATTTCTGTCAGCATATTAAGGTACTGCAGAATCTCAGCGGGACGCTTACTTTAAAGAGTGTGTACTACTTTTGAGTTTTTATTTTCGGCATTAGCAAAGTTTAAACCTGTGACGGAGAATACAGCCAATTCAATTCTCGTTGTCTTTCCAAACGTTTACTAAACTGTTAACTACGAGCGCGTAAGGGATGATGGATTATTGTTTATTAAGGCCGGATACTCAGGGAGTTACCTTAGTAGCAAGTAAATTAACAGTTGTAAGTCTTCTTGATGCTGTGTCAAAGATGTTACTCTGAGTCTAGATGAAAATAAGCAATAAAAGATCATCCCTTGCGCACTCATAATTCACAGTTTACGTTTTTGGAAGGACCTTGATTGAATTAGCTTTACATGGTGATATGGTTCAGAGAGTTTCTTTGCCATTACATTACATATGGGCCAGGGCACTTACTTTTCAGCGGTGCTCACTTTCAAGGGGGTGCTTACTTTATTTCGGGGTTCTTTGGCGAGTGTTGAAAAAGCGCTTACTTTCGAGGAGCACTCACTTTCGAAGGGGCGTTTACCTTTGAGACTCTACGGTAATCCATTTTATGCATAGATTGATGTATTTAATTTAATACTAATATATTTATTTTCATTTTCATTCAAATGAAAAAAATCTGATAGCAAATTGTAAATAATAAAATATGGTTTCCAGTTGTAGTCTTACGTGTACCATTAACTAAAGCTAAGTACTCACAGTGGTCATGTGGTGACGAAAAAACGTGTCTTTTTGATGGTTAAATCTTATATTTTACTCATGGCATCCATGTAGATCTAATTCAATAAACTAAGGCAGTCCTTCCAAATGCTTACACTGCAAACATGCAATTATACATTTGACAGAGCATCGAGGGAAAATAGGAAATTTAATAACAGCAAATTTACTTGCTATAAAGATAATTCCCTGAGTATCCGGGCCTCAATAAACAATAACTTATAATGATTCCTTGCGCGCTCATGGTTCACAGTTTACACTTTTTGAAAGACAACCTTAATTGAGCAACATTTTGAAAGACAACCTTAATTGAACAAAAATTTGAAAGACAACCTTAATCGAACAAAAACAATGGACACTCCGTAGATAGAAATCATTTTAATACAACTTTTCGACTAGCTTACAGCGCTTGCAGTCATCACCAGGTATATCTCCACCTGATGATGACTGCAAGCTACTCCGAAACGTATTAAAAATGATTTCTATCTACGGAGTGTCCATTGTTTTGCTACTTTTAAATTACTCAGTGGTGACCGTAACTTTTGTATACATAATGTAATCGATTGTTACTGTCATACGCACGTGTGATAGTTGACAGAGAAGCATGCTTGTCGCAGTTAATGATAATGTATTCCAATAAGTAACACTATTAATTTGGTAACAATATACTGTACCAGCTATCAATCAAGACAGTCTTTGTACCATCAAAGACTTCATTTCCAGGCACAAACTGTGTAAAATAAAGTCTGAAATCTTATTAGACACTGCATTGTACAGTTGATCTTCTATTGGGTATACAATACTTTCTGCCACTTGGCCTTATAGGGTTAGAAAAACAACACCCGCCTGTCGGCAAAAGCTAGGTATACAATGCTTCTCAGTTCCAACATTTATTGTAAAAATTCATTTGTGCAATAATACGTTAAATATTTGTCTTCTTACAAATTTCATTTTGTTGCCAGCATATCTATTAGTATAACATGAATTGTGTGATGGTGTAAAACTGGTCGTCCATTGTCCTACCTGAAGGATAATGTGCAGCAATTCTGAAACTACAATTACCCAAGTTAATCTAGCTTTTCATTGCTTGTTCAAAAATCTCACGGGCAATTATAATTCTTTGAATCTGTGCAGTTCCTTCATAAATCTAAAAGAGAATATTTTTATTAATGAATGGCAATTCCCATGATGACTAAATTTTCAAAGACGAGTTGCATGTTTAATTAATAACTATTCCTACTTGACGGCATCCTCTCTTAATTTAAAAGACTGGTTTGAGGGATTTTTTTCAATCTTTCAAAAATTTGAAGAATTCTTCAATCTAATAGACCATTTTTAAATCTAATAGATTGAATATAGAGGGATACTCTTTCAGTGTTCCAATCGATTGAAATGTATGTCACTCAATTAGATTACTTTTCAATAGAAAAAGTATGACTCCTAAAAACAATCCCAAAAAGATTGAAAATTAAATCCATCAGATTGAATTTTCAATCTTGAATTAAGAGAGTAGATTAAGGATACATAGATGTACAACTGTAGATATTTTGCCAATGATTTCGCTGTCTGACACTCTGACCGACAACGTCATAACCACACGCATTTCTGGCAAGTACAAATTTGTTCGAATTTCAATATGAATGCATTACAGAAAAAATGGTTTCTGCCTTTTATGATCGCCCTGGACAGAAACATAACTTTATTTGTTTGCTTGAAATATACAGGGCAACTTCTTTTTATATTATTTCCTGTGAATCAAGGCAATATCCAACGGAAAGTTCTCTTAAAATCGCCGTTTATTTAACATTTCCCCATCTAATTCCTTATAAAATCTCGCATGTGTACTTGTCAGAAATGAGCGGGTGTATGACGTACCCAACCCATCCCATAGGGTAGCCCAGAAATGGGTGGTTTTTAACCTTAAATAAATCCATCTTGTACATAATATTTTTTTACTATGCTTTTACAGCTGTCAGAAACTCGCGGAATTGCTTTTTTCTGATGCGATAGTCGATCAGTCTCGCGCGACGTTCGTGTATTATCGGTTTGTGTTTGCATTAACGACAGGCAATTTATTTACATTTTGTTCGTTTAGTTGCCAACCTGGTGTATTACGCGAACGTCGCGCGATACTGACCGACTATCGCACGAGAAAAAACAATTCCGCGAGTTTCTGACAGCTGTAAAAGGAATATTATGTACAAGATGGATTTATTTAAGGTTAAAAACCACCGATTTCTGGGCTACTATGCCTATCTACGAAAGACAAGAAATATCTATGCTTGGTGACATTGTTTGCGCGCTTGACTGGCCTTGCTTAACTCTACGTTTAAATTTTCCCGCCAAGAATCGCTTTTGGTGGACACAGTTCTAAAGACACACCTTCTTTTTAACAAGTTTGTCTTGCTTGTCTGCCTTCAAAATACAAGGTGTCTCCTACGAGCACAAGCTGCCGCTCTTACCACCGCTGAAATAGCAAACTGCCCGTTTCAGGATGGACCACTGGATTGGAAATTCACACTCTCTTTCCTTTAAGTCCCACACGTATTTAGAAAGTTTCGTGCTATTTCTTGCCTCTATTTTGCGAAAAGATTTCCTACGGTTGTTAAAGCGTTCCTTGAAAGTGTTTCCCGTCATACCGATGTAAACTTTAGGCCACGAATTGCTTGTAATAACTCCTGCTTTATAAACTACGCATTTTGTTTGGCATTCGTTTTGCACGGGGCATCACGCGCGTTTCCTACAATTGTTTGTAGATGATGCTGGACTATTCTTCACTTATTATGGCAAGAATTTACCTGGAAAATTTTGGCATCTCTCATGAGTTTTTCCACAGGATATTCGGTATTGAAGCCATTTCCACCAAATATCTACAAAACACAATAAGTAATTTATATACTGTTATATTTACTGGTGTCAACACAAATGCCAAAAACTAATGAATAAAACTACTACGAAAACATGGAGTAGCGGTTTCAATAAAGTTAATGTTTGTCTTCCACCTCTCGTTCGGTTATTTTTCAATTCTTTTTAACAACCTATTGAATAAACTGTTTTTCACCGAACATTTTTGACATGGCTTCTTCTATATGAGATGCAGTTGCTGCTTAGATGACGGTAACCCTCGCAAGGTTACCATCACCAGACAGTATAGCATGGATAATAACCCACTGTGGCGGATACTGTAATACCTGTACAGCATCAGTAGCACATTTGTTTGCAACGTCTCCAGCCAAACACTTCGCTATCGAGGCATAGTATGTGTTCCTTATTCCCTGAAAAAAGTTACAATTTAATTTTTATACTCTAGTATTAAAAACAGGAGACATAGATGTCTCTACCTAAAAGGGAGGTTTATTTAGACTGGGCCAAGGCAGTCAGAGAGCTTATTTTATAAGGGTGCTTGATAAATGACTTATAAAGATTACATTATATATTGCAAGGCTGACAGCACGCTTTTAAAAATATCGTTAAACCATGTCCATGTGTAATGTACCATGGTTTTTAGAAAGAAAAATTATGCCTTTTGCTTTCTTCATGCAAGGTAAGTAAACATGACCGTAAGTGTAGTAAATGTTTAAACCGCTGTGCAATTACCTGGTCAATCTGACAAGCTGCTCTAAGAACTGTCAGTCTCGCAGACTCAACTCCAATAGCCATATCAGCCAACATAAACTGAATGGCTTGATGCTGCAAATTAAACAAGAATTTCTTGAGAAAAATATTGAAATTTTCTTTGACAAATTGTTTGCATCCCAGCCTGAATGTATGCACAGCCAGAAGCATGTTCATTGTTTAAGCTTGACACAACGTACATTATGAAACAACATGGACCAAGCTTATTGACAACTGAACCTGCAGCAAACTTGTTATCAATATCAAGGCAGAGCAAGCACTGCAAACAGATCCAGATTATTGGCTTGATGACCACAAGGCAACAATCGTGTAGCTGGCAGACTTGCAGCAACTTGCTTCTGGCTATGCAAAGTCATCAAGCTTAGGAAAAAGTTACAAACCATTGCAATAGGCTTGCCCATGGTTTTTCTTTCCAAAGAATATTTGATTGCTTCATCAAGTGCTCTCTGAGCAAGGCCAACTGCTCCGGAGGCAACTGGAGGTCGTGTTTTGTCAAAAGCTCCCATTGCTATCTTGAATCCATAACCTTCTGCACCAAGCAAGTTCTACAGAATTTAAATGGACATCATAAAATTTATGCTCATGAAAATGGCATAAGAATTTGTGTATTTGGCACGAAGGACTGGGGTAGCAGTGGCCAAAATGTTTACCAACATTAACAAAATTATTGACATTTATCAACAAACCCTTTCCCCACCCACCCTCATAATTTTCTTAGCCGTATGCCAATAGTACTTGACAAAAGAACTTTTATAGTTATTCAGCCTTTAAAAAGGGAAGAATTGGCCAAAATTGTGGAAATTGAATCTTAGCAATTACATAGAGAGGCAAACCTCTTTCGGCACAAGAACATCTTCAAAATTAACAGCTCTTGTATCTGATGCTCTTTGTCCCATGTTCCACTCCTTTCTACCAACAGAAACCCCAGGGGAGTCTCTATCAACAATAAAACCTGAAAATGCTTGGCCTGTCTTAGCATCTGGATCTGTTTTAGCAAGCACAAAATACCTGAAAACAATATAATGATATTGAATACAAAGTTATTTTTAATTTATATATCTGTCTCCAAGGATCATCACTTGATATTTTACATTACCAGTTAGCATGACCACCATTCGTAATCCACATTTTCTGCCCATTCAATACATACTGTGAAATAAAATAAAGATATCAGAACATTGCTGTCACAATGTCATCGATGAGAATCATTTCAAAATAAACAATGACTTAAAGGCATAAATAATTGAAGAGGCAACAACTTAAATATTCTTACATGGTCCCCTTTCTTTACTGCCTTTGCTTTAATTCCTGCTACATCAGAGCCAGCTGCGGGCTCGGTTACACAGTAAGCCTGAAAATAAACATTGTCACAATTACTCATTACAAATTAAAGTGATCGGTGAATCCTGGGAGAAATCAGTCAAAACCCACAGCAATTAAAGGTTCCTCGATCATTCTTGATAAGTATTTCTTCTTCTGTTCATGGTTACCAGCAAGAATAACAGGAGCCTCCTAACACATAAAATGTTAAAAAGTCAGTTCACAACTAATTTTTGATATTCTCTTTTATAAAATTACATAAACCCACAAAATGAAAACAGCATGAGTTGCATTTAGATCACAATCATGCTGCTTTACATGAGGTTACATTTTATGCTTCTGCAACAGTGAGAGGAAAACAAGCAAGCTTTGAGGACTTCATGAGGTAAAATAAACACAGCAGGTAATTACGTATTTGCAAGTTCTTGAGAACTCAGCTGCATAATGATTAGTGTGAAATATGGTAACTTGTCAAAATGGCTTGAAATCACTTGAAACTTTGCAAAAATGATCGCGTATGCCTTCTTTCATGAAAAAAATCGTTTTGAGCCAGTCAAAATCATTTTTGTAAGTTTTCAGAATTTCACCCTTGTCCAAGTCCCAATCCATGATTTGGTTTGTGGGGAAGTCTGGTGTGAAATATGATAATTTGTCAAAATGGCTTGAAATCACTTGAAACTTTGCAAAAATGATCGCGTATGCCTTCTTTCATGAAAAATATCGTTTTGAGCCATTCAAACTCATTTTTGTAAGTTTTCAGAATTTCACCCTTGTCTAAGTCCCAATCCATGATTTGGTTTGTGGGGAAGTCTGGTGTGAAATATGGTAACTTGTCAAAATGGCTTGAAATCACTTGAAACTTTGCAAAAATGATCGCGTATGCCTTTTTTCATGAAAAAAATCGTTTTAAGCAAGTCAAACTCATTTTTGTAAGTTTTCAGAATTTCGCCCTTGTCTAAGTCCCAATCCATGATTTGGTTTGTGGGGAAGTCTGGTGTGAAATATGGTAACTTGTCAAAATGGCTTGAAATCACTTGAAACTTTGCAAAAATGATCGCGTATGCCTTTTTTCATGAAAAAAATCGTTTTAAGCAGGTCAAACTCATTTTTGTAAGTTTTCAGAATTTCACCCTTGTTTAAGTCCCAATCCATGATTTGGTTTGTGGGGAAGTCTGGTGTGAAATATGGTAACTTGTCAAAATGGCTCTAAATCACTTGAAACTTTGCAAAAATGATCGCGTATGCCTTTTTTCATGAAAAAAATCGTTTTAAGCAAGTCAAACTCATTTTTGTAAGTTTTCAGAATTTCGCCCTTGTCTAAGTCCCAATCCATGATTTGGTTTGTTGGGAAGTCTGGTGTGAAATATGGTAACTTGTCAAAATGGCTTGAAATCACTTGAAACTTTGCAAAAATGATCGCGTATGCCTTCTTTCATGAAAAATATCGTTTTGAGCCATTCAAACTCATTTTTGTAAGTTTTCAGAATTTCACCCTTGTCTAAGTCTTAATCCATGATTTGGTTTGTGGGGAAGTCTGGTGTGAAATATGGTAACTTGTCAAAATGGCTCTAAATCACTTGAAACTTTGCAAAAATGATCGCGTATGCCTTTTTTCATGAAAAAAATCGTTTTAAGCCAGTCAAACTCATTTTTGTAAGTTTTCAGAATTTCGCCCTTGTCTAAGTCCCAATCCATGATTTGGTTTGTGGGGAAGTCCCGTGTGAAATATGGTAACTTGTCAAAATGGCTTGAAATCACTTGAAACTTTGTAAAAATGATCGCGTATGCCTTTTTTAATGAAAAAAATCGTTTTAAGCCAGTCAAACTCATTTTTGTAAGTTTTCAGAATTTCGCCCTTGTCTAAGTCCCAATCCATGATTTGGTTTGTGGGGAAGTCTGGTGTGAAATATGGTAACTTGTCAAAATAGCTTTAAATCACTTGAAACTTTGCAAAAATGATCGCGTATGCCTTCTTTCATGAAAAAAATCGTTTTGAGCCAGTCAAAATCATTTTTGTAAGTTTTCAGAATTTCACCCTTGTTTAAGTCCCAATCCATGACTTGGTTTGCGGGGAAGTCTGGTGTGAAATATGGTAACTTGTCAAATTAGCTTGAAATCACTTGAAACTTTGCAAAAATGATCGCGTATGCCTTTCTTCATGAAAAATATCGTTTTGAGGCATTCAAACTCATTTTTGTAAGTTTTCAGAATTTCACCCTTGTTTAAGTCCCAATCCATGATTTGGTTTGTGGGGAAGTCTGGTGTGAAATATGGTAACTTGTCAAAATGGCTCTAAATCACTTGAAACTTTTCAAAAATGATCGCGCATGCCTTTTTTCATGAAAAAAATCGTTTTAAGCAAGTCAAACTCATTTTTGTAAGTTTTCAGAATTTCGCCCTTGTCTAAGTCCCAATCCATGATTTGGTTTGTGGGGAAGTCTCGTGTGAAATATGGTAACTTGTCAAAATGGCTTGAAATCACTTGAAACTTTGCAAAAATGATCGCGTATGCCTTTCTTCATGAAAAATATCGTTTTGAGGCATTCAAACTCATTTTTGTAAGTTTTCAGAATTTCACCCTTGTCCAAGTCCCAATCCATGATTTGGTTTCTGGGGAAGTCTGGTGTGAAATACGGTAATTTGTCAAAATGGCTTGAAATCACTTGAAACTTTGCAAAAATGATCGCGTATGCCTTCTTTCATGAAAAATATCGTTTTGAGCCATTCAAACTCATTTTTGTAAGTTTTCAGAATTTCACCCTTGTGTAAGTCCCAATCCATGATTTGGTTTGTGGGGAAGTCTGGTGTGAAATATGGTAACTTGTCAAAATGGCTCTAAATCACTTGAAACTTTGCAAAAATGATCGCGTATGCCTTTTTTCATGAAAAAAATCGTTTTAAGCCAGTCAAACTCATTTTTGTAAGTTTTCAGAATTTCGCCCTTGTCTAAGTCCCAATCCATGATTTGGTTTGTGGGGAAGTCCGGTGTGAAATATGGTAACTTGTCAAAATGGCTTGAAATCACTTAAAACTTTGCAAAAATGATCGCGTATGCCTTTCTTCATGAAAAATATCGTTTTGAGGCATTCAAACTCATTTTTGTAAGTTTTCAGAATTTCACCCTTGTCTAAGTCCCAATCCATGATTTGGTTTGTGGGGAAATCTGGTGTGAAATATGGTAACTTGTCAAAATGGCTTGAAATCACTTGAAACTTTGCAAAAATGATCGCGTATGCCTTTTTTCATGAAAAAAATCGTTTTAAGCAGGTCAAACTCATTTTTGTAAGTTTTCAGAATTTCACCCTTGTTTAAGTCCCAATCCATGATTTGGTTTGTGGGGAAGTCTGGTGTGAAATATGGTAACTTGTCAAAATGGCTCTAAATCACTTGAAACCTTGCAAAAATGATCGCGTATGCCTTTTTTCATGAAAAAAATCGTTTTAAGCAAGTCAAACTCATTTTTGTAAGTTTTCAGAATTTCGCCCTTGTCTAAGTCCCAATCCATGATTTGGTTTGTTGGGAAGTCTGGTGTGAAATATGGTAACTTGTCAAAATGGCTTGAAATCACTTGAAACTTTGCAAAAATGATCGCGTATGCCTTCTTTCATGAAAAATATCGTTTTGAGCAGGTCAAACTCATTTTTCTAAGTTTTCAGAATTTCACCCTTGTTTAAGTCCCAATCCATGATTTGGTTTGTGGGGAAGTCTGGTGTGAAATATGGTAACTTGTCAAAATGGCTCTAAATCACTTGAAACTTTGCAAAAATGATCGCGTATGCCTTTTTTCATGAAAAAAATCGTTTTAAGCAAGTCAAACTCATTTTTGTAAGTTTTCAGAATTTCGCCCTTGTCTAAGTCCCAATCCATGATTTGGTTTGTTGGGAAGTCTGGTGTGAAATATGGTAACTTGTCAAAATGGCTTGAAATCACTTGAAACTTTGCAAAAATGATCGCGTATGCCTTCTTTCATGAAAAATATCGTTTTGAGCCATTCAAACTCATTTTTGTAAGTTTTCAGAATTTCACCCTTGTCTAAGTCTTAATCCATGATTTGGTTTGTGGGGAAGTCTGGTGTGAAATATGGTAACTTGTCAAAATGGCTCTAAATCACTTGAAACTTTGCAAAAATGATCGCGTATGCCTTTTTTCATGAAAAAAATCGTTTTAAGCCAGTCAAACTCATTTTTGTAAGTTTTCAGAATTTCGCCCTTGTCTAAGTCCCAATCCATGATTTGGTTTGTGGGGAAGTCCCGTGTGAAATATGGTAACTTGTCAAAATGGCTTGAAATCACTTGAAACTTTGTAAAAATGATCGCGTATGCCTTTTTTAATGAAAAAAATCGTTTTAAGCCAGTCAAACTCATTTTTGTAAGTTTTCAGAATTTCGCCCTTGTCTAAGTCCCAATCCATGATTTGGTTTGTGGGGAAGTCTGGTGTGAAATATGGTAACTTGTCAAAATAGCTTTAAATCACTTGAAACTTTGCAAAAATGATCGCGTATGCCTTCTTTCATGAAAAAAATCGTTTTGAGCCAGTCAAAATCATTTTTGTAAGTTTTCAGAATTTCACCCTTGTTTAAGTCCCAATCCATGACTTGGTTTGCGGGGAAGTCTGGTGTGAAATATGGTAACTTGTCAAATTAGCTTGAAATCACTTGAAACTTTGCAAAAATGATCGCGTATGCCTTTCTTCATGAAAAATATCGTTTTGAGGCATTCAAACTCATTTTTGTAAGTTTTCAGAATTTCACCCTTGTTTAAGTCCCAATCCATGATTTGGTTTGTGGGGAAGTCTGGTGTGAAATATGGTAACTTGTCAAAATGGCTCTAAATCACTTGAAACTTTTCAAAAATGATCGCGCATGCCTTTTTTCATGAAAAAAATCGTTTTAAGCAAGTCAAACTCATTTTTGTAAGTTTTCAGAATTTCGCCCTTGTCTAAGTCCCAATCCATGATTTGGTTTGTGGGGAAGTCTCGTGTGAAATATGGTAACTTGTCAAAATGGCTTGAAATCACTTGAAACTTTGCAAAAATGATCGCGTATGCCTTTCTTCATGAAAAATATCGTTTTGAGGCATTCAAACTCATTTTTGTAAGTTTTCAGAATTTCACCCTTGTCCAAGTCCCAATCCATGATTTGGTTTCTGGGGAAGTCTGGTGTGAAATACGGTAATTTGTCAAAATGGCTTGAAATCACTTGAAACTTTGCAAAAATGATCGCGTATGCCTTCTTTCATGAAAAATATCGTTTTGAGCCATTCAAACTCATTTTTGTAAGTTTTCAGAATTTCACCCTTGTGTAAGTCCCAATCCATGATTTGGTTTGTGGGGAAGTCTGGTGTGAAATATGGTAACTTGTCAAAATGGCTCTAAATCACTTGAAACTTTGCAAAAATGATCGCGTATGCCTTTTTTCATGAAAAAAATCGTTTTAAGCCAGTCAAACTCATTTTTGTAAGTTTTCAGAATTTCGCCCTTGTCTAAGTCCCAATCCATGATTTGGTTTGTGGGGAAGTCCGGTGTGAAATATGGTAACTTGTCAAAATGGCTTGAAATCACTTAAAACTTTGCAAAAATGATCGCGTATGCCTTTCTTCATGAAAAATATCGTTTTGAGGCATTCAAACTCATTTTTGTAAGTTTTCAGAATTTCACCCTTGTCCAAGTCCCAATCCATGATTTGGTTTGTGGGGAAATCTGGTGTGAAATATGGTAATTTGTCAAAATGGCTTGAAATCACTTGAAACTTTGCAAAAATGATCGCGTATGCCTTCTTTCATTAAAAATATCGTTTTGAGCCATTCAAACTCATTTTTCTAAGTTTTCAGAATTTCACCCTTGTCCAAGTCCCAATCCATGATTTGGTTTGTGGGGAAGTCTGGTGTAAAATATGGTAACTTTTCAAAATGGCTTTAAATCACTTGAAACTTTGCAAAAATGATCGCGTAAGCCTTCTTTCACGAAAAAAATCGTTTTAAGCCGGTCAAACTCATTTTTGTAAGTTTTCAGAATTTCGCCCTTGTCTAAGTCCCAATCCATGATTTGGTTTGTGGGGAAGTCTGGTGTGAAATATGGTAACTTGTCAAAATGGCTTGAAATCACATGAAACTTTTCAAAAATGATCGCGTATGCCTTTTTTCATGAAAAATATCGTTTTGAGCCATTCAAACTCATTTTTGTAAGTTTTCAGAATTTCACCCTTCTCTAAGTCCCAATCCATGATTTGGTTTGTGGGGAAGTCTGGTGTGAAATATGAGAAATATAACAACAATATATTTTTCAAACATAAAATTACCCTATTGTATGCAAGTTTACGAATGAGCACAACTAATGTGTGGTGCAGGCAAATTAAAAATAAGATATGTAGTAATGTATATAATAGTTATTTTTTTATTTGACAAACACAAGATGATTTTTACTCAACAGTGGGAGAAGTCTGCCACTTAATGGGTAAATGTGTAGTGTTTTAATACAAGATGTATCATTGTAACATTTTATATCTTAAATTGGTTATATATAACTTTCATCATAAAATATCATAAATGGTTGGGTTGTGTTTTGTTGTGAACATGACACATTTTTCTTGGGCCAGGCTAGGCCAAGTGTATGCCTGTAGTGTAATCAAAGCTGTATACAGGAACAATTTTGAAGGGACATGGCAATATATTTTTATTTTGGCTTATTGATAAAAAAACCTTTGAAGTAACTATAATATCTGTTGTTACATTTTTGAGAACATGCTTAGTTTCTGAAATATTGTATGATGAAAAAGGACAATGACACTAGGCAAAATCTATTTCTTAAAAAAGCAACTAGAAAACATGTTGAATGTCAGAATCCATCTGGATTTGTATGTATACATTTCTTACATAAATTGCCAAGTGTTTGAAGAAAATTGCATTGAGATTTAACTAATTGACAGTATAAGTTTTATACAGTCTACCCTGTTGTGGTGTCATTAAAATAGACCTTATAAAACAAGATGGTGGATGGCTAGGGTTATTCATCTTTCAATATTTCACAAATTAAGCATGTTATTAAAAATTTAACAGCCAATATTACAATTACTTCAAAGGTCTTTATGGATAGGCCAAAAAAAGAAATATATTGCCATATGTCTTTAAGCATTTTGCAAAAGTTTGTATATATTTTATATTTATATGAAGCTTCAGTATTCAAGTATCATGAACTGGGGAAATGTTTAGAGCAAAAGAACTTAGTATATAATGTATGATCAACTGCTGCTATAGTACTCTACTTCTGGCTCTAAATAACAACAATATTTGTTCCTTATTCAATGTTGACAAAAGATTAAAATCTATAGAACCCCAGAAAAATTGGGCCACAAATTCACATATCTATTTGAGCATTAACAAATTTACATTATACAGCTTTTATTCAAACACTTCACATTTATCATTAAGTGACAGAGTTCTTCCACTGATGACTAAAATTATCTGGTGTCTGCCAATATTAAGTAATTATTACATTACTGCATAATTCTTATTTTTAACTGGGCTAGACCATACCATTGATGGTTTGTATTTGACATCGTGGCGGCCATGTTGGAAGTACAACACAAAGGAATATGTAATTAATTCCATTGTTGGATCCAGCCGACGTGGGTGACTGACATTGTCCACCACATCCAAAGAGATTGATTGCAAACTAAGAATAGCTAAGTCTTTGTTTTCCTTGCCTACAGGGCAATAATCTTGAAAATTTTAACAATTCTACAACTTGGTGAGAACCAAGAGGAACAGACTTAAACATTGCTTACAATAGGTAATTTTATGTGTCAAAAATATATTGTTATTATATTTCTAATTGCTCAGCTAGGGTGCTTGCAGTTGACAGGTCAGCCTTCTTATTGTGACTTGCAATGTAGCACAACATAATTACACCTGTCACAGTTTGCACAGTATTGCATTGTTGTACTCAGCCAGCCCAGGGTAATTAGGACTATATTCACTCACTTCAAGGTTAAAATTCCGTAGCATAACCTCAAACAGTCCATCTTCAGGGCAAATGCACATATAATCTTACCATTTCCAATCGATGCGACGCGATAAATCCAAATGTTGCTGCAGTAAAGAACACTGAAGTATTTCTTGTTGATTTGATAAGATATAAAAATTCATTCGTACTCGTATACTAAAATTTCTAGGCTTTTTCAGGCTTTTATTTCATATTTTACTGTTTTAAATCCGAAAAATATACGTAAACAACATGCAGACCGCGCGATACCCCCCTGCTAAAAGACTTGCACTAGAGCAAATACTGTACATAACATGAAGTTTCCAGTGAAAAATATAAGACATTTTGATGAAAAATTTCGATGTTTGATCGCAAAATACAAAGAAACTGCAGGTTTTCGCGAGTGACAACAAGTGAATTCGTACTTAGCGTATAAAAATCTATAGTTTTATGTCAATTCAAATTACTGCCCGAGGGGGGGCAACAAAACTGAACAAAAACCGGCTTGGGAATACGGCCTAGACTGTTATACGACGATAAGCAATGATTGAATGACGTAAGTTTTGAAGTAGTTTAATATGTACTATAGCGAGCAGGTAGAGAGATTTATAAACTGTGATTGTAAAAAGTATGCACTGTTATCTATGCATCATAGCTGCTCAGACAAATATTTAAAAAGCATTGGAAAGCATGTTTTCTTATTTATTCGGCATTTGCCATTTTAAAGGTTAGCAAAACTTGTTTAACTTAAAGTTGCTCAATGTTTTGAGTTCTGGCATTGTGACAGTGTCCCTAACCCTAAAACTCATGAAAATACATGCTATATTTATACGAGTAAATCACTGCATGCGTCTATATCATGACTTACATAATATTCACGAGTCCAATGTGATGAGCTTATAAAGAACGAAGCAAATACATGCATGTGAGCGTGTATTTTAAAAAACGAGCGAAAGTCATGAAATACATAATATAGTTATCTGATTAAACTACTTGAATATTTACGTCATTTCAATGACTGTGTATCCCGTATCAGTAAAATATTCATGACTGCGTATCCCCCCCCCAAAAAAAACAAACACCAAAAGTGGCCGGATATTCTATAATCTAGCCGAAAGGATCAAGTGGAGCTGTTAACCAATGTCGCGTGACTGCAAACTCTCGTGCTCGTTTGACCTGGTCTGATACTTTAACATAATTTATAAGAAATGTGTTTTGAGGGGCTGCGAAGAATCGATAATTGAGGGGATCCTTAGTTATATACGCATGTGTTCCCAAAGTGTAAAAACAATCGATTTGAAAGAAAATTAATGATGCAGCACGCGAATATTTGTCCTTCGCTAATCGATCTTCCGAAACTGACCCATCTGTTCTTTTCATTTTTCAATCATCTGTAACTTGCCGAATATCTGACTTCCATTTACACTCACGAATACCGTACAGACTATGCGTACGTTAAGAAAATTATCCCTCTCAGTTTTGATTTGCGACCGTCTCTGAATGGCATTAAAACGATGAAACATGAACAATGAATTGTATCATTGTTTGAATTTATTAACTTTTTTCAAAATTATTGCTTTTATTTTATCACTTTTTCATGTTTTGAACGAAAAACGAGACAATATGATTGGCAAATGATGTCTTTAAAAAAATTGAATCATGTAAGCAAGCTGTTGTGAAATTGTGATTAATGCTTCTTAAAATATCACAGAGAAGCATTAAAAAGCTCACTTTTCAAATTTTGCTGTAAATCCCAGAATAAACCCTTAATTTAGAATAAGTTATTACCTGAAAGTTCACTGAATGTCACTCTCGCTCACTTGTTTTGCCCTAAAAAATAAAAAAAAAATTGTGAAACTCAATCACCAATAACCTCAGGGACTGTTGATTAAAGAATGGAAATTAGGACGTATATTCATGCAATTATGCTGTTTCTTACTAGCGTCAAACAATAATAAGCAACTGCAAGTAAACTTCTGAGATATGATAACAGACGCAACCCTGGACTCAAGTTATGAACATTTGGAACAACCTAATAAAGAAAGTGTGTACTCCATTGACAAGGACAATACTTCTACCTTGACGTCATATTTCGTTACGCTTTTGGTATATTGCTTCATGTGCCTATCATTCAACAGTATATATACCACCGTGTTGGAGAATCAAAAAAGCTGGTAACTAATAAGACGGAACATCATAGTAATTGTGACAACCATACTGCACACGATAATCCTGAACTTCAGAGGATAATGAAGGATACACAAAGTGAATCCTCACTTATCCTCCTAGCCACCATAGTTACTGCAACTATCCAAACATTATTCATGACCCTCATGCTTGGGTCATGGTCAGATAACGTTGGACGTCGAACTGTTACAGCAATTGTGATATTTGGAAGCATTACGGAGAGTACACTTATATTGATTATAATATGTTTTAAACTGCCAATATTTTTTCTCATCCTATCGAGCTTTATTGGTGGTATGTGTGGTTATTTCCCCACAATAATACTGTCAGTGTTTTCATATATAGCTGATGTAACCCTCCCTGATCAGCGTGCATTGCGACTTGGTATACTTGAAGCAGTTGCTTTCATAAGTGGAATGATAAGTCACCTATCAAGTGGATGGTGGATTGAGAAAGCTGGTTATGTCGCACCATATTGGCTGATAACATCGTTACATTTTTGTGCATTTCTTTATACAATATTTGTATTACCTGAGTCTCGTCAAATCAATGTCAAAAAGTTTGGCGCAGGTCTATGTCAATTTGAACATATATGGTCAATTATTAGATTATTTCAAGAACCAAGACAGGGCCAGCGATCGAAGTTAACTCATTTGACGTTTGCAACATCATGTATGATGTTATCATCAACTGGTTTTGGATGTCTGTTTGTCCTTTATGCTCTTGACGTACCCCTGTGTTTTAATTCATTATTTATTGGTTAATTCAGAGGAAGGGAATTATCGTTCAGCTGCGTTTTTTATTTACACCACTTTGCCTGACCACCTGACCACGTTGGCTGCTACACTCGTCCAATGTGGTTTAAATTATTTACCAGTTTTTAACAGAATGGGCCACAAAAAATGGTTACACAATTTGAACCACGTTGGAAGAATGTGGTAGCGAACATATTCCAGTGGTAAAGACAATGCATATGTGTATCAATCAGAATCTGTCACTGAGGCCGCGATCAACACCTGGCTTTGCCAAAAATCCTCTTGGCTTTGGTCACTTTAAAGAACTATATAGGCCAGAACGCTTGGACAACTTAAACCACCTTGCCAAAGCGTCATAACCAACGTAGCCCAGTGGTCAAGTACAAATGTCTCAACAAACGTGGCTAGGATCAATTCCTGCCTATAATTTCATTGTACGGTCATTGCCTGCAGTCAAAGAAGACGCAGTACCCGAAAATCGCAGAAAAGCCAGGCATGTGAGAAGCTAAGTACACACTACACTAAGTACAGTATGCATAAAAAACCCATTTACGTGACATAAAGTACATTACTGCATGTATCAGTAACACGATACGATAGAAGCATCTCATTTACAACTGCGTTTTGTACTATGGTAGAATTTACAATCCTGTAGTGGACGAAAACGAAAGAAAACAAGAAGCATTGAAGGACATGATTCAAGTCAATCTTCAATTACCCAGCTTTAGACCCCGCTCACACGATACCGGCCGACAGAGTTTGAAAACGGTATGAAATTCTTACATTTAGGGGTTGCGTTCACACGATGCCGGTATGAAATTGTGTGAAACCGTAATGCCAACCGTAAGAGTTTGAAACGGTATACGTACCGTAAAAGCTTGAAACCGTAGTGAAATTCAACCGTCAGACTACCGTGTGAACGCCTAACCGTTAGTGTTTCATTACGATTAATACAAAATAATGAAATTAACAAAATTTTTTGTTGGATATTATATTCTGTCTATTTTAACTGGTTTGTACAGCACATTGTCAATAAATTTAAGCTTGTTACAAAAACGTTGGGTAGAAATTGAAAAGGACGTCGTATTCTCACAGTTTTATTACTGGATACAAAAAAAAACGAAAAGGAAAAAAAGAGAAGACAACGCCGATTCTGGTCGATGCCAGGACGAACTTCTTCTTGGTGGCAGAGTTTTAGAAATAACCTTGTTGTGGAAGAGCAATGGCGAGAGAATTTCCGACAATTCAACGACTCAAATCCGACATTGATCCGGTTTCGTGTGAACGCAACACCAAAACGCGATACACTCTACCGGTATCGTGTGAACAGTTGAAAACCTAATGATTTTTACCAGCAGAGTCACATACCGGCATCGTGTGAACGGGGTCTTAAACAGAGGAGAAACGAAACTAGCTGTTAACTACATGGCGCAAAATGTTTATCAGTTATCCAGTGCAACTTACCTGAGTGTACGGATTTCTTCCATTAAGGGCAACTCGGCAATTCTGACATAAATGTCGTTTGTAGTCTGATCATATCTTTCGTACATTGACAACACAACCTCCTTCGCAGCCTCGTCAAAAATCTTCAACATTTCTGCTGGTGCTTCGGGTAAGAAATAGGCCAAAACTTGCAGAGGTTGTTCACACGCGAGAACATTGTAGTCAGTTACGAGAGTCTGAAGGTTTCCTGGAAGAAAAAAGATGTGGGCCTTTAAAATTTCGTACAAATTTCATAGAGAACTCTAAGGCCATATATAAAATACGTTTGATGATTCTAAGCATTAGCTATAATCCCTAAAGCCCCGTACGGACAAGCAAGTTGTCCTTGACAAGTTTTATTTGCTCGTGTGTACGTGAAAAAACTGACAACTTTTCCTTGACAAGGAGCCTGGTTTAAAAGCTAGTCGTACCAGCTTTTCGCCAAGGAAACTTGCTCGTGTGTACGTGCAACAAGGAACACTTGACAAGGGAATTGTTTGTTTACGTACTTAAATCATGCGGCCTCGTAAAAGTTGTCAAGGAAAAATATTGTCAAATTACGCGTACACAGGAACAAATAAAGCCTGTCAAGGAAAAATTGTTTGTCGTGCAGACGCGTAAGAGAACTCGTCAAGAAACTTGTCAATGTATTTTCTCGTGTGAACGCGAAAAAATGACAATTTTTCCTTGACAAGGAGCCTGGTTTAAAGCTAGTCGTACCAGCTTTTCAGCAAGGAAACTTAATCGTGTGTGCGTGCAAAAAGGGAATTTTTGTGTACGTACTTAATTCATGCGGCCTTTACATTCAAGATAATGTTCAAAATTTACAATGACGATCATATTGAAAATCAATAGTCACCTGGAAATTTATACTGAACAGAAATAGATCACATCAAATCCCAACACGCACAACCTATAAATGTGCTTCTAAAGGAGCTTCTAAATGCAATTTGAACCCATACGAAAAAGTATTTCAAGTCAATGCTCTGTCAAAAGTCAGCACTTTTCTCCCACAGGGAAAATTGTCAGGTCGGCTACGCAATACTGGCTTAATGTGGTGTGGCTGTCTGCCATTTTGCCAAAAAATAAATGAACAAACTGTATAGTACCATAACGAAGTCCTCGTCTCAGTCTTCCAGATGTTAAAGCCTCCTGTCTGTCTCTCCTTCCCATCACTTTCTCAGCTTCTTGTCGAGCCCCAATGTCCATCTGATCATATTCTTCATCATCAAGTGCTGTTAGGTCACACATCAAGTCGAGGGATTGCACGATAGTCACTAGAAAGAGAAAAAAAAATTGTTTTTTAAGTTCATAAACAATTTGTAAAATGAACTTGACAAATAAACATACTCTTCCATATTGTCTCCCATCAAATCAATTCCATCATCGGCCTCGTCTTCCACACTACTTTAATCATTTCCCAAAATAGCATCTGACTAATCCTCAAGTGGAGCCAAATGCCGAGCAGGACTGGTCGTCAACGCATCTGTTCGATCATAACGTACATCATCTTGGGGGTCTCGGCTTGGACTGGTTGCGATAGTGCTTGACGAATCCTCCTTAAATGAAAAGGCAACATTATAACACAAGGAAAATATACCAACACAAAAAAAAGATGGCTGACATATTTATACAGATGAGAATAAGCAGTCAAGAAGGGCATAGTTAATAGAGCTATAAGGTTTGGAAACTCATTACAACTACAATACAAGTCATTATCCATGTTTTTGTTCTGATTTATGCAGAAATAAGGTCCTTCATCATCACATGCATATTGTAATTAGACCTAACGAACCAATAACAATGTTTTAGAAAAGTTAGCCACCTGCAACTTGAACAATAGGGTAATTCAAGAATTGCTATTGGTAGATTTGGTAAAAACACACTACACATGTGACGATGAAAAACCATATTTTGCATAAACGTTGACCAACATAGATAATGAGTTACATAGTTATTCTAATAAGTTTTACTCAATTAACTACGAGAAGGGGATGGAAGTAGTCATTAGGGCAATATTAAAAATCCTCTCAATATGTTTGAAGCTGGAAACTGCACAGTGGCATCACTAATATGCGCTTGGACGGGGCACACTGGGTGATCTCCAGCCACAAAAGCCTTAAGGGAGGGCCCTGGTATTGTCATTTTTCAAGACAAAAGCTGACATTGCTGACGTATAGTGCCTCACATTCTTCAAGCAAACACAAGTGCCAAAAAATGGGAGAACGACAAACAAACAATGATTTTGGCAACAGGAGATGTATTTTGGTAAGTTCAATTTCTCACTTTACTGACTAATGAATATCAAAACAATTTTGACATAATTCTGTGACATCTTCCCCTCCAAAAGTCGAGGGAAATGAAATTTCACCATTTCTAGTTTGTAGTAGGGCAGGGGGGGTTCACAAATTTTGAACCAGGGGCCTGTGGCCATGATGGTAAAGCACTGAAACTGCAATACACATACAGGTAAAGATTGAGTCCAAGGTGACAATTAATGGATGCATAATCACCATCGCACACTGTAATATTTCTAGGACATACAAGATGTTAATCAGGAAAAATTGCCTGATATGTAAAGAAGACATCAGCAAAACGTAATTACTGTAGGTACATATTTGCCAATTCAACATCTCTTAAGAGGAGAATTTTCAATGCAAGTTGCAAGAAATTTTGCAGCACGCGACAACATCTTGATATTATTGAACAGACTTGATCTACATTAAGTTATCTGTAGTGGCACGGCTTGCAACAGCTTACTGACAACAGACTTGTTGCAAGTTGATTGTCAAAACTTGTTATCCACAGGCTTGCTGCAAGTTGTTTCAACAAGTTGGAAGAAGTCTGCAGATGGCAAGTTGCAACAAGCTTGTTTTGAAGAAATCAACAAGTTTGTTACAACTTGTCGACATTTTTTAACAAGGAGGTAAAACTAACAACCTGCAAGAATGCTGTGAAAAAATAAGTACTCATAATTGTGATGCACTCTGTAACTGAAATTGTGTATTTATCATGATTTTCAGCATTCAACAGGTATTGAGTCCATACCTGTTAAAGGCTTGATGGTCTAATAACTAAAAGCTCACAATAAATATTTTCAGTCACAGCTGAATGCGGAGAATAGTTATTGCTTTCTTTAAGGAATTCATAATTATAGTATTTTGAGGGATTTAAATACACAAGCCATATGTCAAACATTGGCTACACAACTTTACAATTGTCTAATGTTTTGATGAACTTGACCGTCATTTTGAACCAAAAACAAAGTTAAATGAGGCATATAATTTGCTGACAAATAACAACAAGTACTCTTGATATAATATTGAAGAATACAACACATGGAATACAATTGACCTACAACATGTCAAAAGCGGCAGTGAAATATCGTATTGTGAAAGGCAAAACTCTTCAAAATTCATCACTAAACAACCATAGCTACTTCCAACATGTTTATTTACTTCAAATATAGTAAAATACCAAACTTACAGCCATTATTTTGCGTTTTTCCTCGCGTAGAAATATTTCCAATCGTCCCTTGCTCACTTCCCGTGCACATGCCGCTGCGAGCTGTTCACGTGATCAAAACTTCTCGGGCTTTTCCACTGGCCTCCAAATTAAATCAACTCACTTGCTCGATTACTTGGATCCCGAACTGGATCCATTCAGCCACTAAATTGACTAGAACTCGCCCTAGAATCACGGAATATCATAGATCACGTCCGAAAATCTGAGTTTTCAAAATCCTAAAACGGAAAAACAAGGTGTCCGATTATAAACACGCAATGCACACGCGCAGATCAATTAGAATATAATTACTGACGCTCATAATAACCTATTGTTCTCACTCTGCATTATATGACAGAATCATTAATAGGGTTAGATTCTTAGGAAAAACGGGAGCGGTCTTTTTTGATTGTAGGGAAATTACCAGGGGTAAATAATATACGCGCTAAATGCCACACTGCAATATGAAAATTATTGCAGCCAGCTCCGTAAAGGCGTTTTATCTTATATATTCAAGAGTGAAAATAAGCGCCACAAAAACACAGTTTCACACAATACAATAAGCACTACAAATCTTTAATAGCTAATAACTAATTGGATTTATTATACACGCTACGTTGGTAAATACAAAATAGCAGTCATATTCCATAGACGGTAAACTTTAAAATCAGATTTGTACGAAACAACTATCTTGGTGGAATCTGTCTGAATAACAATTAGCTGATCACAGCCAGACTTTACTTTATTAAAATTTTCTTTAACGTCTGTCTTGGTTTTACATTCTGCACTCGTTGCAACCTCACGCGAAACACTTCTGAACGATCTTTTTGAACGATCTTCGAAACACTTTCTGGCGATCTTTTTGCACTCTTCATCCATGTTAGCCTCACAAAAACTACCTTGCAATAGTTGACTTGCTTTTCTTTTTAGTGAAGACGAGGTGCATTATAGGAACTGCCATGCGAGAAAGTGCTTAAAGGAACTGCCATGAATAATGTGCGCATATTGACTGGGCCAGTTAGCATGGTAGTAAACTCTGAGAGGAACATTGCATAATTGCTGAAGATTCTATAGCCGTTTCTCAGAAATTTGAAGAGAAAGAATTCGCAACGATCTTAGAAGCAACGGACTGTTGTGTTATGCCAGGTAAGGATACGTCATATAGAACAGGGCTAGAGTAAAGATTATGGTACTCCGATAGTACTTGAAACTGATAACAATTATAGCAAAATAACTGTACATCATTTCTGGCAAAGCAATTTGTATTGTTCTTAAAGGTTGCATTATTCTCTGGATTTTTCAGGTTTGGTTGATGCTCACACTCACCCTGTTTTTGCAGGGGATAGAGTATATGAATTTGCAATGAAGGTAAGTCTACTCCAACCCCAAATTTCTAACCATGAGAAACACAACTGTTACGATAGATAGTAATGCTATTTCACGATGGCAGCGTTACCTCAGTCATTAAATTGGACCAAAACTGTGCTGTATGGTGAAAAGGTGTGCCCATTTGCCACTGATGACCATATGGCTGGGTTTCAGCCACATGATGGTATTATAATGCTTGGTGCTTAACTTCAAATAGAAACACCATTATTGGATCAAGTTAAGTATCTATCATTGGTATTGACCTTGTGTTTGGTAGCACATATGTACCATTGAAAGGCTTTTGCTCACTTCCATAAGGCATAAAGCTGCATGCCACCAAGCATTGCCCTTGAGTGAACCCCCCTTCACACTGCACCATTAATTCATCCCATCAGCAATGAAATTACCGCATGTGCTTGAATCAATATTGTAAACATTTATAACAACTTCCACTAGTTCTATTAATGCCACTGGTAATGCATCTGGCGTGTGTGACATTTAGTATGACCATGAATGAAGCACTTGTGGCCAGTACAATCAACGCTGCTGCGTCAATAAAGAGATCTCATTGTCATGGATCATTGGAGATTGGCAAATTTGCTGATATGCTGATTCTGGACTGCCCGAAGTAAAATATGTCAAAGTAAGGGCAATGTTTGAAACATGCCTTCTTTAATCAATATTTTTTTATGTTTTCTAGATGGAAACATTTAATTCACCAGTTTGGTGGACATGATCATGTGATAAAACATGTGATTAAGAAGGGACAACTCGTACATTCTCATAAAGACTAATAGATTATTTATTACTGTTTTTCATCATAGAATTATAATCAAAGACAAGCACACATGAAGTTTGTAAGTTTTAACTTTAATTTTCCATACAAATTAACCCCCCCCCCTCCCTTATTACCTACAGTATATACTAGATTAACCCACTGCATAAACCCCATTAAAGATGTATAGATATGCATTATAATCGAACACTGTGTTTTGCATTTAAGGAATAGAAGTGATTGGAACAGTACTACTGGTATTCAGACTTTAAAGTTTAAGGTGACTCAATAATCTAAATCATGATGCTACATTGCACAATAGGTACTTTGCTCCATGGAAAATTGCCATAGAATCTTTTATATTGTACATGCAAAGCTAATCAGTTCATTGCATAGCTCTACTGGTTGTCTTCATAAATAGAAAAGTTTTTTCTCCTACCAATAATATATCCAGAGATAATGTTGTCATGGATAAGGATAACTCCACAGTTTATGCAAATTAAATTATATATAATTTTAGATATAGGCCAGAACGCTTGGACAACTTAAACCACCTTGCCAAAGCGTCATAACCAACGTAGCCCAGTGGTCAAGTACAAATGTCTCAACAAACGTGGCTAGGATCAATTCCTGCCTATAATTTCATTGTACGGTCATTGCCTGCAGTCAAAGAAGACGCAGTACCCGAAAATCGCAGAAAAGCCAGGCATGTGAGAAGCTAAGTACACACTACACTAAGTACAGTATGCATAAAAAACCCATTTACGTGACATAAAGTATATTACTGCATGTATCAGTAACACGATACGATAGAAGCATCTCATTTACAACTGCGTTTTGTACTATGGTAGAATTTACAATCCTGTAGTGGACGAAAACGAAAGAAAACAAGAAGCATTGAAGGACATGATTCAAGTCAATCTTCAATTACCCAGCTCTAGACCCCGCTCACACGATACCGGCCGACAGAGTTTGAAAACGGTATGAAATTCTTACATTTAGGGGTTGCGTTCACACGATGCCGGTATGAAATTGTGTGAAACCGTAATGCCAACCGTAAGAGTTTGAAAACGGTATACGTACCGTAAAAGCTTGAAACCGTAGTGAAATTCAACCGTCAGACTACCGTGTGAACGCCTAACCGTTAGTGTTTCATTACGATTAATACAAAATAATGAAATTAACAAAAATTTTTGTTGGATATTATATTCTGTCTATTTTAACTGGTTTGTACAGCACATTGTCAATAAATTTATGCTTGTTACAAAAACGTTGGGTAGAAATTGAAAAGGACGTCGTATTCTCACAGTTTTATTACTGGATACAAAAAAAAAACGAAAAGGAAAAAAAGAGAAGACAACGCCGATTCTGGTCGATGCCAGGACGAACTTCTTCTTGGTGGCAGAGTTTTAGAAATAACCTTGTTGTGGAAGAGCAATGGCGAGAGAATTTCCGACAATTCAACGACTCAAATCCGACATTGATCCGGTTTCGTGTGAACGCAACACCAAAACGCGATATCACTCTACCGGTATCGTGTGAGCAGTTGAAAACCTAATGATTTTTACCAGCAGAGTCACATACCGGCATCGTGTGAACGGGGTCTTAAACAGAGGAGAAACGAAACTAGCTGTTAACTACATGGCGCAAAATGTTTATCAGTTATCCAGTGCAACTTACCTGAGTGTACGGATTTCTTCCATTAAAAGCAACTCGGCAATTCTGACATAAATGTCGTTTGTAGTCTGATCATATCTTTCGTACATTGACAACACAACCTCCTTCGCAGCCTCGTCAAAAATCTTCAACATTTCTGCTGGTGCTTCGGGTAAGAAATAGGCCAAAACTTGCAGAGGTTGTTCACACGCGAGAACATTGTAGTCAGTTACGAGAGTCTGAAGGTTTCCTGGAAGAAAAAAGATGTGGGCCTTTAAAATTTCGTACAAATTTCATAGAGAACTCTAAGGCCATATATAAAATACGTTTGATGATTCTAAGCATTAGCTATAATCCCTAAAGCCCCGTACGGACAAGCAAGTTGTCCTTGACAAGTTTTATTTGCTCGTGTGTACGTGAAAAAACTGACAACTTTTCCTTGACAAGGAGCCTGGTTTAAAAGCTAGTCGTACCAGCTTTTCGCCAAGGAAACTTGCTCGTGTGTACGTGCAACAAGGAACACTTGACAAGGGAATTGTTTGTTTACGTACTTAAATCATGCGGCCTCGTAAAAGTTGTCAAGGAAAAATATTGTCAAATTACGCGTACACAGGAACAAATAAAGCCTGTCAAAGAAAAATTGTTTGTCGTGCAGACGCGTAAGAGAACTCGTCAAGAAACTTGTCAATGTATTTTCTCGTGTGAACGCGAAAAAATGACAATTTTTCCTTGACAAGGAGCCTGGTTTAAAGCTAGTCGTACCAGCTTTTCAGCAAGGAAACTTAATCGTGTGTGCGTGCAAAAAGGGAATTTTTGTGTACGTACTTAATTCATGCGGCCTTTACATTCAAGATAATGTTCAAAATTTACAATGACGATCATATTGACATTAAGGGACTACACTGAATTGCAAAGTATCATATACAGAACCGACCTCACCACCTATCTCTCAGCGGGTTAAGCACTGGGCTAGCATTTCAAAGGTTATAATAGTTCTCATTCCTCGTGAGCCAGGCACAATTTCTGATTAACAAGTGTACCGTATCGTAACTTGTATCCCGGTATCAACAGCCATACCTTCACACATCAATTTGATTGTGTCTCTGTACACACTCTTGCCATGATGATCCACAAATGTCTTTACAAATAGTTTGAATCTGTTTTTGATTTCATTTCTCGGCGCCTGCAGACACACCCACTCTTGTATGGTGTGTCCCTTCATATCCTACAATTCTCTACACTTTCTACCATGTCATTGCCTAGGTCAATGTCACCCTGGGCATGTCATCTTCATCAGTTTCATCTGAGGGAAAATATATAAATAGTTTCTAACTTGTTTAAGTTTAGAACACAAGAAAATGGACTGGTGATATCACATGCCTTTTGATGTATGACTATTTAGCGATTAGTCGTCCAAGGCGAGGTAATTACAAGCCTATATTCACCTCGCCTGAGGCAACTAATTGTTTTAGTATAAATTTCCCTTTTGAAAAATTAACTTCAAATTCATAACTGTATACAAAAGCAAAAAGCAATAGTCACTGGTCAGTGACTATCACTTCCGAGAAAGCAAATCTTGACCAATCAGAATGCAGGAAAATCAATAGTCACCTGAAAATTTATACTGAACAGAAATAGATCACATCAAATCCCAACAAGCACAACCTATAAATGTGCTTCTAAAGGAGCTTCTAAATGCAATTTGAGCCCATACGAAAAAGTATTTCAAGTCAATGCTCTGTCAAAAGTCAGCACTTTTCTCCCACAGGGAAAATTGTCAGGTCGGCTACGCAATACTGGCTTAATGTGGTGTGGCTGTCTGCCATTTTGCCAAAAAATAAATGAACAAACTGTATAGTACCATAACGAAGTCCTCGTCTCAGTCTTCCAGATGTTAAAGCCTCCTGTCTGTCTCTCCTTCCCATCACTTTCTCAGCTTCTTGTCGAGCCCCAATGTCCATCTGATCATATTCTTCATCATCAAGTGCTGTTAGGTCACACATCAAGTCGAGGGATTGCACGATAGTCACTAGAAAGAGAAAAAAAAATTGTTTTTTAAGTTCATAAACAATTTGTAAAATGAACTTGACAAATAAACATACTCTTCCATATTGTCTCCCATCAAATCAATTCCATCGTCGGCCTCGTCTTCCACACTACTTTAATCATTTCCCAAAATAGCATCTGACTAATCCTCAAGTGGAGCCAAATGCCGAGCAGGACTGGTCGTCAACGCATCTGTTCGATCATAACGTACATCATCTTGGGGGTCTCGGCTTGGACTGGTTGCGATAGTGCTTGACGAATCTTCCTTAAATGAAAAGGCAACATTATAACACAAGGAAAATATACCAACACAAAAAAAAGATGGCTGACATATTTATACAGATGAGAATAAGCAGTCAAGAAGGGCATAGTTAATAGAGCTATAAGGTTTGGAAACTCATTACAACTACAATACAAGTCATTATCCATGTTTTTGTTCTGATTTATGCAGAAATAAGGTCCTTCATCATCACATGCATATTGTAATTAGACCTAACGAACCAATAACAATGTTTTAGAAAAGTTAGCCACCTGCAACTTGAACAATAGGGTAATTCAAGAATTGCTATTGGTAGATTTGGTAAAAACACACTACACATGTGACGATGAAAAACCATATTTTGCATAAACGTTGACCAACATAGATAATGAGTTACATAGTTATTCTAATAAGTTTTACTCAATTAACTACGAGAAGGGGATGGAAGTAGTCATTAGGGCAATATTAAAAATCCTCTCAATATGTTTGAAGCTGGAAACTGCACAGTGGCATCACTAATATGCGCTTGGACGGGGCACACTGGGTGATCTCCAGCCACAAAAGCCTTAAGGGAGGGCCCTGGTATTGTCATTTTTCAAGACAAAAGCTGACATTGCTGACGTATAGTGCCTCACATTCTTCAAGCAAACACAAGTGCCAAAAAATGGGAGAACGACAAACAAACAATGATTTTGGCAACAGGAGATGTATTTTGGTAAGTTCAATTTCTCACTTTACTGACTAATGAATATCAAAACAATTTTGACATAATTCTGTGACATCTTCCCCTCCAAAAGTCGAGAGAAATGAAATTTCACCATTTCTAGTTTGTAGTAGGGCAGGGGGGGTTCACAAATTTTGAACCAGGGGCCTGTGGCCATGATGGTAAAGCACTGAAACTGCAATACACATACAGGTAAAGATTGAGTCCAAGGTGACAATTAATGGATGCATAATCACCATCGCACACTGTAATATTTCTAGGACATACAAGATGTTAATCAGGAAAAATTGCCTGATATGTAAAGAAGACATCAGCAAAACGTAATTACTGTAGGTACATATTTGCCAATTCAACATCTCTTAAGAGGAGAATTTTCAATGCAAGTTGCAAGAAATTTTGCAGCACGTGACAACATCTTGATATTATTGAACAGACTTGATCTACATTAAGTTATCTGTAGTGGCACGGCTTGCAACAGCTTACTGACAACAGACTTGTTGCAAGTTGATTGTCAAAACTTGTTATCCACAGGCTTGCTGCAAGTTGTTTCAACAAGTTGGAAGAAGTCTGCAGATGGCAAGTTGCAACAAGCTTGTTTTGAAGAAATCAACAAGTTTGTTACAACTTGTTGACATTTTTTAACAAGGAGGTAAAACTAACAACCTGCAAGAATGCTGTGAAAAAATAAGTACTCATAATTGTGATGCATTCTGCAACTGAAATTGTGTATTTATCATGATTTTCAGCATTCAACAGGTATTGAGTCCATACCTGTTAAAGGCTTGATGGTCTAATAACTAAAAGCTCACAATAAATATTTTCAGTCACAGCTGAATGCGGAGAATAGTTATTGCTTTCTTTAAGGAATTCATAATTATAGTATTTTGAGGGATTTAAATACACAAGCCATATGTCAAACATTGGCTACACAACTTTACAATTGTCTAATGTTTTGATGAACTTGACCGTCATTTTGAACCAAAAACAAAGTTAAATGAGGCATATAATTTGCTGACAAATAACAACAAGTACTCTTGATATAATATTGAAGAATACAACACATGGAATACAATTGACCTACAACATGTCAAAAGCGGCAGTGAAATATCGTATTGTGAAAGGCAAAACTCTTCAAAATTCATCACTAAACAACCATAGCTACTTCCAACATGTTTATTTACTTCAAATATAATAAAATACCAAACTTACAGCCATTATTTTGCGTTTTTCCTCGCGTAGAAATATTGCCAATCGTCCCTTGCTCACTTCCCGTGCACATGCCGCTGCGAGCTGTTCACGTGATCAAAACTTCTCGGGCTTTTCCACTGGCCTCCAAATTAAATCAACTCACTTGCTCGATTACTTGGATCCCGAACTGGATCCATTCAGCCACTAAATTGACTAGAACTCGCCCTAGAATCACGGAATATCATAGATCACGTCCGAAAATCTGAGTTTTCAAAATCCTAAAACGGAAAAACAAGGTGTCCGATTATAAACACGCAATGCACACGCGCAGATCAATTAGAATATAATTACTGACGCTCATAATAACCTATTGTTCTCACTCTGCATTATATGACAGAATCATTAATAGGGTTAGATTCTTAGGAAAAACGGGAGCGGTCTTTTTTGATTGTAGGGAAATTACCAGGGGTAAATAATATACGCGCTAAATGCCACACTGCAATATGAAAATTATTGCAGCCAGCTCCGTAAAGGCGTTTTATCTTATATATTGAAGAGTGAAAATAAGCGCCACAAAAACACAGTTTCACACAATACAATAAGCACTACAAATCTTTGATAGCTAATAACTAATTGGATTTATTATACACGCTACGTTGGTAAATACAAAATAGCAGTCATATTCCATAGACGGTAAACTTTAAAATCAGATTTGTACGAAACAACTATCTTGGTGGAATCTGTCTGAATAACAATTAGCTGATCAGAGCCAGACTTTACTTTATTAAAATTTTCTTTAACGTCTGTCTTGGTTTTACATTCTGCACTCGTTGCAACCTCACGCGAAACACTTCTGAACGATCTTTTTGAACGATCTTCGAAACACTTTCTGGCGATCTTTTTGCACTCTTCATCCATGTTAGCCTCACAAAAACTACCTTGCAATAGTTGACTTGCTTTTCTTTTTAGTGAAGACGAGGTGCATTATAGGAACTGCCATGCGAGAAAGTGCTTAAAGGAACTGCCATGAATAATGTGCGCATATTGACTGGGCCAGTTAGCATGGTAGTAAACTCTGAGGGGAACATTGCATAATTGCTGAAGATTCTATAGCCGTTTCTCAGAAATTTGAAGAGAAAGAATTCGCAACGATCTTAGAAGCAACGGACTGTTGTGTTATGCCAGGTAAGGATACGTCATATAGAACAGGGCTAGAGTAAAGATTATGGTACTCCGATAGTACTTGAAACTGATAACAATTATAGCAAAATAACTGTACATCATTTCTGGCAAAGCAATTTGTATTATTCTTAAAGGTTGCATTATTCTCTGGATTTTTCAGGTTTGGTTGATGCTCACACTCACCCTGTTTTTGCAGGGGATAGAGTATATGAATTTGCAATGAAGGTAAGTCTACTCCAACCCCAAATTTCTAACCATGAGAAACACAACTGTTACGATAGATAGTAATGCTATTTCACGATGGCGGCGTTATCTCAGTCATTAAATTAGACCAAAACTGTGCTGTATGGTGAAAAGGTGTGCCCATTTGCCACTGATGACCATATGGCTGGGTTTCAGCCACATGATGGTATTATAATGCTTGGTGCTTAACTTCAAATAGAAACACCATTATTGGATCAAGTTAAGTATCTATCATTGGTATTGACCTTGTGTTTGGTAGCACATATGTACCATTGAAAGGCTTTTGCTCACTTCCATAAGGCATAAAGCTGCATGCCACCAAGCATTGCCCTTGAGTGAACCCCCCTTCACACTGCACTATTAATTCATCCCATCAGCAATGAAATTACCGCATGTGCTTGAATCAATATTGTAAACATTTATAATAACTTCCACTAGTTCTATTAATGCCACTGGTAATGCATCTGGCGTGTGTGACATTTAGTATGACCATGAATGAAGCACTTGTGGCCAGTACAATCAACGCTGCTGCGTCAATAAAGAGATCTCATTCTCATGGATCATTGGAGATTGGCAAATTTGCTGATATGCTGATTCTGGACTGCCCGAGGTAAAATATGTCAAAGTAAGGGCAATGTTTGAAACATGCCTTCTTTAATCAATATTTTTTTATGTTTTCTAGATGGAAACATTTAATTTACCAGTTTGGTGGACATGATCATGTGATAAAACATGTGATTAAGAAGGGACAACTTGTACATTCTCATAAAGACTAATAGATTATTTATTACTGTTTTTCATCATAGAATTATAATCAAAGACAAGCACACATGAAGTTTGTAAGTTTTAACTTTAATTTTCCATACAAATTAACCCCCCCCCCCTCCCTTATTACCTACAGTATATACTAGATTAACCCACTGCATAAACCCCATTAAAGATGTACATAGAAAGTAGAAAACATGTACGTATGTCATTGCCTGCATTATAATCGAACACTGTGTTTTGCATTTAAGGAATAGAAGTGATTGGAACAGTACTACTGGTATTCAGACTTTAAAGTTTAAGGTGACTCAATAATCTAAATCATGATGCTACATTGCACAATAGGTACTTTGCTCCATGGAAAATTGCCATAGAATCTTTTATATTGTACATGCAAAGCTAATCAGTTCATTGCATAGCTCTACTGGTTGTCTTCATAAATAGAAAAGTTTTTTCTCCTACCAATAATATATCCAGAGATAATGTTGTCATGGATAAGGATAACTCCACAGTTTATGCAAATTAAATTATATATAATTTGATTTGAACAGGGAAAATGATTTCTACATTTAGGCAAACTTTAAAGAAACTTTTTTTTGGAATACAGAGAACAGTGTTATAGTGCTGTGAAATGAACCAATGTGATATACTAATCACCTTTGCACTGCCACACTGAATGACATTAGACAATTATTGAATGAGGTCGAGCAGGATATGAGGAGTTATTGAGGTGGAGGTTTGTATTATCCACCAAAGCCAAAGGCTGAGGTAGATAACACAAACCAAGGCCTTAATAATTCGTCTTATCCAGCAAGAACCGAATTCAATAATTGTTTTATTATTTTTTGAAAATATTTTAAACTCAGTTTAAATGCTTGCTTTGTAAGTAAGAAGACACTAAAAGTCGCATAAATTATAGCGTGACGTCATATCTTGCTTCAACATGCGACGAAATGACTCATAATGTTGTATATTTATTTTCAACCCCAAATTTGGGCAACTACCAAGCAGATATGACGATTTCACCTTTAGCTCTTAACCAATCAAAACTCCTAAAATATTTTCAATAAATAATAATATTTCTTACTGCTATTACCATCAACACCACTGTAAAACACCCACTATCAATTACTGTCAATCAAGACCATTATCTCAAATCAGAAAGCATATATATCTATTAAGTTATAGAATTCAAGTTCTAACTCTGCAGTTAATTAATTTTCTTACCTTATAACCATACATTTTCTGCTAGTGACAGCTCCAAAATCATCTTCATAAAACATCTTTGGAGAGTGACAATCTTCCTCAAAACATCAAATAGTAATCAATCAATTAATAGATTAAAGAGCTGAGGACATATTTTGAGTGAGGCCTGGCTGTGGAAACTAATACCTTCAGTTGCCAATAACGAGTATCAAAGCCAGATCCAAGGTTTATGACTTGACAATTGTTGTCGGTGAACTCAAGAAACTGCAGTGAGATAGTTCCCATTCCTTTCACATGAGAATAATAACCTGAGGAAAATTAAGATGACAAATCTGAATCACACATCAACAAACTGCTTCATGGAATATACAAATTAGAACTATATAGTTCTTAGAACTAAGTTCAAGATAGAAAATCAATAAGACGAATTGCTTGTCCTCTTGGTGCCTGTGCAATCTATCTTGTTTCAAAATATTGAAATATTTCTATCGAGAACAGACAATTCTATCAGCTAATGATATGATGTATAGTTAGGAATCAAATTACTAACAAACCTCTGTTAATCTCGGGTGCCTTTCTTTCAACAGTCTTAACAAAATGTTGGATGTACGGTAATCTTGTCAATATCCCAACTGAACTGAAAATCTGAAAATTATATAGAAAATCTAACCAAGTGGACAATGGAGATCTTGACTCATTCTGGCAACATGAGGTAGACATTCTCAAAGTCTGTTTTCCTTACAGTTTCCACAAGCAGGGACACAGCTACAGGCTGATAAAAAAGATTCTCATAAAGACTAATCACACTCAATGCCCCAAAAAACCCCTGAAATATATATAATTATAAAGTTTTTTTAATATAGAGATTGCTTGGGTACTTATGTTGTAGAATGAATGAAAAAATCTGAAATTTAAATGCTTACAACCCAGGGGGTGTGTATTCAAACACATTAAAAATGGCTTGTGCACAACATTACTTTTAAGCATTAAAGTTTTGCACACAAGCCATATTTAACTTCCTGCAAGACTCCAGGTTTTGAAGTTTTAAATTTCTTAATTTTTCTGTTTATTCTACATTATAAGCACACAAACACTCCATTTCAATAAAAAAATCGAGGCATTTTGCAAAGAAGAGAGCAATTCCAGATTTGTTCAGGCTTTTTCATTCACCCAGTTGAATGTTATTGGCAGAGGGGTGCATATTCATACCATGTTCTGCCCAAACAAATGCCTTTTGAAATCCGCTGTGATTAGAGTTGACTTCAAAAGACATTCGTGAGCTGGGATGCAAGTGTACACCCCTCCCCAATTAACTCTGTCCTGTCCCCAATACAATTATGCCCGTGTTGCCTGAACAGTTGCCGGAAACTTGTGCCAAGTCTATAATGTAACATACATCACATTATGTTGTGAAATAATTTGAAACCTTGCACAAATAACTGAATAAGTCTTCTTCGCAAAAATAGTTTTGCAACTAAAAACAAATTTTAATAAGTTTGCGAAGTTTCATCTATGTTCTATGGGCAGTAGCGAAGCCAGCCTGTCAATTTGGTCATGCTATGCAAATTTAAATCATTATCATTAATCATTTCTTTAGGAATTAATTCCTTATACGGTTTATAAACACTGAAAAATTTGCATTTGCATGACCAAATGTCAGGCTGGCTTCACCACTGTCTATGGACTATGGGTATCTTGGCTTAGTTTCAGACTTCAGTAGCGTAATGCGGGGCAAAACGAGACACTTAAGGATTTCACTTGCTATAAAAAAGCATGAAAGCAAAATCAAGTACTTTTTTCATAATGAATATGTTAAATAGACTCATGACTAGCAATACAGAGAAGAAAAACTCTTTTGGAGACACGGCTGTCGTGTTATGAGAACAAAAACAACAAGTCATTATTGTCTCATTTTGCCCCAGCATGTGGGGCAAAATGAGACAGGCAAATAAAATGCTACAAAAATGTTCAAAAATAAAAAAATTTTTAATCAAATGATTTAACTAAATGTAACAATACATTAACTATCAATTTCTTAATATATAAACAAATCACAGGTTGCATTTCAGATGACTACCATGGATTGACAGTTTTCCTGTTACCATAATGTTCAAACAAGGAGCATTTATCTCACTCCTTGCCTGCAGCAGACTTGGACCAGAACACATCACACACATGACATTTGGTATATCTTGCACATGCTCAGTGTCAGATCTTAGGAACATTTTGCAGGCTAGGGTTGGATGACAAAATGTTGATGAAACATCAGAAACCAGTCATAGTCTATTCACTTGTTGGAGAACAGAGGCCAGCAGGGTCTGAAGCATGGTCGATCAAAGCAGACTTGTTTTTTCTTTCAAGTTCATCACTGGTGGGACAAACTTAACACCACTGACACATGTCACTGAATACAAATAGAATAATATTATGGTTGTTCGACCATGTCTACCACTGGTCGCTAACAAGAGACATGCCGCTTTATAACATCTTCGAGACTATAACTGTCACTGACATATGTACACTTATTAAACTATTTTCACAACATTTGAGTATTTATAAGCTACTCACAGACAGCTTATTTAACACAGTTGCACCAGTATTATAATACAGTGGACAGGCGTTTTATTCACACTATATACATCAGTCACAAGTGGTTTTCGAAATGACAGATCAGGGTTGTCCTTTGGGTTGATCGGCAAAAAATCATGACCAATGAGTTTGCAGCCAAATTTAAAATTGTTGTTAATATTGCTTATTTTGCAGTAAAGTCATATACTAATGACCATTGGTGCAACATTTCTACTGTAGGCAAAATTTCACACAACTTGAATTGGATGATGTGTAACTGGTATCACACCAGAATTTGGTCACCTATTTACATGTTACACTGGCAATAAATCCATAAAGAATTGGTGACTTTGCTTTATTGAGACAACATTAATATTGTGCTGTTGTGCAGAATCATTTAGTAAACACAACAACAGATAACGACAAACGAAAAGGTTCACATAAGTATACAAACTTAAAAGGCTGTAGGCTTGTCTCATTTTGCCCCAACTGCCTGAGTGAATTAAAAGTCGTCCAATGCGAAAAATTACAGTCAACATTAACAAAATATACATCTGACATGAAAGGGCACATGCTAATGCCTCTTAAATAAATAAGGTTTTATTCGATCGTTACGACCTGCGAGAGAAAAGAAATACTATTTAAAATATAAAATAATAATGTACCTTAATTTAACCAGACAGGATCCAATGTCACTCACAAAATTCAGGATAATTCTCGTCAGAAATTAGCCTTTGATTTGTAATAACTTTCAAAACAAGCCAAGAAGCATCACGAATGAGCCCGCAATTCCTTATTAGGCAAATAGCGGTAGATCACTCGCTATATTCATTTAAGCCAAAGTGTCTCATTCAGCCCCACTGTCTCGTTTTGCCCCGCATTACGCTACCTTGACATGTCTCAAAACCACTAAACTTAATCCAATTGACTAAATAAGTCATCTCTCGTAATAAAGTGGGGCTTGAGCACTGAACACATGTTTTACAAAATACATTTCAAGTAAAACCCAAACCGAAGAACCAGTAACACATGTTTTTGTGTTACCATTATTAAATATGCCATAATATTTTCAAAATTTGTCAACTAATTTTGGATACTACCATCTAACAAAATAGTTGAGGATACCTTTTACAAATAGATGCATCGTCATTCGTTGCCATAACCGCATCATCGTGCGACTGCATAATATTTTAGTGCAATTTTTTAACTCAAAAGTTCAACACATAATTTCCAAAATTCTCAAATTCAATATTTTACGATTTCGCTAATAATTCCACGACACGCATCACGAAATATATCAGCATAATCATCCAGTTGATCTGACCGTGAATAAACGGCCTGGAACTAGCCACCATTTTGCAATTGCTGTTTTTAATAACTTATATCCTTTATTTTCCTTCATAAAACTTGTTGAAACTTTCTTATTATGTTCAGTAAAGAATATGTGATTTGACAACTAGTGCCAGTACTTTTCGGTGTTTTCAGATCACCTAGATAAGACGAATTCTCGTTCATAATTAAAAACTTTTGCCCCAAAATTTAAAACAAAAGGAACAGTTTAGAAAACACATATTGTATTTCAAATCCCTTTTTTAATACTTAACAATGGATACTATTATAGCAGTTAACTTTATTTATATTATTTAAGGGTTATATACTATACCATCTTTTTTACAAAATGATGTAACATACATAATCCAGGTGGATCTAGGAGTAACACTTAGCACTTTTAGTGCTAAAAAAAACAAACTTTGACTCACAAGTATAAAATACACATCGCCGGGATTCGAACCCCATTAACATCCCCAACATTAACATCCAATTGACTGCCTTCGCCTAACATCCACCACCCCTGGCCCCCGAATTCGAACTGTTAGGGGAGGGTAGAAGCGGCCCCCAGACCATGGGTGCTAGAACCCTGGAATTCCAGATTCGAATTCGACCATCGATAGTATAGAATCACCGTTTGTATATATGTACGTTAGCCTCTGCTGCTTGCAAAGATTGTGGTGCATTAACACCGCGGAAACGTGACGTACCATGGCGTCACGCTTTTTGCAATACCTGAATTTAAGAGTCTAGAGGTGCTTAAAAAAATTTTTTTGCATTAATATTATTGTCAATTAACCCCAAAAATAACCCTAACACTAACCCTGACCCTAATTATAAAGAAAAAAACTGAAAAAAAAAACTTTGACTCAAAAGTATAAAATAGACGTCGCCGGGATTCGAACCCCAAACTGCGGCATGGAAGCCATTCACCTTGACCACTACGACACAGCACAACAACCAACAAACCGTGTTTGAAAACGGTATTTAACATTGTCGCTTAAAAAAGAGAGCATAACCATGGTGAAATGGACCAAGTATTGCTATAAAAGATGGCTTTGAAAACGGTATTTAACATTGTCGCTTAAAAAAGAGAGCATAACCATGGTGAAATGGACCAAGTATTGTTATAAAAGATGGCTTTGGACATTTGGCGCCCTGACAGAATTAGACGTTGTTGTCGCCAACATTAACATCCAATTGACCGCCTTCGCCTAATATCCACCATCCCTGGCCCGAATTCGAACTGTTAGGGGAGGGTAGAAGCGGCCCCCAGACCATAAGTGCTAAAACCCTGGAGTTCCAGATTCGAATTCGACCATCGTTAGTATAGAATCACCGTTTGTATATATGTACGTTAGCCTCTGCTGCTTGCAAAGATTGTGGTGCATTAACACCGCGGAAACGTGACGTACCATGGCGTCACGGTTTTTGCAATACCTGAATTTAAGAGTCTAGAGGTGCTTAAAGGAATTTTTTTGCATTAATATTATTGTCAATTAACCCCAAAAATAACCCTAACACTAACCCTGACCCTAATTATAAAGAAAAAAACTGAAAAAAAAAACTTTGACTCAAAAGTATAAAATAGACGTCGCCGGGATTCGAACCCCAAACTGCGGCATGGGGGCCATTCACCTTGACCACTACGACACAGCACAACAACCAACAAACCGTGTTTGAAAACGGTATTTAACATTGTCGCTTAAAAAAAGAGAGCATAACCATGGTGAAATGGACCAAGTATTGCTATAAAAGATGGCTTTGAAAACGGTATTTAACATTGTCGCTTAAAAAAGAGAGCATAACCATGGTGAAATGGACCAAGTATTGTTATAAAAGATGGCTTTGGACATTTGGCGCCCTGACAGAATTGGACGTTGTTGTCGCCAACATTAACATCCAATTGACCGCCTTCGCCTAATATCCACCATCCCTGGCCCGAATTCGAACTGTTAGGGGAGGGTAGAAGCGGCCCCCAGACCATAAGTGCTAAAACCCTGGAGTTCCAGATTCGAATTCGACCATCGATAGTATAGAATCACCGTTTGTATATATGTACGTTAGCCTCTGCTGCTTGCAAAGATTGTGGTGCATTAACACCGCGGAAACGTGACGTACCATGGCGTCACGCTTTTTGCAATACCTGAATTTAAGAGTCTAGAGGTGCTTAAAAGAATTTTTTTGCATTAATATTATTGTCAATTAACCCCAAAAATAACCCTAACACTAACCCTGACCCTAATTATAAAGAAAAAAACTGAAAAAAAAAAACTTTGACTCAAAAGTATAAAATAGACGTCGCCGGGATTCGAACCCCAAACTGCGGCATGGAAGCCATTCACCTTGACCACTACGACACAGCACAACAACCAACAAACCGTGTTTGAAAACGGTATTTAACATTGTCGCTTAAAAAAGAGAGCATAACCATGGTGAAATGGACCAAGTATTGTTATAAAAGATGGCTTTGGACATTTGGCGCCCTGACAGAATTGGACGTTGTTGTCGCCAACATTAACATCCAATTGACTGCCTTCGCCTAATATCCACCATCCCTGGCCCGAATTCGAACTGTTAGGGGAGGGTAGAAGCGGCCCCCAGACCATAAGTGCTAAAACCCTGGAGTTCCAGATTCGAATTCGACCATCGTTAGTATAGAATCACCGTTTGTATATATGTACGTTAGCCTCTGCTGCTTGCAAAGATTGTGGTGCATTAACACCGCGGAAACGTGACGTACCATGGCGTCACGGTTTTTGCAATACCTGAATTTAAGAGTCTAGAGGTGCTTAAAGGAATTTTTTTGCATTAATATTATTGTCAATTAACCCCAAAAATAACCCTAACACTAACCCTGACCCTAATTATAAAGAAAAAAACTGAAAAAAAAAACTTTGACTCAAAAGTATAAAATAGACGTCGCCGGGATTCGAACCCCAAACTGCGGCATGGGGGCCATTCACCTTGACCACTACGACACAGCACAACAACCAACAAACCGTGTTTGAAAACGGTATTTAACATTGTCGCTTAAAAAAAGAGAGCATAACCATGGTGAAATGGACCAAGTATTGCTATAAAAGATGGCTTTGAAAACGGTATTTAACATTGTCGCTTAAAAAAGAGAGCATAACCATGGTGAAATGGACCAAGTATTGTTATAAAAGATGGCTTTGGACATTTGGCGCCCTGACAGAATTGGACGTTGTTGTCGCCAACATTAACATCCAATTGACCGCCTTCGCATGGTGTCCACCATCCCTGGCCCGAATTCGAACTGTTAGGGGAGGGTAGAAGCGGCCCCCAGACCATAAGTGCTAAAACCCTGGAGTTCCAGATTCGAATTCGACCATCGATAGTATAGAATCACCGTTTGTATATATGTACGTTAGCCTCTGCTGCTTGCAAAGATTGTGGTGCATTAACACCGCGGAAACGTGACGTACCATGGCGTCACGCTTTTTGCAATATTTGAATTTAAGAGTCTAGAGGTGGTTAAAAAAATTTTTTTGCATTAATATTATTGTCAATTAACCCCAAAAATAACCCTAACACTAACCCTGACCCTAATTATAAAGAAAAAAACTGAAAAAAAAAAAACTTTGACTCAAAAGTATAAAATAGACGTCGCCGGGATTCGAACCCCAAACTGCGGCATGGAAAACATTCACCTTGACCACTAGGACACAGCACAACAACCAACAAACCGTGTTTGAAAACGGTATTTAACATTGTCGCTTAAAAAAGAGAGCATAACCATGGTGAAATGGACCAAGTATTGCTATAAAAGATGGCTTTGAAAACGGTATTTAACATTGTCGCTTAAAAAAGAGAGCATAACCATGGTGAAATGGACCAAGTATTGTTATAAAAGATGGCTTTGGACATTTGGCGCCCTGACAGAATTGGGCGTTGTTGTCGCCAACATTAACATCCAATTGACCGCCTTCGCCTAATATCCACCATCCCTGGCCCGAATTCGAACTGTTAGGGGAGGGTAGAAGCGGCCCCCAGACCATGAGTGCTAAAACCCTGGAGTTCCAGATTCGAATTCGACCATCGATAGTATAGAATCAGCGTTTGTATATATGTACGTTAGCCTCTGCTGCTTGCAAAGATTGTGGTGCATTAACACCGCGGAAACGTGACCATGGCGTCACGCTTTTTGCAATACCTGAATTTAAGAGTCTAGAGGTGCTTAAAAAAATTTTTTTGCATTAATATTATTGTCAATTAACCCCAAAAATAACCCTAACACTAACCCTGACCCTAATTATAAAGAAAAAAACTGAAAAAAAAAAAACTTTGACTCAAAAGTATAAAATAGACGTCGCCGGGATTCGAACCCCAAACTGCGGCATGGAAGACATTCACCTTGAGCACTACGACACAGCACAACAACCAACAAACCGTGTTTGAAAACGGTATTTAACATTGTCGCTTAAAAAAGAGAGCATAACCATGGTGAAATGGACCAAGTATTGCTATAAAAGATGGCTTTGAAAACGGTATTTAACATTGTCGCTTGAAAAAGAGAGCATAACCATGGTGAAATGGACCAAGTATTGTTATAAAAGATGGCTTTGGACATTTGGCGCCCTGACAGAATTGGACGTTGTTGTCGCCAACATTAACATCCAATTGACCGCCTTCGCATGATATCCACCATCCCTGGCCCGAATTCGAACTGTTAGGGGAGGGTAGAAGCGGCCCCCAGACCATAAGTGCTAAAACCCTGGAGTTCCAGATTCGAATTCGACCATCGATAGTATAGAATCACCGTTTGTATATATGTACGTTAGCCTCTGCTGCTTGCAAAGATTGTGGTGCATTAACACCGCGGAAACGTGACGTACCATGGCGTCACGCTTTTTGCAATACCTGAATTTAAGAGTCTAGAGGTGGTTAAAAAAATTTTTTTGCATTAATATTATTGTCAATTAACCCCAAAAATAACCCTAACACTAACCCTGACCCTAATTATAAAGAAAAAAACTGAAAAAAAAAAAACTTTGACTCAAAAGTATAAAATAGACGTCGCCGGGATTCGAACCCCAAACTGCGGCATGGAAAACATTCACCTTGACCACTAGGACACAGCACAACAACCAACAAACCGTGTTTGAAAACGGTATTTAACATTGTCGCTTAAAAAAGAGAGCATAACCATGGTGAAATGGACCAAGTATTGCTATAAAAGATGGCTTTGAAAACGGTATTTAACATTGTCGCTTAAAAAAGAGAGCATAACCATGGTGAAAATGACCAAGTATTGTTATAAAAGATGGCTTTGGACATTTGGCGCCCTGACAGAATTGGACGTTGTTGTCGCCAACATTAACATCCAATTGACCGCCTTCGCCTAATGTCCACCATCCCTGGCCCGAATTCGAACTGTTAGGGGAGGGTAGAAGCGGCCCCCAGACCATAAGTGCTAAAACCCTGGAATTCCAGATTCGAATTCGACCATCGATGATATAGAATCACCGTTTGTATATATGTACGTTAGCCTCTGCTGCTTGCAAAGATTGTGGTGCATTAACACCGCGGAAACGTGACGTACCATGGCGTCACGGTTTTTGCAATACCTGAATTTAAGAGTCTAGAGGTGCTTAAAAAAATTTTTTTTGCATTAATATTATTGTCAATCAACCCCAAAAATAACCCTAACACTAACCCTGACCCTAATTATAAAGAAAAAAACTCAAAAAAAAAACTTTGACTCAAAAGTATAAAATAGACGTCGCCGGGATTCGAACCCCAAACTGCGGCATGGAAGACATTCACCTTGACCACTACGACACAGCACAACAATCAACAAACCGTGTTTGAAAACGGTATTTAACATTGTCGCTTAAAAAAGAGAGCATAACCATGGTGAAATGGACCAAGTATTGCTATAAAAGATGGCTTTGAAAACGGTATTTAACATTGTCGCTTAAAAAAGAGAGCATAACCATGGTGAAAATGACCAAGTATTGTTATAAAAGATGGCTTTGGACATTTGGCGCCCTGACAGAATTGGACGTTGTTGTCGCCAACATTAACATCCAATTGACCGCCTTCGCCTAATGTCCACCATCCCTGGCCCGAATTCGAACTGTTAGGGGAGGGTAGAAGCGGCCCCCAGACCATAAGTGCTAAAACCCTGGAATTCCAGATTCGAATTCGACCATCGATGATATAGAATCACCGTTTGTATATATGTACGTTAGCCTCTGCTGCTTGCAAAGATTGTGGTGCATTAACACCGCGGAAACGTGACGTACCATGGCGTCACGGTTTTTGCAATACCTGAATTTAAGAGTCTAGAGGTGCTTAAAAAAATTTTTTTTGCATTAATATTATTGTCAATCAACCCCAAAAATAACCCTAACACTAACCCTGACCCTAATTATAAAGAAAAAAACTCAAAAAAAAAACTTTGACTCAAAAGTATAAAATAGACGTCGCCGGGATTCGAACCCCAAACTGCGGCATGGAAGACATTCACCTTGACCACTACGACACAGCACAACAATCAACAAACCGTGTTTGAAAACGGTATTTAACATTGTCGCTTAAAAAAGAGAGCATAACCATGGTGAAATGGACCAAGTATTGCTATAAAAGATGGCTTTGAAAACGGTATTTAACATTGTCGCTTAAAAAAGAGAGCATAACCATGGTGAAATGGACCAAGTATTGTTATAAAAGATGGCTTTGGACATTTGGCGCCCTGACAGAATTGGACGTTGTTGTCACCAACATTAACATCCAATTGACTGCCTTCGCCTAATATCCAGCATCCCTGGCCCGAATTCGAACTGTTAGGGGAGGGTAGAAGCGGCCCCCAGACCATGGGTGCTAAAACCCTGGGATTCCAGATTCGAGTTCGACCATCGATAGTATAGAATCACCGTTTGTATATATGTACGTTAGCCTCTGCTGCTTGCAAAGATTGTGGTGCATTAACACCGCGGAAACGTGACGTACCATGGCGTCACGGTTTTTGCAATACCTGAATTTAAGAGTCTAGAGGTGCTTAAAAAAATTTTTTTTGCATTAATATTATTGTCAATCAACCCCAAAAATAACCCTAACACTAACCCTGACCCTAATTATAAAGAAAAAAACTCAAAAAAAAAACTTTGACTCAAAAGTATAAAATAGACGTCGCCGGGATTCGAACCCCAAACTGCGGCATGGAAGACATTCACCTTGACCACTACGACACAGCACAACAATCAACAAACCGTGTTTGAAAACGGTATTTAACATTGTCGCTTAAAAAAGAGAGCATAACCATGGTGAAATGGACCAAGTATTGCTATAAAAGATGGCTTTGAAAACGGTATTTAACATTGTCGCTTAAAAAAGAGAGCATAACCATGGTGAAAATGACCAAGTATTGTTATAAAAGATGGCTTTGGACATTTGGCGCCCTGACAGAATTGGACGTTGTTGTCGCCAACATTAACATCCAATTGACCGCCTTCGCCTAATGTCCACCATCCCTGGCCCGAATTCGAACTGTTAGGGGAGGGTAGAAGCGGCCCCCAGACCATAAGTGCTAAAACCCTGGAATTCCAGATTCGAATTCGACCATCGATGATATAGAATCACCGTTTGTATATATGTACGTTAGCCTCTGCTGCTTGCAAAGATTGTGGTGCATTAACACCGCGGAAACGTGACGTACCATGGCGTCACGGTTTTTGCAATACCTGAATTTAAGAGTCTAGAGGTGCTTAAAAAAATTTTTTTTGCATTAATATTATTGTCAATCAACCCCAAAAATAACCCTAACACTAACCCTGACCCTAATTATAAAGAAAAAAACTCAAAAAAAAAACTTTGACTCAAAAGTATAAAATAGACGTCGCCGGGATTCGAACCCCAAACTGCGGCATGGAAGACATTCACCTTGACCACTACGACACAGCACAACAATCAACAAACCGTGTTTGAAAACGGTATTTAACATTGTCGCTTAAAAAAGAGAGCATAACCATGGTGAAATGGACCAAGTATTGCTATAAAAGATGGCTTTGAAAACGGTATTTAACATTGTCGCTTAAAAAAGAGAGCATAACCATGGTGAAATGGACCAAGTATTGTTATAAAAGATGGCTTTGGACATTTGGCGCCCTGACAGAATTGGACGTTGTTGTCACCAACATTAACATCCAATTGACTGCCTTCGCCTAATATCCAGCATCCCTGGCCCGAATTCGAACTGTTAGGGGAGGGTAGAAGCGGCCCCCAGACCATGGGTGCTAAAACCCTGGGATTCCAGATTCGAGTTCGACCATCGATAGTATAGAATCACCGTTTGTATATATGTACGTTAGCCTCTGCTGCTTGCAAAGATTGTGGTGCATTAACACCGCGGAAACGTGACGTACCATAACGTCACGGTTTTTGCAATACCTGAATTTAAGAGTCTAGAGGTGCTTAAAAAAATTTTTTTGCATTAATATTATTGTTAATCAACCCCAAAAATAACCCTAACACTAACCCTGACCTTAATTATAAAGAAAAAAACTCAAAAAAAAACAACTTTTACTCAAAAGTATAAAATAGACGTCGCCGGGATTCGAACCCCAAACTGCGGCATGGAAGACATTCACCTTGACCACTACGACACAGCACAACAATCAACAAACCGTGTTTGAAAACGGTATTTAACATTGTCGCTTAAAAAAGAGAGCATAACCATGGTGAAATGGACCAAGTATTGCTATAAAAGATGGCTTTGAAAACGGTATTTAACATTGTCGCTTAAAAAAGAGAGCATAACCATGGTGAAATGGACCAAGTATTGTTATAAAAGATGGCTTTGGACATTTGGCGCCCTGACAGAATTGGACGTTGTTGTCACCAACATTAACATCCAATTGACTGCCTTCGCCTAATATCCAGCATCCCTGGCCCGAATTCGAACTGTTAGGGGAGGGTAGAAGCGGCCCCCAGACCATGGGTGCTAAGACCCTGGGGTTCCAGATTCGAGTTCGACCATCGATAGTATAGAATCACCGTTTGTATATATGTACGTTAGCCTCTGCTGCTTGCAAAGATTGTGGTGCATTAACACCGCGGAAACGTGACGTACCATAACGTCACGGTTTTTGCAATACCTGAATTTAAGAGTCTAGAGGTGCTTAAAAAAATTTTTTTGCATTAATATTATTGTTAATCAACCCCAAAAATAACCCTAACACTAACCCTGACCTTAATTATAAAGAAAAAAACTCAAAAAAAAACAACTTTTACTCAAAAGTATAAAATAGACGTCGCCGGGATTCGAACCCCAAACTGCGGCATGGAAGACATTCACCTTGACCACTACGACACAGCACAACAATCAACAAACCGTGTTTGAAAACGGTATTTAACATTGTCGCTTAAAAAAGAGAGCATAACCATGGTGAAATGGACCAAGTATTGCTATAAAAGATGGCTTTGAAAACGGTATTTAACATTGTCGCTTAAAAAAGAGAGCATAACCATGGTGAAATGGACCAAGTGTTGTTATAAAAGATGGCTTTGGACATTTGGCGCCCTGACAGAATTGGACGTTGTTGTCGCCAACATTAACGTCCAATTGACTGCCTTCGCCTAATATCCACCATCCCTGGCCCGAATTCGAACTGTTAGGGGAGGGTAGAAGCGGCCCCCAGACCATGAGTGCTAGAACCCTGGAATTCCAGATTCGAATTCGACCATCGATAGTACAGAATCACCGTTTGTATATATGTACGTTAGCCTCTGCTTCTTGCAAAGATTGTGGTGCATTAACACCGCGGAAACGTGACGTACCATGGCGTCACGGTTTTTGCAATACCTGAATTTAAGAGTCTAGAGGTGCTTAAAAAAATTTTTTTTGCATTAATATTATTTTCAATCAACCCCAAAAATAACCCTAACACTAACTCTGACCCTAATTATAAAAAAAAAACTCAAAAAAAAAACTTTGACTCAAAAGTATAAAATAGACATCGCCGGGATTCGAACCCAAACTGCGGCATGGAAGATATTTATCTTGACCATTAGGACACAGCACAACAATCAACAAACCGTGATTGAAAACGGTATTTAACATTGTCGCTTAAAAAAGAGAGCATAACCATGGTGAAATGGACCAAGTATTGCTATAAAAGATGGCTTTGAAAACGGTATTTAACATTGTCGCTTAAAAAAGAGAGCATAACCATGGTTAAATGGACAGAGTATTGTTATAAAAGATGGCTTTGGACATTTGGCGCCCTGGCGGAATTGGACGTTGTTGTCGCCAACATTAACATCCAATTGACTGCCTTCGCCTAATGTCCACCATCCCTGGCCCGAATTCGAACTGTTAGGGGAGGGTAGAAGCGGCCCCCAGACCATGAGTACTAAATCCCTGGAATTCCAGATTCGAATCCGACCATCGATAGTATAGAATCACCGTTTGTATATATGTACGTTAGCAGTTCGAATTCGGGCCAGGGATGGTGGATATTAGGCGAAGGCAGTCAATTGGATGTTAATGTTGGCGACAACAACGTCCAATTCTGTCAGGGCGCCAAATGTCCAAAGCCATCTTTTATAACAATACTTGGTCCATTTCACCATGGTTATGCTCTCTTTTTTAAGCGACAATGTTAACTAGCGTTTTCAATCACGGTTTGTTGATTGTTGTGCTGTGTCCTAATGGTCAAGGTAAATATCTTCCATGCCGCAGTTTGGGTTCGAATCCCGGCGATGTCTATTTTATACTTTTGAGTCAAAGTTTTTTTTTGAGTTTTTTTCTTTATAATTAGGGTCAGAGTTAGTGTTAGGGTTATTTTTGGGGTTGATTGACAATAATATTAATGCAAAAAAAAATTTTTTAAGCACCTCTAGACTCTTAAATTCAGGTATTGCAAAAAGCGTGACGCCATGGTACGCAATGGACCAAGTGTTGTTATAACAGCACGGAAAAAAATTCTGAGAAAAAATTTTGAGGAAAATTTTGACAAAAAAATTTGGAAAAAAAAAATTCGAAAAAAAATTTGAAAAAAATTCTGGGAAAAAAAATTTTCTCATTCATATAGTCACGAGAAAAATTCCGCGTGGGGTGCTCGCAACACGCGTGTGTCTCGCGCGAACCCCTCGAAATAAATCCCAAAACAATTTTGAGGAAAATTTGACAAAAAAATTTGGAAAAAAAAATTGGAACAAAAATTTGAAAAAAATTCTGGGAAAAAAAATTTTCTCATTCATATAAACACAAGAAAAATCCCGCGTGGGTTGCTCGCAACACGCGTGTGTCTCGCGCGAACCCCTCGAAATAAATCCCAAAACAATTTTGAGGAAAATTTTGACAAAAAAATTTGGAAAAAAAAATTGGAAAAAAATTTTAGAAAAAATTCTGGGAAAAAAAATTTTCTCATTCATATAATCACGAGAAAAATCCCGCGTGGGGTGCTCGCAACACGCGTGTGTTTCGCGCGAACCCCTCGAAATAAATCCCGAAACAATTTTTAGGAAAATTTTGACAAAAAAATTTGGAAAAAAAATTTGAAAAAAAATTTGAAAAAAATTCTGGGAAAAAAATTTTCTCATTCATATAATCACGAGAAAAATCCCGCGTGGGGTGCTTGCAACACGCGTGTGTCTCGCGCGAACCCCTCGAAATAAATCCCGAAACAATTTTGAGGAAAATTTTGACAAAAAAATTTGGAAAAAAAAATTGGAAAAAAAATTTGAAAAATTCTGAGAAAAAAATTGGGAAAATTCATGACTAATTCATGAATAATCATGAATAATTCATGAATAATTCATTAATAATTCACGAAATTTACGAATAATTCATGAATTTTTCAGGAAAAAATCTTGAAAAAAATTCTGGGGAAAAAAATTTTCTCATTCATATAATCACGAGAAAAATCCCGCGTGGGGTGCTCGCAACACGCGTGTGTCGCGCGCGAACCCCTCGAAATAAATCCCAAAACAACTTTGAGGAAAATTTTGACAAAAAAATTTGGAAAAAAAAATTGGAAAAAAATTTGAAAAATTCTGAGAAAAAAATTGGGAAAATTCATGACTAATTCATGAATAATTCATGAATAATTCATTAATAATTCACGAACTTTACGAATAATTCATGAATTTTTCAGGAAAAAATCTTGAAAAAAATTCTGGGGAAAAAAAATTTTCTCATTCATATAATCACGAGAAAAATCCCGCGTGGGGTGCTCGCAACACGCGTGTGTCGCGCGCGAACCCCTCGAAATAAATCCCAAAACAATTTTGAGGAAAATTTTGACAAAAAAATTTGGAAAAAAAAATTTGAAAAAAAATTTGAAAAAAATTCTGGGAAAAAAATTTTCTCATTCATATAATCACGAGAAAAATCCACGAGAAAAATATGCATGATGATTTCACCTTTAGCTCTTGACGTAACATTGGGTCAATAAGAAATGTACCTTAGCAGACTTATAGAAAGAAGAGTTTAGAAGTGATAGAGCTATCCAGTAAACATAAGCAAATAGTTTAAGCATACTGTACTTACAGTCAAAATAACTTCACCATTGTTATCATTCCATTAGAATGAACACCAACAATGCTAGAATGAACATTAGAATGAACATCAACACCTATAACTTCGAGAAAAAAATTTAAAGAGCTTTTAAAAATAAGTAAACGACCAGTCAAAAAAAATGACCAACAGGCCAGTAACCTCTACTGGACCACGAATTATAGGTTAAAAACAACTTTTCGTATGGCTCATATAGGGATCGGAAACCTGCAAAAATGATCAAATCAATGTTCGTACAAAAAACGTTCATATCTTCGGCACAATTTAACGTACATGTAGCTTTCAAACTTACAATGCCAAGGACCCACTGCAACTACCAGTGTCTGGAATTATATTCACTCTTGCGCATAAAGACTGAGACATTTACAAAACGTACCAAAGGCTAAGTATATCATATGTTGTCTAAGATCATTGTATTAGCCTAAATATTTACAAATGTATAGGGAAATCATATGTTTGATTCACTGTAGTCACGACATTTATTTATGCACCACAATTATTTCCAGTGGAATTTGGAACGGTTGAATACTTTAATACAGTGCAATCAATCAATTTGCTTTCCAATAAACAATTTGCTCTCAAAAACGTCGCAATGAAAAGCTCTCCCCTAATCAAATTTCATTTACGGCAAGAGGCTGGCAAAAATTCAGGTCCCTGTAACAGTGCGTACTGTAACTTGACACGATATCTTAAAAACTTCAACAAAAAGGACCAAAGAAGAACTGCTGAAACACAGTAGAAGTTTTGAACAACTTACGCATGCGGCATTTTAATAACATGGGGATCACAAGTGAGGTAATTTTCCTTGGTCGAAGTGATTATTTTTCATCAATTAAAACCATCAACTGGCACTTCTCTCCACTTTCGAAGGGAGAAAAATCAGCAAATCCGTTCTAATAAAATTTAAAACATTCAACCTACACTAAGAGGGTTGGGGCACTTATAGACAACACTAGACAACACTTGCGTACACGCGCTTTGTTTATGGCGAGGATTCGATATGGAAGCATGCTGTGTAAATGTCAGTACAAATGTGTGTAAGTGCATGACTATCACAGTTTACGATAATAGTCATAATTCCTCGACTTTTTCAAATTTTATGCTTATTACCAGTATGCTTTGTGAAATTGACATTGTTTTCCCCCTGCGCTGATTGGTGAACCTGCAATTTAACTCAACTCTTTGATAATGTTCTGCAACTCTACAAGAACACATGATATTAAACACCAACAGATTATTCCTTTATGTTACGATCAAGAATGCTCCGTTATTTGATCCAAGTCCCAAATGACGGGACAGTTATTAGCCATAAAGGTGAATAGCACGATTATTATAACAATAGAGTTATAAATATGTATAAATATGTTTTTGGCCCGAATTTTAGTCCGAGCGTAGCTAGGCTTAAAATGAGCTCTGAGGAGGACCAAAAACGTATTTATGCCCAAGAACATCAACTCTTACTATTATTATAATAACTTTAAAGGCCATATATCTAAGCAAAAACGTAAAATATCACTCAAAAGTGGGCATTTAAAATGATTTATAAATTGGCTATTACGTCAGCGGGCTAAAATGTATTTTAGCCCACTGATTTGGCCTGCAAATACGCCACAATGCTCGCTAACGTTATTATAATTAATGATAATCTTCGATTTGAACGATAAATATCTGTTTGACGTTAATTTTAAGCAGTTTGGTTTATATATTTTGAATTGCAAAAAATCCCGTAGTTCCAATGCGTGTCGTTGAAATTAGAAGATTCAGGATCCGAGGAAAATCGGACATTTTTTTCCATGACTGCGTTGACTGATTACGAAGTATCGTCACTATCACTTGAGTCACTACTACTACTGCTGGAGTCGCTTACATTGTCTGAGCTTGCTTGCTGTTGAGAGATTTTCTTTGGAGCGTTTTTTAAATGTTCACGGAGATCATCGCTGAAATATCAAAAATCGAATCAGTTCTTTTTCAATAACGATATACACACACTGAATCTTAATATCACACTAGTGCAATTACACTAATAAAGGGAAATGGCAACAAAAATTTTTATCGTCTTATTTGAAAGAGACTCCAAAACAATATATAGAAGTCTATTACAGAACTTTTATATCTGCCTTATTTGGTGAAATATTTTGACTTGAAATCGTTAGTTGTCCGCCATCTTGGATATTTGTACACATGCATGATACGTGACAACTTGGGTCACGCAATTTTTTTTCTTACGACACAATGATTAATCTTCTCCAATAACCACACACATAGTAAGTGTTTCGGATTTCAGCACGGACGGAAAAAGTTTCACAAATATTTAATTGGTGGTAGGTATTTAGGAGAAGCTTTGAATCACTTATCCCTGTTGTGACGTCACCAAAACATTGTCAATGAGGTTAAAAATTAATCCAAGATGGCAGACAGTTCGATTATTTAGGTGAGAATATCTCCCGAAGTAAAACAGATATAAAAATTTTGTAATAGACTTCTATATACGCTGAATAAAAAATGACTCATTTGAGCTCAAGAAATGATTGAAGAGATATAATAAATACATACGTAAGACCTCCAAGACCGATTGCTGTGAAAAAGTTTATAGAAAAACGAGTGTTTCGAGGATTATCTCGGGGGAAAAGACCTTCAAAATACATCTGTAATGTCCTGAAAATAAAAGGCATCAATTGTGAGACAGAGTCAGGCAGTGTCTATGAGAAAACAATACTGAAACTTACTGATCTTTAAGTCTCTCATTCAACTTCGACAATCCCATATACTCCGCTAATTCTTGAAATAATATCTTGATGAATATCCGGCTTGAAAAAAATATGCAAAATCAATACAACGAACAACACACACACACACACACATGCTTCATATGAACTTCACGTGAAAACCCCATTATAAAATGGCGTCAGTAAGCGACATTCTGAGCTAACCTTGATAACGTCGTTTCTTCTTCGTTCAAATTAATATCAGCAAGTACCTGCGCGCAAAAGAATGTAAATAAAGTTAATATTTTCATAACGAAATCTTTCCAAACAAAATCCCGTTCCTCTTTAGCGTCATAAAACAGCAAATCGATACAACTTTAGACCCACCAGGCTTCGTGCATGTAAATAAGAGTAAAATTCAATGACGTTTTAAGGACTTTCAAAACCACATATCAGGATATTCAAGGACTAAAATGAGTTGTTAAATAATGCTCTAACTGCAGTGTAAACAAACTAGAAACACATTATTTAGGTCATAAACCACCACAATTTGATTTTAAAGGTCAAAAAACGCCAACAAACTAAAGCAGGACGAATTTAAGGACTTTCAAGCACTTTTTTATACATTCAAGGACTTTCAAGGCCTTGAAATTATACTTGTTTTCAAATTCAAGGACATTTAAGGACATTCAAGTTTTGTACGAGCCCTGCCCCACTATAGACAGCAATCAAATAAGTAGTTCAATCAACTTCAAAACCCGTACATTTTGCAACATTTGATATTAATTGTACGTCCGTTAAAAATATAATTATGGGTAGCCTTGTTATTAACTAAACTTTATGACATTCCAGAATTCATTAGATGCGACTTACTGTCCAAGGTACTGAATCTGTATAAAGAAGATGACTGAAGAATTTTGCAACATTTCGCAGCTTGTTCGTTTCAAGTCTATGAATCGTGTCATACTACAGAAAAACTCTGTGAGCTCCAACAAAACTTCACCACAAGTCTACCCCAAGCAGTAAAAGCCGAGTAAAAAAGCTAGCCTATATATGGTCTGTTCGACGGACTCTTTTAAATTAATTTTATCGTATTCAAATACATTTAAAAAATCATCAGTTATTCTGGTCACAGTTTTCCACAATGGGATAAAAGACGAGGAGATGACCAAGAGTTTTGTGACAGTTTATGAGGAGGTAAAATGGAAGAAGTAACTCACTGTAGTTTTGTTTTTCACTTACTTGATCTTTAAACAATCGAACGAATTCGTCGACATATTCTTTCTTGAGTTGACAAAATCTCTATTAAGATGCATATAACAATGTTTAACAAATGCGAACTGAGCAAGGAACGAACAATTGATTTATTTATTTACCTGCCCAAGTAGCCCGAAAAATTTTTCATAAGACCTTTGTTGAGCACAGCAATCGATCACCATGTTGCATACCTCTCCCTAAAACGACCATTGCCTGCATCATGCCCACGCCAGCACACACGGCACGGGGGGACAATCTCTTAGCTATCTTAGTTTGAAGTATTCGTTCTGTAGAAAAGGTGTTCCCTTACCATTTGGCTAGGCTGTATTTGCATTTTCATCATTTTATGAGCGCACTCTTGAAAATCTAAACTGAAGAAGAAGATGAATGTATGACTCCTGGTTGATAAGTTGCAACAAGATTGCAACAAGATTGCAACACGTCTAATGAGCTTTGTTCATTTACAGACGCACGCACAAACTTGTGAACAGAAATACCCTTGTGGGTATATGGCCTACGTAAAGCATAAAATCCTGCAAAGAATTCTCTTGTAAAATACCTTGACCGTATAGTGAGATAAACAGATCGACGCAGTGCAACTAAGTTTGTTTCCGTTTCGTCGACGATGTCCATTTTTTCTCCCTCTCCTAGAAAAAAAATCTTATTAATATACACTGTTCGCCCTTACTTCGACTATTGCTGTCAATTATTGGATGTGTTTGACGTCAAAAACTACACAATAGAGCGGTCAGAATTGTACTGGATATGAGCAAAAACTGAGCAATCGCTTTACGCTAGCAACCACTTAAAACTACTCAAAGCGAAAACGATGTATGAAATATTAAATCAAATGGGTCCTATATCACTCACTAATTTATTTTCATGTAAAATGAGAAAGCATACGATTGTCTTCGGGACATACAGTATCAATTAGTCTTTGTTAACCAAGACCTTGTACGAACAAAGTTTTATGTATGTATGACAGATAAAAATTTTGGATTTCTATGCCAAAAGAATATACCTCTTATATAATACTTCTTCTCTTCGAAATAAAATCGCTAATCAAATCTATGACTAACAAATATTGTGAATAATGTTCCGGAAAATAATCTCAAACTTATTTTACGTTTTAATTTCCTTTTTCCAACCTATCATTTCCAAGCATACATGTACATGCTTTGCTGTAAACAACTCTAAAGTTCGCTTCCTTATACATGTAAATTTCTTTGCACACGTGGAAATGTGTATACGGGGGCACACGGGGTCAGTGTGTATAAATAAAATTTTTATCTATCTATGATGCAGTTGAAGACTTTCTAAAACAACAACCTTGTACTCACCTTGGGCGTTGTCATCACTGTCTTCATCATCACTTTCTGAATCTTCATCACTAGATTCGCCATCACTGCTGCCTCCCCCGAGTAGCTCTACGAAAAATCCAAATTTCAAAAATTTAAAAAGCGGAATGGAAAGAAAACACGGAGCAGATGTTCGATATGCAAACTACAAATAATTTTTATCTCGTATTAATTAACCTTTTTTTATTTGATTGTACTTTTCTTCATTGGCCAGATACTTCCGATCAAACTACAAAATATCAAGAGAAAGGTACAAAAAGATATATTTCATAATTTCCAATTATCAGGTGCCAAAAAGGAGTTTCGAATGAAGTTAATATCCTGTTCATCCAGAAACCTCGGGAGCTGATAGATTGGGAGCTGATCGATATTGTTTCTTAACTTACTCAAAACATCTTCAGATTTTCCAGCCTCTTCCAGTCGTAAAAGATGAGTGATTTGATCAGATTCATCAACTACATCAAGCTCTTCTATGACTGAACGGTGATTCTGAATAAGCATGCGATTAGAGAATTCTGTAAAATCACAAGCATTTTTTGAATAAGAAGATGAATTAAGATGACAAACCTTACTTTAAATCCATCTTTTCGGATTGCAAACATAACTTCCACCATGTACTGAACTCGTTTCTCAATGTCTGCATTATGTAAAATGTTCCGTAGACGATCAAATACAGCTGAAAAGAAAGTCAAACATTTGTACATTGTTTCTGCATGCACATGTGGTACCGGTATATATAAATTCACAATGGTTGTTATGATCTTATCATTTATCCCTCAGGTTGAAACATTAGTGAGTTTCATTCCACACTCTTTAAGCAATCTAAAGAGAAAAATTTGGCATTTTGTTGTAATTTAAATATTAAAAAGTTTTGGTAGGATATTGCAGCTGATGACCAATTCATACACTAAATCTTTCCAAATTAATAATCGTATGAAGGAAATTATTACGTACAGATAACTCAACACTATCATCAGTTGGTGTCTGTAGAAGGAGTGTTAGGATTTCCAATGCGAGAAACTCATGAGCCTAAATTCAATAGAGAACGTTGCAGCCATTGTCTGACTAATTTGTGTGCTAAACATATTATTTAAAGTTGTACTTACAACTTGTTGGTTTACCAAGTGAGCAATAAACCTTGTGGCAGACAGGCAGATGGCCTGAAATGAGAATCAAAAAGAACTTGATGGAGTATTTCCTTATGTAATTTAAATACTAGTCTAACAACAGACCCCTCGCTTGTGAGGTTGGTGCGTCGTCGCTACTACATGCCTCATAACTATACCTTGTTACTTCTTTTGTATGACCTATGGAAAAGTAATATCAATCTTCTCAGGATAAGTTCACCAATCTTTGGAAACTGAAATAAAATGCAGCAATGTACACTTAAAAACACACAATACACAAAAAATATACAAACTGCTTCATTCATAGAAAATAATAAAATATCCATACAAAATTGAGGCAGTGTACAGTACATATATTAAATGAAAGAATGACAAAATGAGTCTTTCAAAATAATCATTAACTGAGGACACAACTCGTAATTATATGAGGTTAATATGTCATTTTACCTTGGTGTTAATAACAGAGACAAGAGCTGAATAAACGTGAGTGAATGTTGGCGAACTGGACTGAGCTTTGATGATTGACTGAGCAAGCAAACCTCTGTAAAAATACCGTTAAATAAACATATAATTTATGGCACCCTCTGCTTATTTACATGCTATTTTCAGACCATTACCTGCCATGAACAATATTTTCTTGAAATAGTTCTCTGACAATGTCTCCAAGATTTGAAGTATTGACCTAAAATGGTTTTGAAGATAAACTTCAGAGCTATAATGCGATGTAGAATAAAATCAACCACCTTCAATTTCAAATAATCAACTAAACAGTAAAGTGCATTTCATTGAAAGATTATTTTAACATACAGCTTGGTATACAAAAAAAGGTGTATCAAAATACACTGACTAGCCTTGTTTATGAGACCATTAATACTTTTCTTCAATGCCTCCCAACTCAATCTTTGATATTCTGAACTGAATATTAAATTACAGATTGAAAAAGAAGAATTAATACTTACTAAATAATACTTAATGAAAATATTACTTCAAATAAATATGACAAACATAAATGCTGTAGAAATAGAATTTAGAAGATAATTAATGCCGTACAAGTTGCAAAACAAATAGCTATTAAAACATTACAAACAATGCAAAGTATTCAACCTTTACCAGCAGACAATTTAATAAAATATAAGAGAAAACATACTCCAAAGAACAACATCTTGTAAACTCAAGATATGTGCTATTAGCAACAAGACAACAGTTTTGCGGTGATATTTCCACACTATTGCGGTGATATTTCAATAATGACTTTGAAATAGAGTCGAAATATCACCGCAAAACTGTTGTCTTGTTGCTAATAGCTCAAATCTTAAGTTTACAAGATGTTAATGCAACTTGCAAAGTACATACAATGAGAAATATTATACCTGCTTTTGTCTGTAATTTGTTGTGGAAGCATCTTAAGTTTTGCAGGAGGAATGTAAGCTCCACCTAAGACATGTAAGCCCAATAGTTGTAATTTACTCTCATACTGTCATGGGACTGCGTTCTCTTGCACATGCGACATGATGGTTTCATTGGTCTTGATGGTTTTTGTAAAACCAAAATAAATATCAATGATGTGTGTGTGAAGGAGAATCAGCCAGTAGCTGCTGCATTGTATTCTCTTAGTAGCTGCATATGAATAACACTGTTTCTGTTTGTTATGATTATGATTATAAATATAATAAACAATCTAAACTTATAAATATAATAAACAAATTCAAGCTTATAAGTTAATATAGACCAATTTTAGATAAAATTCAAAAGATGTGAAATTTGGGCAATCTTGATATCAGGGAGTTTCCCCTCGTGAGTAGAACTGACAGTAGACTGTCATAAATAGGCAGAAACACAAATCCAGAGACATTCAGAAATTAGTATTGCCTAAACTATTCAATTCTAAAACTCAACATAAATTTTTCATGAGTTGTCTGATGTAAGGATAACAACATACCAGATTTTGTTAAAATAGATTCTTTCTTCTTTGGCTCTGTAGTTTTGTCATTCTTTGCCACTTTTCCCTCCCTGTCATTTGGTTCATTCTTGTCTTTTTCCTCATCTAATTTCTTTTCTCTTGTGCTTCTCTTAATTTCATCTTCTCGATCCTTTGATTTACTTTGTCTCCTCTTATGTCTATCAGTTCCAGATCTCTCCTTCTCATTTTTTCTTCTGTGTCGCTCATCACGAGCTCTTTTCCGCTGTTTAACAAAGAACAATGGAGGTCAAAATATTAACAGCTGTTTCTTGTAAGTTTATTAAGTACTGCCTTCAAACACCAAAACACCATCATCATTTACCAAAAGACAATATTAAAACACCATTATTTTATCATGATTAATACAGGGGGCAGATGGTGACTACCTCACAGGCATTCTTTGTGGATGACTTTACTGTAGCTTAATAATCTCTGCTTATAAAGAATGAGGAATGTGTTGCATGGCATACAAGTTTAACCAGAACGAACGCTTATTATGCAGTCACACCGATTGCAATATGGTAGTCAACAACCTGTCTGAACTTGAAACAACAGATGTCAAGTGTAAAAACAACAAGTGCATAATTCATAACAAAGCATAGGCATTCAAGTTTACAGGAAATTCTAATTACTTGGCATGCACAAAAAAATAATTGACATTCACAAATGTATTTGTTTCAAGTCTCGAGGGTGAGTTGATAACTCAACATCGTGTTTTGAAATCACTTGCAACTTTCTACTATATTGATCAAATCTTATTTCGTGAAAACCATTCTTTGCAAGTGAAAACACATTTCTCAAGTTTTCAAAATTTTAATTAGTATGGCCAAAATTGTCCAAGGCGACAGTTACAATAAAACAGATACTTTTAATAAATAATGGTTGTCTCGCCAACGCGTTATTGTGCTAACTCTCAGTTCATCAATGTGTATAGGTCAGTGGTATAGCCACAGATTAGGTACAGGAACTTGACCAGTTTCCACACAGTACCAGTATCCGGACAGTTCAAGTTTGTTTTTATTTTGACAAACAGAACTACAATAGAACCAATGCTATCTGACGATAGTCCGATCACTTACGATTTTTGAACATTTTTTATACGTAAACCTTTTGTACACCTTTCCAGTCTGGCTGTTGTCCATGTATTGTTTGGATGACATTAGAAAACTACGAGATATTTCACGTGTTCAATGAATAATTTTCAAAATGCAAGAATATCAGTAGCAAAAAAGCCTTTTTACTCAAAAATATTATTTAAATATGAACTACGCAACATTGGCAAACTGACACTTAGCAAAAGAACTTGTTGGCCAAATGACCAGAACCCCTTTTCCAGATTGCAGAGTTTGCAAACTGCACCGGGAAGACAATTCAAATGACCACTAATGCAGGAATGAAAAGGGCTACCATGTCCACACATAAAATATTACGATATATATTTGATCCAGGCTTGACGATCCAGGCTTACGGATCGAAAGCTTTGTGATAATAAACTTACATGGTGTTCCTACAAAATTATATTTCAATTTGATATTCACATCCAAACCAGGGCCTTTTTTAAGAAATTGCCCATGGGGGGGGCGGTGTACATAAGGGACCTTTTGGTAATGACCGAAGGGACCAGCAAATTGTGGGATATGCTGACATAGTTTCTATATTTATTATTGAATGAAAAATATTTTTAAAATGTTATGATCAGTTATTATTAGTTAACATTTTCGTTCATCAATGCACTGTTTTTTTGTGTAATATATCGTTAACAGCGAGGAGCTGACAACATTAAAGTAACAACATGATAACTTAGTGGGGGGGGGGGGCAAAATCCATCAGTGGGGGGGGCAAAGGAGGGGGTGGGGGTCCTTGCCCCCCCCACGTATGTAGTTAAAAAAGGCCCTGATCCAAACATACAAGGAACTTAAACAACAGTATGTCAGTCAGTCAGTTATCAGTAATTTAACGGCTTTATCAAGTATATAACTAGTCATTAGAATAAAAAGTCAAAAAACCTCAACATTCAAGCAAAAACACAAATTTAGATTAGTTGAGCTGCTGAAAAAATATGTTGAATACTAACGCTTGGAGACCATCTTTCTTCCTCACGTTGTTTGTACGTATATAAAATACATAATTACTATTTGACCAAAAAGATAACTACACTAACTTCTAAAAGACTCTTCTTACCTTGTCGGCATTTTTTCGGGCGTATTTTGCTATTAGAAACCGTCACAATTTTTCCGCCATTTTAATTCCGCGGTTGCAAAGAAGAAGAGACTGGTCACGGAGAGAGCCAAATTTAACGGGGGAGGGTGGGGAGGGGGTGGGGTGGAATTTAACATAGGCGTAGCTTCGTTTGGGAGGAAACAGTTTTAATTACTGTAGCCATCTAACCATGATACATCCTTTGCAAATGATAAATGAATCGTTCGGGGGCACAGAATGTGGAGTCTCCCCCTACGAAAGAAAATCAGGATCCGAGTCTCAGCTACGCCCCGCTTGCTGATACCAATGCCACTAATTGCTGGTGTTTGATTACCCACCTTTAGTGGCAAATACATACGAGGTCATTGAGGTGTGCTGAGTATGTATGAAGAGCATGTCAAACCTACACTAACCGTTATTAGTAGTAATGATTTTGGAATCATCTCCATCAATCCGAAAACTGGGGCATTCATTGATAATGGTTAACAACTGGTAAAAAATCGCATTAATACAAAAAAACAGAATATAAACAAACTTGGATGTTAAACTATCTTGAAAAGTTAAATTTATTATTTGAAAATTATAAATAAACCTACGGTCCAAGTTAGAAGAGAGCACTGAAAACGACCTGATTGGCTGGTTATCTTAACGTAAATGTCCTTACTGCTTTCGTCAAGAAAAATGGAAATATTATTCACAGCTGTTTTAGTTCAAATGCATCTTTTATATATAAATGACAGAAAAGGGAACTGTATTGAATCTAACATAGGCGCAGCTTCGTTTGGGAGGAAACAGTTTTACTTACCGTAGCCATCCTACTATGATACATCCTTTGTAAATGACAAATGAATCGTCCGATAACCGCCAAGACGTTATCATTAAAAAGTTGGGTGAAATATGCTAACTTGGCATATTGCCTTGAAATCGCTTGAAACTTTGCAAAAATGATGGAATATGTCTTCCTTTATGAAAAAGATCATTTCTAGCTAGTTAAACTTATTTTGGCCAGTTTTCAAAATTTCGCCTTTGGTCTCGTGTGCCAATCCATGATTTGGTAATTTGGTATTTGAGGGTGAATATATATTAACTTGGCATATTGCCTTGAAATCGCTTGAAACTTTGCAAAAATGATGGAATATGTCTTCCTTTATGAAAAAGATCATTTCGCGTTGGTAACGCGAGCCAACTCACGTTACTAAATCTACAAAGTCAATAATGGCACAAGCTCTTAACAAATTTCGGATCAAGCCCAATCTTACGGATAGCTTCAAATGCTTTGCTGTTCTTATCCAGATACATCTTGTCTGTTTCACTTGCCACCAAAGGACCATGTTGGCACTGTCCATCTATCCATTCACGTTTACCTGCAATGTGATGTAACACACCAAACCAATCATCCTTATTAAGTAAATATAAATGTAACAGTCACAGGAAAATGACTTGTTTGTCATCAAGTTAATGAGTAAAATTAGTATACATGTATACCAGTGATATGCCTAAAGTTTCTGTTCATCCCCCTTACAATTTTGGCAAACAAACCAGAAATGATTCCTGATTGGCTCTGACCATTGGCTCACTTCTTCACATCCTTTGACTTTGGCAGCCTATATGTAGAATATTTACCAATCACATTCTTGGGTTTCACTACGTCATCATTCAGTGAGTCTGAGTGGGGGTTAACCCCAAATGTATTGATGATTAAGCTGTACTGGAGTGAGCAAATGATAGGAAGTGCACATATTTTCTACCAAACACAAGGTCAACACAATTAATAGGGGCTGTACATTTACAAACAACAGCATTAGCAAACGATTTTTACCTTAACAAGTTTTTTGGCAAGTTTAACTGACTTGTACCAAATATCCAAGGCATGAAACACATGAGAAAATTCATTTGGGTACTTATCTAAGAAATCAAAACAAAAAAGGGCTACAGAGTTAGAAAAGTATGGTGCTTTTGTGTATAAACTTTCCAGGGTTCAGATGGGCGACACTGAAAAAATTTCAAATTCATGATAAAACCAGAGAAAATATACATTCCAATCCTGCATCACGTCCATTTTCTTATACAATATCTGCATATATATGACATATTGATAAATTACTATTCATTTTTCGTACAAGGGCAATAACTGCTGCAGATGCATCAGTTACAATCTCCGCAACCATGATTTGGCCACAAATTCTTTCTAAAATCTTCTTTACACCATAAAACTCCATATTTGTAGAAATTCCTCCTGTTTCCCTCTTATCAACAACTTCCTGATCAACAATTACTTCCAAGCGTTGTTACACATTGCGTACATACAGTATTTTGCACCCGCGTGTCCAGGAGAGTCCATCCTACCATCTCCGCACAGTACTGTAGATTCACAAGCAAAAATATCCCAGGTCTTAGCTTTCATTTTTTTCCAATAAGCATCCAATTCTGGTTTACATTATGTGTTTGTATTCGGTTATATGTAGACTTAGAAATGAAATTGAGTCCAAGAAACTTGCAAAATAAATCCATCTTGTTGAAATTTTTGCCTGAAATCAATACCGCAGCAGCTAACAACAACGTATTCACATGAATATCTTGACTATTTTTCTCACAAAGCTTTTGTGAAAACATCCAAAATCCAAAATGGCCTTCCGAACATGCCCATGAAACTCTAAGAACACCACCATCCACATCAGTCTTCACCCACGCTTCGGAGGTGATACGCCAGCCATGTGTGTTCATCAGAATCGAAGGAAAACAACACACCAGTTTGCCAAAAAATATAGCGTGTTATTTATCCAACACAGAATTAAAGAGTCTAAGCTCCCCCAAGAGAGAAAATACTTAACAATATATAGCACTTTGTTGAAATATCGCACGCATAACAAGTTTAACAACATTTATTAAAGTATAATTACAACTTTATTCTTGTTCTTTCTTTGTTCTTGTTCTTGTTCTTATTTGACCGTCACATGAGAGTCGAGAAAGCACTTTTACAACAAACTCTCGCTTCTCAATTCTTCCTCGACTCTCATGTAACTCTTGTTCTCGTTTGAGCAGGACATGAGAGTTGAGAAACTCTTATGCAAACTCTCGCTTCTCAACTCTCACCAACTCATGCAACACTTGTTCTTGAAGTGCTTGCAAAGGGTATTGAAAACTTTGACGAAAAATATAACCAAGGTAAGTGATTATAAGTACTACAAAGCTTAAGTGTTATGCAGTTAACGTTTATGTCTTGCTTTCCTTTGCAGCATATATTACTGCTGCTGGTTTTCACTTTTTTTATTGAAAAAAAAAACATTTAAATCAAATTGATAAATTTTTACCTCGAGCTTATCGATACAGATGTACCGATAGTAAATATGACAACTTCTATAATAGTAAAAAATCCATAGTTTTATTTAGTAAAATTTCTAATGATAAAGAACATGTTGTTTACAAACTTTTTCCTGAAGAGAGGGGAAAAATTTTACGAAGACGTGAACATGATCTTATTCTTCCGCAAGTGAAAACTGAGAGATTCAAGCGAAGTTATGCAAATAGATGCCTTTTTAATTATTTAACCAACTAATTGGTCTAATAACATAAATAATATAATATTATAAGTCCATTCATGTAATCCCACACGTATGATGTGTCTGTAGACTTTATAATAAATACTTAAATAATAAATAAATGAATGGGCAAGACTGATGAACGATAAAATTTTAATATTAGTACACACAGATTATATATTATTATTTGATGTATGTAATATTGTTGTGGGGGCAACATTGTTAAACGTTGTCATTCTGTTTCGGGATCAACAATATTGTTCTGAACAAAAAATAGAGTGGACACCATTTCGTCCCAGAAAATTTTTAGTTTTGGAGAACATTTTTGTGAGAAGACCAGCAGGCAAATAAACATACAGAAGCTCCAGGCTAAAAATATTCTGGTATGCTGTTGTCTTTTAGCACAATTTTTAATGGGAATATTGAATAATATATATAATTATATGTGCTGGACTGTCCGTGTCATATTTCCAGCCTTGAGTCAAGAAAAATGTTGCCCTCACAAAATTGTTGCATACTGGAACAATTTTTGGTCGTGTTTTGTAGTGGCGGCCTTCCAATTACATATAAATGTGAACGTTTCGTAACAAGAGTTACAAACTTTTCATTTTACTAAATGGTTCAAAAAAGTTAGGAGAAACAACGCCATGATATTTGTGTTTCTCAAAAAGCAGTGTTTACTTGTCCTCTTGAAATACGATAAGGATTTGTTGTGTCATAAACCATTGGTTTTCTTGCTCTTTTTCGCAACTCTTTCTCAAACGGTCGTTTCACTACCTCGGCTACAGTAAAAATGACCAACCAAAGACCCACATAAGTCAACCATAAGATCCACACCAAGGAAGGAGCAACTGCAAGGAACAGACCAAGAGTGATGTTAATTATTCCACATAGCAACACCACGCGCCCTGACCACTGGTGCCAAACTTCCCAGAATGCTCTGCCACAGTTGAAGCCTTGTTCTGTAGGTTGAGGTCTCCTGAAATAATTGAGCAATTCAATAGAAACTAGAACATATTGGAACGATGTTCTTACTTCGTTAGGTGAGATACTTAATATCCTTCTTTAATATAATACCTTTCTCAATCTTATCTTTCCCGGAAGTTAATCACTCTAAACTCTCAATCACTTTTTAATCACTGTTTTGTAGTTAAATAGTGATTATATACAAAATACCTTGTTCTGATTGGTCGATGTTTCCTCTAACCATAGCTAGCTTTAATCACTTTTTTATGCAACTGGCAACGAGGGAAAACTCATGACTTTTGTCCATGCGTGGCTAATTAATCTGAATCAAGCACTATTGCATGGTTCCCGACAGAAAATTGACAAAACGACATTAACAGCAAAAGATGGCCCTGACAATTATACTGCTGAGATAAAAATAAAGATCATAGAACTTACAGCATTGCGTTGAATGGTTGTTGAACAACCATAACAAAAAGAAGATATCCAAAGATACTATGTGCAAACTTGAAATGTTCATGCGATGGCACCGAAATTATTCCACAGATAGTTCCAGCAAGAATAAAAACAGCTCCTGTAACCTGAATATAGTTGTACATTGATTATCAATAACTAAATAGTCAACACTTCTATCTTATTTCTTTCGAACGTCTCTTACACTAGCAGCAAACGAAGCTAATTTTGTGCACATTGGATGGCTCTATTTAATGGATTATATCCAGTCCCATCGATAGTTATATTATATACTAGAAGAGAGGAAAAATCCTGCTTTCATGTTTTGGACAGGGAGTAATATGAAATAAAGAGGAACGCACTTGAAAAATCATATGAAGTCGAAACCACAACGGCTGCAAAAACCGGAAATATCTGGCTGCAAAAATTCCCATTATTAAGAACACTGCCCAACCAATAAACATGAAGATGCCATGGAGCATAATCATGTTGAAATATTGACGCCCGCAATCTCGTCCGTCTTCACTTTCGTCAGCATCACTACTTGTGCCTCGCAACAACCACAAGTCTGACAAGAATTCGTCGTTACTGTGAAATAGAAATATGTAAAACGTCGTTACTTTCGTTAGATCTTGTTCAATGTTGATAAAAGTTTGCAGAAGTAAGGTATAATTTTGTGCTAACACCACGTGACTATCGCAAGGCTTTTGATCTGTAAGCTCGAATCTTCATCAGTGCCAGTTCTATATTTAAGGAACTTATTTTTACAGACGTATTTAAGCCAATGAGATTATGAGAACAATTGAACAGAGCAGCTGCAGCACAACATATCTGGATATTTGTTGAGAATTGCCAACGAATTATAAGAAAGAATGAGGCAGAACTGATTGAAGTAGTGCTGGCAAACGTCTTCTGTCTTTTATTGCATTCGGTATTTTAGATTTTAACAAATTTGAACTAACCTAAGATCTTTCCCACCAAACATGACGACACCATCTTTTGTTGTGACCATCACATGACCTTCGCGTGTCGAAGGAAACGTTTTCTGCGCCTTTTAAGTAAAAACAGACGTTTGACCAATAGCTGGTTTTTTGTTTCATCAACTACTGTTTCAGATTAGCAAAGCAGCTACGCACTTTACCTTGGCTTTTTTTATCATCCACTCGTTCTTTTCTAGGTCATACACAGCTATCTCGTTTTCTTCATCATCATCTGACTAAAAGTTTTAACAGAAGTGTTTTGACTTCTCAAAGTGTTTTAATTACCAGCAGCTGGAGAAGGCAATTCTCCTATTAAGCCGAAAAAAACTTTTACCAAAGAAAATATCGGTACAACTGCATTGGATTAGTAAAGAACGCAAGTCAGTGAGGTGTTTTCTGTCAGAAGACATAATGTTAGGTCAGATCTTCATCAATGGATTGTTACATAGAACAGACGAAGATCCCAGCTTACGGACCTAGCAATACATTAACGTAGTGTTTTTAAAAGACTAAATTGATCTTTAAAGATGGAGTATACGTTTGAAGAAGGGAATTTAGTAAAAATCATGAAGGAGAGGTGCAAAGTATTCTATAAATATTCACGTTGTTGGGGACAATCAAGAATTAAAGTGTTATGAAAAGTAATGTCCCTACCGCCAATGTAGTTCTGCTATCAGCATTCCCGCCCCATAACACAACTCTAACTAGTGATGTATTTCTGCTTGGTAACCGTGCCATGGCTGGAGAGATTTTAGGAGATGAACATCTGTTGAGCTCCGACCATTCATTTGAGGCTTTATCGTATATCCAAGAATCATCGGAAGGACATGGGCCACCTGTGCCCTGGCCACTGCAGGAAAATCATGCAAAAGATAATCTAACTCATAGACTTGAGCAACAACCTTAATATTATTTAGGGAATTTTAGCATGTCTCGTGTTTTCCAGGCGAAATTCATGCATTATAGTCACCCTATAATTCACTACTCCCATGAATGGACCATTCCCATATTAGACAAACCGGTTCGAAAGTTTATTAGCACATTTGAATGAGGATCATTAATTTACTAAAGTTGTGGGGTTTAGTTGCAAAATGTGAAAAGTATAGTCCCGTGATGCTTGCGTGTTCTTTTATATTGTGTTATTTTGTAATAAGGTATACCACCAACCTCGTCCCCAAGGCCTCCTTGGTTGTCACATGACCAAAAATTTTTCTGACAAATTATCGAGTTCTTAATTTCTGTAATAAGTTTTCCACATATATTGGAAAATTTACTCATGTGACAAGCACACCACAAGGAGGTTGGCTTACCACATTGCAAAATAATCATAAGCCATCATCAGAATACGGAATATGCAAATTTCACTGGACTATATTTTCCACATTTTATAATATTTCGCACCAACTAAATGTTTCCAATTCAAAATTTAGTGAAATAGGAAATTGTATATTGTTAAAGTAACAACAATACTCTTGGAGAAATACGAGACATTCTAAAAAACATGATCTTGGCTTCTTCATTCGTGTTCTGAACTTTCGTCAAGCCCACATGGTGACAACCTACCCCCCCCCCCCTATCTTCCTCCAACAAACTGACAGTTCATCAACGTTATTAATAAAAATCAACAAATTATCACAACTAACAGATATGTCAAATATTAAATACATTGACAGTAAGAAAACAAATAATTTACCTGAGGCAACCACCAAAGATCAATAGTTTATCCTTTGTGACCATTGTACCGGCTTGTTGATATCGAGCATGTGGATGGCGTGGATTATAATTGTTCTCTCCTGAATGGATCTTCTTCCACACGCGAGATGAAACAGGTTGGTTGACGTCATAGAGAAACGTGTTGGAAAATTTATCATCGTCATTTGCCCCGTGCGACAAAATGAAATACGAGTCGTTCTTGTGCATACCTCCAGAGGCAGAACTTCGTTTTTTGGGTTTCGCAAGCTCTGAACTCATTTCTTGCCATATCTTGGTATGAAAATGAAATCTCCACAAATCATCATAATATGTTGGGTCTCCATTGCTTGCAAAACCTGCGAAAAAGATTAGACATAAGCTGATGAAGCTGCAAAAACATGCAAAAAATACAATTCGAATACACGCGTTACATTTCTAGTGGCGAGGGTGCTTAAAACCAAATAAAGAAGGAATTGTGGCTTTTATGACACCAGCACCATATTTTTAGGAAGTATACACTCTACTGATGACAACGTATAATAGATGTAGTCATGTGGACAGAATTTAAAAGCAAAGCCTAACGGCGAAAAATTTGGGATTTCTTACATTTTACTATTAAATTCCTAGTCGATAAAAACCCTGAAATATCACGTTAACTTATTGGGAAAATAAAGATATCATTAGAAAGCGTAAACTGTATACAGAACCATTAAGTTACTATGTCGATTTTCCTAGCCCAATTCAAGTAATAGTTATTTTAAACTTAAAAAACGTACTCACTGAGAATCGCGCGGAAAGAATAGATACTAGCCCAAAAATGCATTTTAAACGGTTCGTATCTAAAGAAGCATTTGTAAGAGTGGAGAAATAACCTATAGCTAGTTTTTCGCAAGCTTCCAAATAATGCAATTTATTTTTGTCATAAGTGAAGTTGAAATTTAACGTGTTGTGTTAATAAAAGACTTTACATGTAAAATGTAAGAAATTCCAAATTTTTGCCTGTCAGGGATTACTTATGACTTGTACCCGCATATTCATTTTCATATAAAAGCACACTGGTGTCGCAAAATGCACAATTCTTGTGCTTAACTACCTAAGTAGTCTAGTAAATTGTTCTTGCAATTGTACCAGTTGATCTGAAAACACGGAAAAGTACTGGCACTAGTTGTCAAATAGAAATCCATTTTTCGATCCAAATGATCAAATTTCTCATGAAATATAATTTAATTTGTTTTTGAATTTCGGGCAGACTTATAATCTGCTTTATTAAAGACAGTTACTAAGTTTTCACAAGATTCACAAAGGAAAACAAAAGATATAAATGATTAACAACAGACAAATGGATTTCTATTTGGTGGCTAGTTTCAGGCCTTTTACTCACGATCAGATCAGCTAGAAATTATGCAATCGGTCTATAAAAAGAGCAATTATTGTCCCCTGTCCCTTTGTGACAGTTATATGGAGGCTATACGCAATGTTGTTGCCGATATGTTGTTGATATGTGGAATGGTCTAGATGCTACCACATGTAGAGTAGGGAATAAAAATTCTGAATTTCTTAAAAGATATTCCTGGTCTTACAGACGCCCGACACAACACCATAAATTACCGTAGATTTACTTTTGGCTCTGTTAATTGTGTAAATAGTGCTAATTACAGTATTAACAACTTTGTATTTGAAATTAAGAAGTGATTCAAAGTAGTGATTTAGAGTTAATAACTTCAACACGCGTATACCTTGGCCGGTCGCAATGTAGAAATAGTCTTCGTTGCTTCCAAAAACCATGCTGAATCTACCGCTCAAACCCTCATCGTCAACGCCAAAGATGGGTTCCCATATCCGCCTATTCAAATCAAACTTGTGCATATCTTTCAAAGCCTTATCCCCAGACATGCCTCCAAAAACGTATACAACATTTTCCTTCTCAATGTAAGAAATAGCCGCGTCTCTTCTTGTTGGAATTCTGACGTTCGTTGCCGGTACAAGTTCTTCCCACATAAGTTCCTGACAAGCAGGCTTGATCAATAACAGCAGAACAACAAAACGATGAAATTTCATTATTGCCTATGATGTACTCGAAGACTTATTTTCGCTTAAACGCTTGATTGGCAATTCTCTCAGCAAAAACTAGTATGTCATTGAAAAAACTTGATACGTTTGTTAAAGTTTTGACGGAGTAAAGTCATCCGTTGTGTATGAAATGATCATTCCGAAGCATTTCAAACTGCGACGGAGTGGATAGAGTCTGTTCCCACGCATATTTCAAACATAAATCAGTCACCCCTATAGTGTTATAACAAAACATCTCATTCGAGCAGAACAGGCAATTATATTTCATTCAAATTGCAAGACGTGAATGTTTTTGTCATGAATTCTTTTACAACGCTCAATCATTCAGTTTACAACGCTCAATCATTCAGTTTCTGACTTTCTGTATTGTTGTGAGTTTCTACTTTTAGTATGCTCTGTTTTCTGAAATTGGAATTTTGTGATTAAGCCTCTACTTATATGATTTCACTTCACTTTGGATCCGGAATTGTTTTGTTTGATTTTTAAGCGTTGTAATATAATTCCTTTTTAAATATGCGCTCCACAACATTAATAAAACATTGCAATTTTTCAGAAAACCGTGAAAGGGCCTGGTAAAGGGAGCGTTGCCTTGGTAACAAAATTGGTAATGTCATTGAAAAAGTGAAACTGATCCAGTCTATGGACCACGCATTTGATTCCCCTTGGTTATTTGCTATTCAACCTTCATGTTTTGTAATTGTTGTTGTGTTGCTGTTGAATAACACGGGGGGAGTCGATTTTCCACTTCTTACAGACCTGAAAACGTTGCCAAGGTTGCGCCATTCTTAGTTTTTTATTTGGTAAATGGAAAGCAAAAATTGTGCTTGTACCGGTATGGCGATTGCATTCGCTTACATGAAAGCAGTGTAACATCTAGCATGGTAAAAAAATTTCTTCAAAATCCGTTTTCCGTTTGTCAGACGCCCGGAAATCAGTTGGCCCTTATATTGTTCTCGAAGCTGTTTTCCGAAAGTGAAAAAACGGAAATCGACGAGGGATTTTTGTTTTTCTAGAGTTCGACTCTTTGATACACGAATTAGATTTGCTTTATTAAAATTCTTGAACGCCTCGAGAGTTCACTATTTATTGAGCCATTTATTGAAGCCTTTAAAGCTAGGTCGAGAACGACCATCTAGACGTTGTACATATATAATAGTTCGATTATATACTACCATCACATATAAACAGTTATTATGATTTCCTGTGTGTGATTCTTTATCAATTATTAATGATTTTTTTAAATACAGCACAAAAAATAAGCAAGTTATACTTGCAGATCATATTTCACGTTGTGATAAACGTGGGGTAATTTTTTATTGCATGTTTATTGAAAGACAAAGATGTTTTTCTAACGCACCAATCACAATACATAGAATTGATTAAACTGACAATATATGTTGTGACGATAACAGTTATTTGATATCTTTCACGCATGGTGAGATGGCGGCCTACACGACTTCAAATTGCCTTGAAACATGAGGGATTATGCAGCGAAATCACGCTGTACAAGGGATAAGCTGATTTTGGCTTGGAATTGAAGGCGTATTCGAATGCGTTCAGCAATACGGTTTGATGCAAGGGCAGTAGTTCAAATTATATTTTTTTTGGACAGCATCTATTGCGGCAAATATCAATGACAGAACGTGACGTTTTACTAAAGTTATGTCGAACGTCCCGTTCTCGATTGTGTCGATTACTCAAGCGTCCTCGTTGCTGTGGCTGCCTCGTATTTGGATGGATATTCTGCTTTGTTATATTTTGTATTTTGACTCATAATACGCCAGCGATCGGTACGTACCTATAAAAAATTGAATTTGCGCGCATCCTATGTTATTTCGTCATCCCATCTATTATTACACACTGTACGTTGTCAGCTGTCTATACTGATGTTGTGGCTGGAGTGAAAAAATATAATACATAATAGTTATTAACCTGACACGATAAAGCCACTTGTAAGATGTGTAATACAGATTTTGTCGCATAATGTTATTGTATGAATAATAGAGCAACATCATGGTAAAGAAATTATTAGAATACTGACATCTTAAGACTCTTTCTATCGCTCTTTGACTTGAGTTTATTTCACTTTAAGTGAAACGAATTAGTCGAAGAGAATGCCCACTTCAAACGAGTAACAATGGAGTAAGACTATATAATCCTATTGCACTTGCAGACATTAATATTTGATTATTATTTTTTCTTCAAATGATTGCTTTATGCTGAGAATAATGAAATGTTTAGCCTTTCACACAGTGGAAAATATTCAAACAAAGCATTTTACATGACTACATTTGGCTTCAACGTTTCCCACCGTTAAACTTGGTATTATACCTTTAAAATTGTGTAATGGCGTAATATGGCTAAAGCAGACGGAATTGATAGCTACGTCATATATCAAACTGAGGTTTATAATTACAGCTGTCGTGAGTTGATGCTTGCATTGTGATAAACGATATAAGCCACTTTATAATGTTTTCGGGTGTATTAGACTGTAAATGTGGAGTCAAGCAGTTTTACATTTGGGTTACAAACACCTCCTACAGCTAAGGATTTACTAGAGATCAATGGGGCTTAGAATCACATCACGCGGTAATCTTTGTCAATTGTATGTACAGTTAGTGTTGCCATTGGCTGTCGTGCAAAAAGATCTAACTATAGCATGGAGAAAACCCATACTCAACTGAACCTCTGAATGGATGGCGTTTCTTGTGAAGTGAAAACATCATATTCTTGGTTAAAATTAAATCTTTAACTTGACCTTTATTTCAATCGTGGTCCAAATATAGATGAGTAAAAAAATGAATCAGTTTTCTTAGGATGCACTAGGATCACGTTTGATTCAATTGTATGATAATTATTTGTGTGCCACCGTAAGTTGCTTCTGCTGTTCTTGGCCTCTTATAGTACTAAGATTAAAAGCTCATGTTACAAGACTTGGAATTCAAAACTACAAGACCCAGATTCTAAAATGATCACCATTTTTTAATATATATTTGGCGCAAGCTTCAACAAGATGAGATAGTTTGCAAGATGATCTTTGATGACCCACATTTATCATTGCTGATGATTGCTGTGACGTTCAACCATCCTGTGTAAAAGCAAAGTGCTAACAGAAATATGAATCAATTTTGTCGCTTATCTCACCACAACAATTTAGCATAAAACGTTTAGGATGTTGCAGTATTTATATTGAGTTTGAACGATTAATCATCAGAAGAAAAAAAACAGAAGCGATTTTTATCAGCATGGCACACTCCAGCTGTATCATTTCATAATTCATAGTTGGTACCAGTTTTTTGATGGCCGTGCACATGCATTCACAAAATAAAGCATATGACTCTTTGCGAAGCAGCTTTTGCCTTTCCCAGTCGATCATTCATCACAACAATGTAACATTTTCTGACATAATGGTATGAGCAAGGTATAGTATTTATGATTACCATGCACAATTAGTTGGTGAAGATCGTTTGATAATCACTGTTTGTATAGCAAATATTATCTGTTGTCTTGCTGTTGCTTTAAAAATCCTAACTAATAATAAATGATGTCCACTGTCTCGACTGTTGCAGTTTGAGTTTAAAAAAACGCTAATTATGCGAGGAGAATGGTTGGTTGAGATCAACTCTCGAGTTAAATTTAACTATTACGTAAACGTGGGTGCTTTACGGGCAGAAACCAGGCAAACTATCGACACGACGATGTTAACTAAAGATTTCATTTAATAAGACTCTCTTGACGAGACATAGAACAATGAACAAGTTGAATACACCGGTAGAATAAGAAACACAGAGACGCCGCGAAAGCGGACGAGACAAGTGCAGCTCGAATTAGCAATAACCTCAACAAACACATACAAGTATAAATGCCAACGAAATATGGTTTTAATTTTTTTAAAAGATGAGGACATACACGGATATTCTATGTCGCGACAGCTCGTTTTTTCACAGGAAATGCTAATGAACAATTCCATTTTTGTTCCTAGAGCGCACAATGAAACAACAAAATGCTGATGAGACTGGTAATTTTGTCAGATGGCAAAGTGATTACAGCAGCAAAGATAATACTGCTACGTTTACAAGAGAGGCACTAATCATTCATAAGCATACGAAATCAGCCACACCAAAAATGGTCAACTTCATTACGAGGTATCTCGAGAGTTTCCGAATACATTACGTTATCACCCGAACCGATGACAGGTTGCTTGTAGATTTAAAATACGAAATGACGAAGGATTTCAGCAGGGCAAAATATTCTTTAATCATTTTTTACGAGTTTAAGACATTTTTGTCGCTCAGTCGTTTAGCCAGAGAGATCATAAACAATTATTGCGCGAAATTTAAAGCGGGACAAATGTTCTTCGCTGGCAATAATTACGGTAAAATTTCCGAATTTAATTTAGAGATAGTACGTACGGAAAAAGACAAATCTCATAGTTTACAAGTCAATTCTGACTCTCGTCTTCTGTGGATTACAAAACCGGAAGTTGGAACCGCAAGGCCTTCTAGGACACGACAAACGTACATTCGGGTCATCCCTTTTGACGATCGGTACGAGGCAGTGGCCTATCTGGTGCCTGCGGGCAGCCCAAGGGAAAAGCGTGCTAATTTGGAGGGCAGACACACAAAGATCGCAATGCTCCTGGACAACGGAGATGAAGCTGGAATTAAAAGAATTTTCACAACTTTGAATTCAGCATTTTTTCTTCATGGCTTGCTTTTCATAGACGCTCTTAAATATTTCTCAGTTTTGTCACCTAAGTATACGTTACAGCGATATGTTCAAGTGGACATAGATGATATCTTCATCGCCAAAACTGGACTCAGAATGAAGAGATCTGATGTGAAGGTGAGAGACTAGATAAAATGCTTACTTTGCCTCGACCCGCTGCAGAAAGAATTTTTAACTTGTTTTCAGGAATTACTACAAACCCAGAAGGCTTTGCAAAAGAAGATTCCAGGTTTTCAGTTTCAGCTTGGCTTCAGTGGCAAGGGTTATGGTAAAGGTTCAGATGCTGAGGATGAAGGCGATAACGAACTTATAACGCATGCGTCCTCATTTTCCTGGTTTTGTCACATGTGGGATCATGAACAAGCCCACAAGTATGACAACTTGACCATACTGACAAACCTTATGATGAAAAACAAAAGATTTGCAAAGGTATTTTATTTAGAAATACAATATTAAAAGTCCACGTGACGTGATTTTTCATCTTTTCCGCTAATTAGTAGAATCAGAACCCGATTGGCTTTATTATTATCAACTAATTAGTAGAATTATAACCTTTAGTGGGTAACACCAGCTAACCTTTAAACTTCCTCACGAAGATTCTAAACTCGATTGATTGTCACCTCATAGTCTTCACCCTGTTATGTAATAGTTACATAGTTCCTTGATTCATTCACAAAGTATTTTTTATCTAGAAACACAATATTGCCATAAACAGTGGTTACGCAGTGAGTTCACATCACTCAGGTGTTTATCCCGTTCAAGAATCCCTTTATCAAGCGTGGAGAAATACTTACGGCATCACAGTTACATCGACGGAAGAATATCCAAATTTTAAACCAGCTTGGCGAAGGAAAGGATTTCAATACTTGGGAATAAAGGTATAAAGAATATTAAGCTTCCTCCTCGTTCTGCTCACAAACAACATTATTTAACATTGCACCGGCCTAAACAACAATCGAGTATGCACTTTCTTCTACAAAAATCTGCTAGGAACTCCTCTTTAACGAGGCTAAATTTTTTTGCAATGCTCACTTTTCATTGCAGGTGTTACCAAGGCAAACATGCAATATCTTTACATCGACAAATTTCTTCCGAGAGATTGAAGGTGGAAAACAGACATTGGACAACTCGGTCGAAGGAGGAGATATCTTCGAAACAATATTGAGGAACCCGGTAAGACTACTGTAGGAAGCGAAATAGGAAGGAATGGAAAAACATGAACATAAATGATATTTACTTTTATCATCAGGTTTCGATATTCATGACTCACATGTCGAACTACGCCAACGACAGGCTTGCTCCTTATTTATTTAAGAAGCTAGTAAAGTTTGTTCAACGTTGGACTAACTTGAAGCTTATCTCAGCGCCGCCAAAACAATTGGCTGAGATTTACTTCAAAATTTTTCCGGAAGAGACTACACCCGTGTGGCAGGTGCGTATTATTGAAAAAAAAAGATGGGAATGTGTTTAAGTTTTCTTGTTGCAATAACCCATTATGATATGTTTGTTTTTAGAATCCTTGTGATTACAATCGACATTTAGCAATTTGGTCAATTGATAATAGTTGCTCACGCTTGCCCTCTCTTCTTGTGATGGGACCCCCATTTGGTGGTCATGAGTTACTAAGCAAGTTTTTGCAAGTACACCCCAGGATAAAAGGGACAAAACAGGATGCTAATGGATACGCAGAGACAGATTTCTTCAGTACTGACAATTATCTGAAGGGACTTGATTGGTAAGAGCCGTAAAATAAGGTTCATCCACATTTGAGTTTACTTAGCGAGAAATGAGAACTCTGACTTACTCTGTTACTTCCAACATTGTTCATGCACAAAGCTTTGTTTTACCATTACATACAGGTTTAAAGGATTCGTAGTAGCTGTATTGGAATAACTATTTTAGGTACATGAATTTCTTTCCAAAACAAACTGAACTCTATGAGAAGATATTCGAAGTGAGCAGTACGTATTTTGGAAGTAATGTAGCGAGCTCTCGCGCAAATGCCTTACTCAAGATTGTCAAAATCATTATTGTCCTCCCTGATCCAGTTCAAAGAGCTTACATCCATTACACGGTAAGAGTGATACTTTGTGTAGTAAGGCAGATAGTGTGCGATAACACACACACTGCGTGATATGCTAAATACTGTTTTTGTAACTTGAAATAATATCTTTGTCTAGTATTTAAAGAAAAACCGTCTTTCTTCTGTGGCAGAGAAGTATTCATTTGAAGATTTTATAACAAAGAAGGTTAAATCTAGTGAAGCAAAGGCCTTGAGGACTCAGCTGTTGATTACAGGGCATTATGCTAGCCATTTAACACGGTGGATGTCCTACTACAGTTCACAACAGGTGCAAGAACATTTTCTGTGTAAATCTCAGCTGAAACAACAAACCCTATGTAACTTTATTTCTCTTTAGGTCATGATTATCAGCGATGACGATTTAATAAATCACACACAAACTGTTCTTGACAATATTCAAGATTTCATCAGCATTGAGAAGCCTGTCAACTATAATCAACTGCTCAGGTATTACTCATACAATCCCAGCCAATATAACACAAATTATTACTATCAGCCGCTGGTCTGGTAAGCCGTGGCCGCGTGGGGCTTGGGTCTTGTGTGCGCTGAAAACAATGGCCACCCATAACAAATTTTTGGACAAATTTACCAACAACTCCTGGTAGCAAAAAAACCTAGATGAACTCATGTTTCTGCATTCCTTAAGATCTCATTGGCTCTACGTGCTTAATAGAAAGTTTTATCTTGTAGGTACGATACAAGAGTACAAATGTACTGCCCGCTGAACACGAACACAGTGGAAGACTGCTATGGATACAAGGAGAGAGATTGTAGTAAAATGACCGACAGAGCCAGAGAATACTTAAAAAAATATTATGCAAAGCACAACAAAAATTTACTACGATTGAATCAGAAAATACAATTTCGTGTTCCAAGATGGCTTAAAGTTTACGGGTAGTTAATCATCATAGGCAATGTCCATAAGGCATAGAGAATCTGATTTTTTTTAAATGTATGTAAAAATTTAACAGTTATTCGCCGAAGGCGACTCTCCAGCGTGTCGGTGAGTATTCAACGATAATCACTGAACCCGAGGTGAATAATTGTTTTAGTACAATCACATAGGTAAAAAAATGACAAAAACACGTTTCGTATTTCAAAACAGCATCTGTCAGATAGACAAAACGACTAATGGCCATTTTGAAAAGACCGCTTAGGTGATTATTGTGTCATAATCACGTCGAGTCCTCGACGTCCTCGAGGGGAACCAATCAGACAAGACAATTTTTATTTTTCACCTATGTGATTGTACTAAAGATATATATTATTATTGGATATTGAAATGTATATAAAATCTCACATGTTATAATATATTTATATGTAATAATTATCATTTATAGACCCGGAGCGAGGGGGATTCGGTGAAATATTTCCTGAAGTGATGATATTATCATCACTGAAGGAAATATTTCGCCGAATCCCCCGAGCGGAGGGTCTATAAATGATAATTATTACATATAAGAATAAACTTTTAAGTTCTTCAAGTTGAACATACCTTCGTGAATATGATGCTCTAAAATACAAAATAGCCAGATCCTTGTTTATTTTTATAACGAGAAGTACAGAAAATTCCTTTTAATTTTTTAAGTATTTGTGTTTTCAGCGCCCTTGCCCTCCAAAATATTTTATAATTCTTCGTGAAGTTCATCAAACTTTTCGCACATTCCGCCATTTTTGTTTACGAAAACTTGCCAATCTGTGCTTGCGTGTACAAGCGTTGCCATGACAGCGTGAGATATATAGCATATCTCACTTTTTGGACAATTTGAATTTGAGGTACAATATTATGACAAAACATATCTGATAAAACCCAGTCGCGACAATCACTGGCTCTGTGATATGTCATTGAGCACTCTTGTATTAATATTTTCATATTCCCCACGCATGAGAAAGTAAACTACCCGATCTAAAATTTATATCTTTTTCAAAACATGAGCAAAACTTTCACTCCAAACTTTCCCTGAAAAACTATCCTTCAAATGATCGGGTATAAAACTCTTAATAATCACTTTTCTAATCACTGCAATTAAATAGTGATTAAGTGCAAAATACGTTGTTTTTATTGGTTAAGGTTTCCACTAATCATAGTTAACTTATAGTCACTCTTTTCTCAACCGGCCCCAAAAAGCGTGTAAAATTGCACTCTTCTTGATTCTGATTGGTTAAGAGGAATGCAATTTTATGTACGCTTTCTGATTAGTCAATCATTTTGAAGGATAGTTTTTTATTCAGGTGCATTCTACTTGGCAAAACAAACATGGACGCGAGAGTTTAGAGTGACAAGTTTAAAATTTAGATGTTTTTAAAAAGATATTTAGGTCTGCAACGTGACGTTTGTTACTACAGTTAGGCTTGGTACTTGGTAGTATTCAGGATAATTAGTCTTAATTATCATCATTAGTGTTGTCAAGAGAACAAAGAACACAAAACACTTGGCGAATTATTCATGATTACAACGTGGTACCACAGTATGGTGAACGGACAGTTGGGCCACTCCATTGAAGTTTGGGTAATAATTCCGTGTTCTCCGTACGCGAAATTAAATTTTAATCCAAGTCCTAAATCTATCAAGTCTTTATTAATCTTCAATTAATCAAAGTTAAAACATGACAAATGAAAAATTATTACCGAAGTTTGTGTGTCCTCGCATATCGCATTACGCGTTCATTACCATTATGCCAGCCAATCAATTGCGTTTTATGGCCAATAATAATGCTGAGCTGGCTGTTGGTAGCCAATAAACTGCATAATAATAGGGCGCCATGTTGCACTGCTGAGTGGCCGTACTTTCCATTCCCTATACTGTGGTGGTACGTACTATACCACCCAGTTCTCACTGTTTCAGATAAACTGAGTCCGGGGTGTTAGCAAACAATGTGCAACGCGAAGTAGCGTGACGGCATAAATATTCGTTATCACGGGTGGAAATAATACATCATGTATCGAACTTTTTGCAAGTAAACAACGAGAAATACGTTACAAAACGAAGAAAAATCTGTAAAAAAACCTTTGAAAAAAACCCCTCTGAAAAACATAAAACGACACGGTAAAATAGGTCGTTACGCTGTTTCTACATACGCTGTTTAATAACACCCTTTATTTGGTCTATTGGCAAGTGAATAAAGATGTATGTCGAAAGAGAAAAATTTGTATAAAGAATAAAATATATATTTAATTCTTACAGTCCTCGTATGGAAAATGTACAATCTATAGAAAAAGTACAATACTACTTTGAAAGTAGAACTTTCATGTACAGCCAAAACCTAATAACACCGATGCAGAGTAACTGCAACCTGTAAAAATACGGAGTACTGGTGCATTTAGTGTACAAGATCTTTGCCGCTAATTACAATATGTACATACACGCAGGATTGTTTATTCAACCATTATATTAATTTCACCCGCCCCCCTGCTGATATATATGCTGGTTATTGTGCATGTTATCAGTACTGCATAGCAGTATTATCAAGATCACAGAGCATGTAGTCTAACTGCTGACATGGTCCGCAAACTGTCGCATTCTTTTCAACAAAACTTCCTTTACATTGTGCACAAACTCTTCGTGAGTTTCGTACACTTTCGTTAATCCGTCGTACGTCTTCCGGAACACCGGCACTTTCCGAATGCCGGGACGGCCCCGGAACGTTAAAGCGCTGTAGTAAGCTACCTGATTGGTTGTTTGAGTTCGGTGATTTTGCCAGGTTATATGGCGGGGGGTCAATGTAAACCGGGGTATTCCACGACCTACGGTTCTCTCCCATCTCTCCACTTCGCAGTCGGTTTGACTTCATTTGTAGATCTTTACTAGGACTGCGTTGCATATTATCGTAGATAGAGCAACGACGGATGTCTGTGTTTCGTAAATTTCTCGAGTTCGGTAAAACCGTGCTGGTTGGCAACAGTTGCTCTACCGGAAGACTGCGTACGGGAATATACGATGTTGATACGTGTGTTACCGTCGTGTTCCGATCACGTGCTAAATTTAATCGTTCAAAATCATTATTTAGACCATTTACCTTGTTGTAGTGCACAGGACTGTAACACAATGCTTCTGGTTTGATTTTTTGAGTACAGTTAGCGTCATCACGGGAAGTAGCAACACTTCCCGAGTGGAGACTACGAGAGTTGCTTCTTCGAGGAGTTGAAGGAGAGTTTGTACGCTCTGAGTAATTATTAAGGTAAAGATCGTTCACTGATCGGCTTGACATCGGCACAACTTCGGCAACTTTTACACGGTCTTTTGGTCGTGGCAGGGTAGCCTGTGGCACAAAACATTTCGGTTACACTTACACAATCAAAGCTTACAAAGTTTCTCCTTAAAACACAACTTACGTGTGAAACCGCAGTTTGTTTCATTTCCCTCAAAACTTGTTGATCTCTTTCTCTTTGATTATGGATCAATTTCTGCTTTTCCTGTTGCGAGAATGCAAGTGTTGTCGCATCGTTATTTTCCTCGTAAATCTGCCGATGGAGAAGACGAGACCTTTCAAGACATTTCGCGTGTCTGTTCTTGAGGTTTTGCAAAAATCTCTCGTCTTTGACAGGCGGATAGTTTTCTATAGCAAGGCGAAACCGAGCTTAAAATGGTAAAAAAATATAAAAGTTATCAATGCAGAAATCTACCCACGATGAACACGTCTATCAAGTCAAGTCCCTTGAGGTCCCCACATAAGCCTCACAGTTCTTAGACACACTAAATAATGTTTAAATTTGTTAAAATAATATTTGCGAAAGGAGTGCCTTTGTCTACACTGGGCAAGCTGGTATAGAACTTACGACCTACAGAATACTAGCCCAATGCACTGCCAACTGAGCTCGAAATAGAGACCAGTTCACTTGAAATAAACGTACAGTAATCATGTTTTTTTCAAAGCATAATTTTGTGGAAACACCAAGTAAGTTTATTAGTTTGTTATACAATAGTAAAATTATGTCGTTTTCCACCAAATTATATTTTGATTTATAATTACCATCTAAACATACAAGGAACCGAATCATGCTTTCATAGTATCTTCATATACCCAAAAAAAGATAAGTGATAATTTTGCATATGAGAAATGAAAACGATAGTTTTGCATACGGACTAGGAGTAACATCACAAACATAGAGTTCAGGTATGTTTACACCCACTCACTAGCTGCATTGGTTGCCAAAGAAAGTGACAACGCTAAATCTCCTTTTTCCAAATCATACGATCTTCGTAACAGACTCTCGCCTTCCTCGATAATGGCGTCCAATCTTGCGAGGACGTCGTTAGCTGAAGAAAAAAACACAACGTTTGACGATAAACACAACCCAAAGACAACAGATAAGCAAGAAATGCAACAGCTGTTTCTAAGTCACCTTTTGTCCAGCGAGGAAATGTTGAAGTTCTTGATCCGAAATCAATGAGATCATCACTGGTCGTTTCAACAGAACTTACAGAACTGGTCGCCGGTGAACTAGCTTGACTACTGCCTGATCCTACACCACTGTCAGTCTCGTCCACGTCACGGACACGTGTCGACGTCGAGCTATACGCTCGTCTTGTCATTGGTTTCACATCATCGCTAAAACAGTGTACATCACGTTTTTAACAATCACAGCTTCATCTTACATTAAACTAAAACACAGAAAGGGATGTATGCCCTCGGGAAGTTGTGCAGTGTGAGTAGTCTAGTTTCTTCTCGGCGTGTTTACTCCTGCCTTAAGGCTGCTTTCCAGTTATCTGTTTTTTACACGTACCTTCACGCACGTAAAAGTTTAAACTCTTCTAAGTAGTTTGTATTTAACAAATAGAATCACAAAAGCATGCTAACTCGTAGGGAATGCTGAGTTCTCTCCATCTTGTAGGGAATACTGAGTTCTCTCCATCTTCACGCTTGCTCATTTCAAATATAACATCGATATTGATTTAGACTCTTAGGTGTGTGTACGTATGTGTGTAAAACGCGTAACTGGAAAACAGCCTTTACAATTTCAGGGTGGTATTTAAGGCCCAAAGGAGATCTTAACTCCGCCCTTCTTGACAACGCTTTTCCCTCACAGTTACACCGTATTTCGCATAGTTACACAAATATTTTTGCACAACTTATGAAATACATACTAGAAAGTCCAGGTAAGGGTTGCTCTACGTGATTTATTCCATGCTTTGAGGCTTATTAAGGTACGAGATACGATTTAGTCGGTGAGTTTCCCGGGGCCTTTTTCGGCGGTTCAAACCGATCCAGTAATCATGCGAGAGCCTGATAGTAGTTTAATTAGTGTACTCACTTCAGATTAATCAAATCATCACATGAACCGGATTTCTTCTGACCATTCTCAAGTTTCTCAGTATTCAAAGACACGCTATTATTGACTCTCTCTGGGCTTGGAGAATTGTTTCTCCTGCGAAGTTGTACTTTCTTTGTATTCGACCAAGTCTTCTGATATACTGGAAAACTGTTTCCACTATGAGATGACACTGTTTTAGTCTCTGATGTGGTATTAATTTGATCTCGTATAGGAGAATTGTTCCTGCTGCGAGATGACATTGTCTTGGTATGCGACATGCTATCATTTCGTTCCCGTATAGGAGAATTGTTCCTACTGCGAGATGACACTGTTTTAGTATTTGACGTGTTGTTTTCCTCCCTGGTAGGAGAGTTATTCCTACTACGGGAAAGAGCCCTCTTTATATCGAAGCCAAAATCGCGCAGTTTCTTCATCGATCGTCGACTCTTTTTTCGATCAGGTGTCGAGATCTCTTCGTCTTTTTCAGAGCCTCGATCTGAAGCAACAGAATGACTGCTTGAACTGGACAATAATCCATCTGCAGTATCAGCGCTGGACTTGTGTTCGTGCAGCACGGATAACGTGCCCCCGCTAAGATCGTTCGTTTTCTCGCTTGTAAAACTCGTGCGCGTTCTGTTGTTTTCCTGACTGGCTAATAAGGTTTTAGTATCGACAAGTTTTACTTCAGACGGAGCGCTCTTCGTATTGACTGGCCGACCATGAGGGTTGACGTACAACAGCAATAGGGGCTGGTAGTGATTTTGACAACATTTCTTTCGGATTGTCTCCCATTCCGAACCAACCTAAATATCAGTTTTACTCGAGTTTAATTTCTGTTTTTCTAAACATGCAGATTGACACAAGGATACTTTCGTTACCTTTCGAACTCTGGCGTCGTCAAAATAAACCCAAGTCATCAATTTGTTGTTGTAAAAGAATGTTGAGTAATGTTTGCCGTAGTATGTGACAACACCAGCCAACAACAGTTCCGCTTTCTTTGCAGTATCATCAACTACATTAGGGAACACCTAGAGAGAAGTTATTTACCAGGTTATACGAATGTCTAGAGAGTAGAGAGAAATTATTTACCAGGTTACATGAATGTCTAGAGAAGAATTATTTACCAAGTTACATGAATGTCTAGAGAGGAGAGAAGTTATTTACCAGGTTATATAAATGTCTAGAGAGTAGAGAGAAATTATTTACCAGGCAATATAAATGTGTAGAGAGTAGAAAGAAATTATTTACCAGGTAATATAAATGCCTAGAGAGTAAAGAGGTTTTACTAGGTTATATGAATGTTTGGAGCGAAGTTCGCTAATTTTTACAGCAGAGAACTTACTTCATGTAAACGAAGAACAGGATCAATGCAATCCAATAACTGTGTAATCTGTTTAACTTCTGGACACTCGGAATCCCAGATTAACCCGATACAGACTGTAGGAAACAATTTAGATCATCAATTCAGTATAATACAGTACAGAGATAACAGAACTTGAGAGCAACAAACTCTCCTCAAACAAGCCTTATCAGCATTCACTGTGGGAACTGAGAATTAAACTTCAGATTTCAGACATAAAAGTCTAAGCCATAATCCCAACGTTCTGATTGAAAATTTGTATTTTTCATGTCAAGCTGGGAGAATTACAATATTTTTATTACATTACTTTAAGACTTTCAAAACAACTGTTGGTCATGAAAAATATCTAATAGAACAGCAATGATATCATTAAGTCTCTTGGAAACATCACGCAAATTTATAATTATTGCAAAGTTTTCGATTCGCAAACTTAAATCTTTACCAATGCAAATAAAGCACTCACGAAGATCTGAGCTTACAATGAAAAGCTTTGCAATGGTAGAATTATGTGGTATTTTCAGGAAACTAAACTAATATTGCTGTTCACCATGAAACCTAAAAAGAACAAGAAACTGACGTACACCTTTCTCAACCAAACCGCTGCAGTAAATGGCAGATACATAAAGATCTTACCAACATCTGGACAGTTCAATAGTGACTGTTGAACACTGATCTTTTTCCCACAATTAACACCCTAGGAGGTAAAACAAAACAATATAATCTAATGGGCAATAATATGCAATATACTACATAACATCATAGTCTTGTACTCACTGGACATGGACGCAGTTCGCCTTGATTGACAGCTCGTTTTAACAAATTTCCAAACATGTCCTGGTCTATTCCTTTAAGTGTGCTGGTTAGAATGTCTGCCTCATGGCTAAAAAAAACAATATTTAAAATTCTGAACTGTGGAACACCTGAGTACACCAGGCTTGCTGACTAGATAGTTTGAGCCATGTAGGATGTTAAGATCATAAGGAATTTTCCTAATCAGATCTGAGTTGGAACTTTTTATTCTATCAGATAAACAGGTGTACACTTGCTTTCACTGTTATCTATATTGTGAAGAAAATACTAAACAGCATTCACTGAGGTCAATTTCTCTCATCTTAGATTATGAACATTTACAGAGATATGAACAGAAAAATACTAAAATAGTCATCCACGTTTCAATTACCAAAAATGTCTTCATAGCAGGCTGTTATCTTCTCTAGTTTGTCTCATTATGCTCATACAATGTTTCTCAATTTACCTACAACACACTGAAATGGTACACAACTTACCACAATGCAGAAACAGACACATAATGGACCAACTGAGAGAAGGGTAAAGGTTCCGACGTTGCCCCACAGTTACAAATGCTCTAAAGAAATTCAGTATATTAAGACATGAAAAAGCAATACTACTGCATCACGATTATGAATAAAGTATTTACTGAATATGCACACTAACATTTTAATATATTCGGTTAAAAACTTGGTAAAATTTACCAAGTGTTACCTATAAATTACAAGAATATGACAAACTTTTAACCAAACAGTACCTGTTCCATAATCTCCATTGCAAACTTTCTGTGTGAAATACAATGTGAAGCACTGCAGATTTCATCTTTTTCATTCATTGCAAAATGAAAATGTAGTTGGCTTAAAATATTCTCCTAGAGTTAAAAGGTTAAAGTTAGACTGGACATTCATAGTGGTGAATCAGGTAAACACTTCACAAGAAATTCATTTCTTAATGGTCTGTTCATGACTGAATTTTCTTATACTAACATTTTTAGCATTAATATAATTGTGATACTGGCCCTAATAGATCTGATGTGTCATATGTTATAAGATGTTCCGATACTTATTTTCCTATTGTTTCACTAATATTCGGTACATACCAGACATTCTGCTGCATCGTCCATATCTTGCAACTGAAATCTGTGTTGATCCTAAATAGAAGACTCACAAATAATATCACAAGGAAAAGGACAATGTTTTGCAAATATTAATTTTACCACTAGACAGAACAGACAAAAACCGTATGGTGTAATTTCCAAGTTTAATATACTAACCTTGAAGGTCACAGCCAAAGCTTGTCTTAGCACATCAGGCGGTAACGCAGCCTCATCGCTATACTGAATCTGAGTGAAAATAACCTGGAACAATAATTGAACATTTTTCATGATAGAATCTGTAAATTGTATTATTGCCGCAGTTTTGAACAGGAGTCTGGGTGCAGGAAAATTAAGAATTGTATGTACAGATGTGCGATAATGTGCATCAGGAGTCAATCAAGGCACAAAAGTTACAAAATGTTAAAAATAATCATAAACATCACAGCTTTGGAGAAAGATTGAAGTGCAAAACTGATAAAAAGGAAGATCCTGGTTGCACGAAATTTTTGTTTTCTAAGCCTAAGCACATCCTTAAAATACTTTGCAGTCTGGCCTTAGTCTGCATTGCAGAAGCTTGCCCTCAATTGTTTGGGTGTTGCATTCCATTTGGATATGACAAACACTCTGTATTTCTGTCCAGACTTCATTGGCTATCTTTCCTACATTACAGCATCTTTAGATAAACATGAAGATAGCATTAAACAATGATGTATGAAAGTTTTCTAAATTTCACCTTTAGAGCACAAAAGATGCAAGATTCACCAACACAAAAATGTCCAGAGAACTCTCTGAAACTTCGTCGAAACACATCAAGGTGCCACAGAACCTAGGAATATTACAGTCACATGTTATTCAAGGATATGCTGAGCATGTTATTGTGAGAGGGTCAGGGGTGACAAGTGGGAGGGACACTAGCTGGTGTCAACAATGGTTATTTTCATCAGATAACTGGCCGTAAAGTTACTACAAGTAATTACAACAATGAGCATCGAATCACTGTGACGAATTATGTAGCAATTAAGAAATATGTTACAATATTTGTAGTAATAGCACACATTTCTTCACTGCCAAATCTAACAAACATCATAAAATACTTTCAACCTGATTTAGAGCAATTGGTGAATACCATTGTTGCTTCTCAGCCAACCACTTAAACCCATAGTTTAAAAATTTCAGAATAATTGTAGACATTCAACTTTTATAATCTCTCAATTTGCTCTAATAAATCTAAATTAAATTTTATCAAAATAAAACTGATATAGGATCTAAATCTTAAGCACAAAATTACTGCCATTTCTTAAAACAATTTAAATATTTCTTAAGCATAGCCATAAGTGCTTGGTAATTGTTCTTTGATATTTGACCTTCCTGTGATATTGTAAAAATCTTGTACAACAATCGTTTATTTTGAAAATTTAATGCTAATTGAACCAAATCTAGAAAGTGAATTATGATGTGAACTTGTTAACAGTTGCTGCGATTGAAGACAAGTTTATTGACAATTGGGCGTTTATATAACGTCTAGGACATCACGACATTATGTTTCTAAACTGGTTAAGTCAATAAGCGAGATTTGAGCTGTGTGATACTATAAAACGGGTTGAAAATTCTAAATGTTGATAATAAGTAAGATGTCATAATTACCTGAACTGCTGAGTTCAAAAAGCAGTTATTTTCGCCAGGATTGTTGAGCAGTCCTTTTGTATAAGCGACAGAAGCTGTCCGCGTTAATCTCTCACCTCTGTTCATGATGCTTAAAGCAATTTATCAGCCAGATCTTCATACGAGACGATTTTATAGTGAACCACGGACTGTGTTTATTTCGAGTTACACGTCAAAGTTACGGCAAACTCTCTCGTGCTAAACACTTCTGAAATGTTCAGAAGACTCTTCTATTCTGTCCTATATGTTGTTGTATTGTTCGTGCCGCTTTACGCTCAGGAAATGGATGTTTTTCCACTCCGCTGCTTGCAATATGTTTCTCCTTCGTTACAAAGCTTGGAATCCATGTTTTGAACGTGATCAGAATTTAATTACCCACAATACATGACGCGCACGACTATGACGTCATTAGATCTAAGTAAACAATTTGTGTACATCGCGCTCATGAAGCACACATTATATGTAAAGAACGGGAATTTTTAAGATAAATATCCACGTATTGAATCACACCGTGATATAATAAAATGTGGGTAATAATTCCATGCTCTCAGTACGCGAAATTAAATCGGAATTCAAGCCCTAAATCTAATCAAATCTTCAACCTATCAAAGTCAAATAAAACGTTGGTTAGGGTTAGAGTTGGAGCTTAGATTAAGATGTATATTCGCCATACTGAGAACACGGAATTATTACCAAAATGTGTAGGTTAGTTTAGATCACAGATACCACAAGTCCTTCAAGCTTACGAGTGGTTTATACCATATTTGGCTTAAATTTGACATACAATAAATTTTTATTCTCAGGTTCTGTCACGGATTCTATACAGCCTCGTTTTATTTCAAAATTTAAGCGCAAAAAAACAAACATGGTATTAACCAGTCGGAAGCTTGCGCCTCCTGTGCAGACACGCGTCACGAGATCGAGTACAGACAACCCAGTGTTTCGCCCATCCGGCTGTCAAACGACTCAAAGCTTGACAAAGAACAAGCACTTAAACGAGCCGCAATTCTGTGAGATAAAAAGAGCTTTATAAAGAGGCAGTCTAACCCTGATCTGTATGTATTAGCTGCATAATATTTGGGGAGTTTATAAGTGCATTTATCAGACAAGAAATGAAAAGTGTTTGTGAAGAAATAATGTTAGAGTCTCTCATATATGTCTTTATTCAAAATATACAATCTTACCATTCCTTAAGTTACAATTCTTTATATATACTATCTTTACTGAATTTTCTTATCGGATTTGTTTTAGTTTAAATGTGACTGAATTATAATAAAGTAGTGGCACAGAGCATATACAGAGGTTCAAGTTCCATTAATTATGCGTACCTCTTGCTTAGCCAGTGCGCTGAAAAGAGGCATTCTCCCCACCCCGAAAATAGTCATTATGGATATCAAAAATGACCAGGGGGAGAATGCCTCTTCTTAGCGCACTGGCTAAGCTATGAGAAGTTGAACCTCGGTATTCCCTTTGAGTGTGGTAGTGGGTAGTGAACTGATATCAAGAAATTATTCTGCCATGGTAAGAAGGTCAAATGATGATCCGGTATCTGTAATGCTTCGTAGTAATCCAGTTTGAAATAAAGATCTGGCTTTGGTATTGAGATATTTAGTTTGGAAAACAATCTATGACGTTTGTAGCGCGACAAAAACGTCACATTATTCGCAGTGTTTATAAATTCTCTAATATAGAGATTGTTATAAAACGTTGATCTCCAACAAAGAACTATCTCATTGCTTGCTACTGCACACAACTTTGACAAGGAGTGCCGCAATGTACTTTAGCTCATTAAAATTGGACGTGTAAAAATCATCAGGACTGGACGCTATATTTCGGAGAAAATATCTGTTGTCTTCTTCGTTGCTTGAGTTCGGGATGTACACTGTGACGATATGCACACCTCGCTGTTTTAACCTGACTGAGTTTTCTAAGGTCTCAGTCTTGTCATGTGCACCCCCGTCAGTCACGAGAATAACTACGTCATTCGCTTGTACTCTGTCACCATGGCGACCAGTAAAGAGCTAAATAATCAGAAATCACAATATGATTGGACACATAATGTCACATGACTCAAGCTCAATATTTCAATAACAGAATTGATCTGCAGAAAAGGGTTGGTTGACGTGTCGACATTAAGACATCTTGGATAGACCCATACATTGCGATATGCTCAAGATGGCATCACTATTGTTGAAAAACTTAATTGCTTTTAACACAATACCTTATCATGGGCGAGAGCCAGCGCATGTCCCGTCATGGTCATTTGTCCAGAGTGATAATGCATTTTACTGATTGCTCGGACAATTTTTTTAGCTTCATAATATCGATCAAAACCAAACTCAACAGAAGTCTTGTCTTTCTCACTGAATTGAACCAGAGCCAGACGATTGTAATGCTTTCCGACATTCAATTCTAGCACCAGTTTTTGTAAGAACCTTTTCACCTTCTTAACATTGTGGTAACCGACGCTTGCAGAACCGTCAACGATCAGCACGATATCACGTTTCTCATGGGCACAAGACATCGCTGCAAATAATATACATTTTGTTACACTCATCATTTAAATCATAGCTAATCAAAGAAACTGAGTGGAAACGAGAGCTAAAGCACTAATTCTGCCAACGGCACAACCGCAATACGGCCTGATGTGCTTTACTATGGAACCATTTAACTTCACTTTAATATATACTCCACAATTTGGTACTTAGACATTTTAAACGTGTCAAACAATGTCTGTGCATCTATATTGACTTTTTAAACTTCTGTTAGGCAACACAAAGCTAAATACGAACAATGAATGCGTTATTCTCGGCAGAAATGAGAAATATCACCATAACATATTGGTTAAAGAAATTTTACCAAAACATTCAATGGTGATTTTCAGCCTTGTTCATTCCCTAGAAAGGTTTAAATGTCGATAGTTCCAAAGACATTGCCGTTCTTGTTTGAAATATGCGAATAAAAAGTGCTGGAATATATTTGAAGTGAAGCTTTACATGGTTCCAAGCCATATGACGGATTTTCATTAGCACCGTAGCCGAATCCATTCCAGTACCTTTATTTTATAGATAAAGTTTTGTCAATCAAGTCAAATGTATAGATGTCGCAGGAATACCATAAATACTAAATTAACTATCATAAATTATTTCCGATGGCATACCTTTTAGTGGCTTTCCATAACAAATCTCAGATGTGATCGTCTTTACCAAATATGGTAATTTCTTAAAGTCAGCAGTGAAGACTTGACTCGACTTAGAACACATCAATTTTAAATCTTTTCTAAATGTCGCGACGGTCTTCTCTTCGCCCATTCCTATCGCTATGATCTGAACGCCTTTCTTGCGTAATTTCTCCGCCTCTTTAAGCGCCTTCGTCCGGTCACGTGCTTCGCCATCGGTAAGGATTACGAGAACATCGGAAACATTCGGACGGTACAAAACATCTTCGGGAAAAATCTAAAATTTTCAAGAAATTTAAGGATTTTGAGCAGATTGCATTAAAGGTTAGCGTTAGGGGAAGTTAATGCATGGGTCAGTTAAACCTCATTTAACCACAGTCAAATGCACCCCAGGTTTAAACCCTTAACTGTATCACTTTCCCCCTTCGTTTGCATGGAGCAGGAGGTGTTACCTAATGTTTGATCACCGCAATCTATATAGCTAGAAAAAATATATATACCTTTGTGTTAACAACCTCCAAAGCATCTCCGGTGTCTGTCCCGCCTTCCTGATACGACATTTTTGCAATAGCTTTTTTGATCTTCTCGAACGTTTTATGTTCTCCCAAATTGAATTCAATCTTAGTTTTTATACTGTGACTGAACTGCAGCAGTCCAACATGGGTGCTGTGCAAGCCAACGTCAAGTTGTTCAATTAACTTGATAAGAAAATACTTCATTCTTTCAAAATAAGACAAGCTTATGCTTCCTGAACCATCCAGGACAAAAAATACATCGCGATTCTGTCTCGTACATCCTTTGCTCGGGTCTAAATAAGATATAAGTCCAGACATTAAGTAAACAAACCACCACTGAGACTAGTTTGTTCACAAACTATTGAACAGTTGCGTTCGTACTGCTTGATTCGAAAGTTTGGAACAAATTGTTACCAATACGATGAACTTGTAACAAGACTAGTTACAAGGTTGTTGTTCCAACAATACAATCATGTTATAAAATATTGTTGCAGTCTTGTGTTGTCAACTTTGTGGCAATCATGTTACAACTGGTCTAGTGTATCAGTGTTGTTAGAACTACCTTGCAACAAGTCTGATATTCCCGTGAAGCTTGTATTAAGGCGTCAACAAACTAGTTGACAACTCAAGCAGTACACAACTTTTTAGAAGATTTGCTAACAACAAGTTCTCAGATATTTACATACTACGTACAGTTAAAAACACTCACGCATAGCTCGAGCTGAGGGACATATCCTCTTTTTCAAAGTCCTTCTCAACTTCTTACTTGACTGAAGTGTCAAGACATTTTCTGCTATTGATGCAACGGCAGTCAGCTCGTCTTTTACATTCCACGGCATTTTAGTGTATTGAAAATACACCGTAATAATTTCCACTTTATTCTTCTTTAGAATGTGAGCTTTTTTAAGAACATCCTCCAGATGACTGGCATGAATTCTGTTTGTGAATATGATAAGAACATCGTTCACCTCTTCTCTGTCGCCATTTTTGTCTGTAAACACCTGAATATTAAAGAAATTTAAGCAATCAGTAAAATGGTCCAGAATTAATTTTGAGGATAACAAGAGTTTTATATATTCTAACCTTATTTTGCACGAGTTCCAAAGCGGATCCCATGTCAGCTTTACTTCTTCCATGATGTTTGATTTGACCAATAGCATTACTCAGAGCGTTTCGTGAGTCATACTGACCTAAACTTATTCTAATTTTAGTCCTTTCTTTGCGATCAACCAATAATAAGCCAACGTGGGTCTTACCAAGACCTACGTCAAGGTGAGATACAAAATCCTGCAAAAACAACTTCGCTCGGTTAAATTCATCTAAAGCAACATTTTTGATCCATCAATGACGATAAATATATCTTGATTCCTGCGCGAACATCCTCGTGAACCTTAAGAGAGGAAATGGCGAGAAAAGAAATTATTGCGTTTAATAGAAGACAGGAACTTTCAACAATGCAAATGAAGTTAAATAATTATTAATCTACAAAAAACTGGTTCGAGTATATACAGTTGTTGTATAAGTACATTTTTCGGCGTTGCCACCGGGTTGCTAAGGACTTGAATAAAAGCCGTATCTTTTGCTGCGCCGTCATTTGGCACAGGTTCGCACGATAATATTTATAATATTCGTCAAAAACAACTCAAACAAAGAAATGGTAGCTCTTAATATAGCATCGAAATCCCGTGTTTACATCTAAATATATCTCGCAGCAGTTGGTCGAGTTATTTTAATATACAAGGAATCCCCTTTAATAATCATAATCCTCTCAAAAGGGTCTGGATTCTTCCATTTTGTAATACAAATAAATGAATGGAAGCTATAGCAAGAAATGTGGTTATATGATGGAGTGTTTAAAAGGAGAAACTATAAATAAGGACTTCTTCTACCCTTAAATACTGTCATGTTCTTTGATTTTGTGTTGTTTAGCAAATATAACGTCGTTAAATCAGCCGGGGTGCGAGACAAAGAGGAACCACAGGCACGAGTGTAAAAATCCAGCTGTGTTAGCTATGAAATACACCTGGCTCAAAACATGCCATACAACCCTCCAATTTTCTCACATTTTCCCACAATTCGCCGCCGTGTTTACAACACAGTATCACAGCAGTAACAAGTACTATGGCGAACTGCAATGTTGCCTCACTGTATCTTAACAACGTCTTGCAAAGACAATATAGAGAATTAAGTGCTGATTTCCTGATTTTGCATTTTGATGGAAACATTACTTTATTAAACATTCTTCAAACGCCTAACTCATACAAATGAAACAAAAAACTCAGGGAAATGCAGAGAATTTGCAGTTTTTCCACCCCTGTTGTGCGCCAACAAGTTGGAAGCAACAACAACAAGCCGAAGTTGATTTCACAGTTTGTCATTAACAAATCCTCATTACAACTTGACACCCTTGAAATTCTCAAAAACGTTAATTTTGCCGCAATTCTAGAATACGAACAAGTCACGCAAAATGATTCTCTGATTCCCTAACTCTTGTCTTTGTCAGGCTATTTACGTCAGCAAGAGTTGCAGTGAATCTCATATGCAGAATGTACTTATTTTGAGTATTTGAACAAAATGGCTTGTGAACATTCTAGTGTTGAAGTTCAGTATCTATGATAAAAAAGGTAACAAATCCTAATCAGAGTACCCTAAATTGGAAAAAGGGTACATAACATAGCAACAGAAACTACGCTGGGATATAACTCTCAGTTTATGCTCACATAAAGGAAAATCTCAACTCAGGAACTTACAATTTCTTTGCTACCTAATAATTGACCGAAAAAAAAACACCCTATGAACCACGAAGTATATTCGACCATTTCGTCAAAAACTAAGGCACTAACTTGAATATAGTGTTAGTAATTAGAGCTAGGAAGGGATTTAATGCATTTTCATAGTGAGTACTGTATAATTACGATCTTGTACCAATCATGAACGAAATCTTTCTTAATATGCGTGAATCAGCATCAGGTACCTTATAATTAACCAAGAATTATTAAGAATCAGTCTACCAGACTTTAGGATAAGCAGACGTCGTTGAAATAAATTAAAAATAAAGTTGGAAAATTCATCTTCTTTGCGAGGCTCGCTTTGTTCAAGTATTAAGGACGCAATGTCACTTATCTGTCCTCACTATTTCCAGTAAAATGTATTAACACATTTGTTACTGCAAGGCACTTAAAAAATGTCACCTGCTATATATGCTCATTATTAACATTTGACTGAAAACCAAAATTTACCTTCATACAGAGCTAGTGCCTGGACATAGCAATGATTAGCTTATAAGATGCAACCACGCAAATCCGACCATATCTAAACTAAAGCAACGCTACGCGAATAAAATACAAAATACGGTCAGAGAATCATTACATACCTTCCGTTAGAGCAAATAGAACCAGAAGTACAGAAACCCTTAAAGCAAACATGATTTAACCAACTTAGTAACAATCTAATGATATCGTTGGCAATGCTCTCGCCAGTTTAAATACATTTCAATTTCTTTGTCCACAAGTCTTCCGGAGTTGCCTCATCACTTGTTTGAACAAGTTTCGCAAATTCTAATGCGGTCGTGTCGATATTTCAGGCATGCATACATTTGAATATGTAATGCAAGCGAAACAAGCAGTCTTTATGTCGGTATGATAACCATCAAATGCGATTTGGGTGGTAATTTGGCAGAGGCCGGAGAAGAACTTAACGTATCGCAAGTTAACAACAGTGGAATCTCAAAGAGCACTTGCAGGTACATGGAAATCGCAAGATTTAAACCGCTTGAGCTTGTGTGTCGTTCATAACATGGATCAAAATATAGAGTTACCAAGGAGACATTGATATTCAATGTTGAATTCTGCGATATGACTTCCTATACAACCCCACAGAGATAATAGCATTAAGCTGTTAGAAATACCACCCGTAATTCTCCTATATGATATAAGAATAAAGAAACAACACTCTCCTGAAGCTAAAATTTATTCTTCAGGGAAAAATATTTGTAAAATACCAGAGTGAATGCCTTTCTATCCACTACAATGTCTCATATGATCTTTGCAACAAATTAGTACAGCTGATAAGATGTGATTTATAGAATCTTACGAGATCTTCCAGAAATTAAAATGTTGAAATGTCTAACTTTATTTCAACTAAATTTCAACGCTATAACAACGTCCTGTGCTATGGGGACATAATTGAGCACGTTTCCTTATAAGCTTCTTATGCAAAGTTTACCATAAAGATAAGCTATCGATGAGATTGAGCGAGGTTTATACACCATATCATATACTAATCATCTTAAAAAGTGCAAACAAGAATTTCCAAGACATGCTCTACTAGATAGAAATGAAACATGAATGACGGGATAATTTGTCAGCGTCTCATCTATTCTCTTGTTTTATTGTAAAATAATTTCTTTGTTGTAAAAACACGTTACTACATTGATAGTATTTAATGGCAAACAATTAGCTCGTATTTGATAATTTCCGATGTTTGTTCACAGATATTGGTTGTGGTTTAACGGCAGGAAGACCAGTAGGGACCCAATTTCAATGGCGTGCACAATATATGATTTAAAAAATGACATCTAGAAAAATTGACACGACATGCTGCAAATATTCATTCTTAATAAGTGTGTAGCAACTCATTGGCAATGGTGTTCAGGCAAGTCATTCACAAGTGCCTGCATTGGCACTTGTGAATGACTTGGCTGAAGCTCAAAGAAGCGAAGAAGTATACCTAGCTAAAGAAAATGACTTGAAAATAAATAAGAAGTGTTCTGTCATTTCTAAATCACAACTTCTGATGAAGGGAACGAAAATTGATTCAAATCCATTAAATACTAGGTACTGCAGACAATTGACAGAGAAATCTTTGTTAATGAAAATAGAACATCAACTGAAGTGCTTCCTTGACACGTGCTGGAGTAATGAGGAACTGAATAAACTTAGGTGAAAATTCCATTTTTTTAGTAACAAAAAAGGGATGACGTTATACAAGAAGAACATTCTATAGAAAGACAGAACAACATTGCCTTTCAAAGATATTTTAATTTACAAGGAGGGTACAAGTTTCGCCTTTCATTCTTCATTAGTTTCACAGGTCCACAGAACAAATGAATTATTTTCAATAAGAAATCAATGACACAAAGATTGTCACAACTACCATCGCTAGAAATGAGAAGAGATATCGAAAAGTTATATAATATGAACAGTATAGATTACTGTATAAATCATGTCTGATCTTAAAGACAAGAACCAGATAAACAAAACCATCCTCAAGCTCAATTGGTAGAGCGGCGGTCTAGAAACCCGAAAGATGAGTTTAAATCCCGCTCGAGAAAACGAATTTTTCTTTGTTTTCTGCAGTGTCAGATTAATATGAATCTAGACAAGACAAAAATCCCGAACTAATTTTTCCAATTCGTAAGTTAAAAGCACACGAAAATACATTCCACTACCTGAAATGATACAAACAGAATGAAGCGAAGGACCTCAGTCGAGAAGAATAAATAGTAGTGACCGAAAATTTCTCGACGAAGCTAGGGTCTTCGCTCGAAACGTCGAATGCTGTTTTTAACGTACGAAAGATTTCGTATGCTAGTTAGATAAGTGTGAACAGCTTAAACTATAACATGTAAGAGTATAACTGGACGGAGGCCAAGCATAAAAGACGGCAAGATGTCCATAGCTATTTCACAATAATGCAGCCTGGAGAAAGGTATGGTAATTGCTGCAATCAAAACACAAGTGGTTTACAACACCCGACTAGACCGGGAAGAGAGAGAGGACACAAACGCTGAAGGGGTGTTCAAACGCTCACGTATCAATTTAGAAGTTAACCAAAACCCTGCCGCAACCACAAAGACATAAAGATGGCAATTATGACAAGGATAAGTATGTTTACTAGAGAAGAATTTGCAATTGGAATTCAATGATATTTTTATAGTATCCTCGCAGCCAAAATCAATTCATTACTCGTGCAATCACGCAGAATTTTGGCAAGTCTTCAGCTTTTGAAGTGCACAAGACTACTCTAGAATGGCGGGTCTCTCTTAACTTCGAACACAAAGATGCAATTAATATGAAGCATTCATATTTTTATCTTTCTTTGTGGGGCGTTTGCCTCGGTAATTTATGATTTGTATACATTAATAATAGACCAACCGATGACGTGTGTCGGCAATGCCAAAAGCAGAAAATCATAGGATCCTTCATCACCTGATCATGACATAAACAGAATTCAACGTTTTGAGGGACCAATATAGGGACGAAAGGTTTCACTCGAAACGTTAAATTCTGTCCACATCGTTTCAAGGGTGAATGATCTTTTTCGTGTGTGGTGATCGTTTACTTCATTTTAGCCAATGACCTTCTTTTCATATTTGCTTAATTTTTCCCTTTAAGTCTTCCTCAACTAAAATGTTTTTCTGCGAGTTTCAGCTCTATTACTCATCCCTCTTCACTATTACACGGAATCTATGTAGAAAGTAATCGCATGAAAACGAGGCCATTGTCAAAAGATGTAATGAACAGCGAGGTGTCTTCATGTGGATATAATCGTAGACATAGCCACCGGCACTAGCACACTTTACATTATGAATGCTTAAATCTGTATAATAGCGGTAATTAAATCATGAAGAGAAACACAATGTTGGTGACAGAATGTCGTGAATTGTACCAGCAGGAATGATATTACCATATATATTATGAGAGCGATGATAATTGGTCAAACACACACTCAGTTCCTTTATACAAGAGTAAACCCTTTCCAACTGGGAATTAAATAGCGGCAATTAAGGAAATGAGCAGAAATAAGCAAATTAAGTAGAACTGTCAGAGCATTAAATTTAGGATATTGGGATGAATACATACAGATGACTTATGATACAACAGCAGATTCAATGAATAATATCTTACATTTCATTTAAGTTCCTTCACCTGTACGATTGCATGCTCAAAACTGATTTAATTATAGGAAATCAGAACAACAGTGATAAAACTGAAGACAGAAATATTAGAAAATGACAACAACATCATAACAAAGTCGTCTGATTATTCATCATCATATATACATACAGCATGCTCACTTCAACGTCGTACAGATGTATGTACCACAGAATACCACACAATTTTCTATCATTCATATTTTATGTTACAAGTATATATCATAACTAAAGTAATACTAAAGTCACTACATAATACCCATGGTATATACTACAATATATCAGGTTTATCAATAATGTTGAAAGATCGTGTTCTCTTATAGCAAATTTGATTGCACCCTGTTATTCTTGAATGGCAGGAATGCTTTATCGCTTAGTACAAATGTCTATGAACATAGTTTATGTTGGTTTGCAAACTTATTTTCAAACGTCCTGATTTTATGAGCATTTAGCATAAAAGTGGCATCAAAAACAACGAATTATATTTAAACTTTATCCTTGTTACTTTTAAGAATTTTTATTAAAATATCCATTTTTCTTATTTATGGGTCCATTAACACCAAAATTAATATACATTTACGAGAATAAAGTATTTTGTATGTTTCTTCCAAATTTTATAGTGAAAATAAATACAACTGGTATTCTGTGGTACCTAGGTATTTTGTGGTACATATACCGGTACATTTTACAATGGACCTTTCTTACAATGTTGTCAAGTGCAGAAAAATTGATGTAACAGGAACTTTGATTGGCTCAACATATTTTCCAAGCCAATCAAATTTCATGTAAAATCTCTACCATGCTCTTGACATCATTATGAAAAAGATCTTTCTATCATCCATCCTTTCAACCTGAGATTAATACAGAAATATTGCTCATCACATTATCTCAATATTTTTACAATTTCCTATTTGACATTTGTTGTTATTTTGAAGCCATGTGTCTCATTAAGATATTGTTCAATTTTTCAAGCCGTTTTAAATCTTGCTGTTGCTCTGTTCTGTATTTCAAACACTGTAAAATATAAATAAGGAAGATAGTTCATCATGAGTAAAATTATTTCAATTTGTATTCAGGGGTAGAAATTTAAATTTTTGTGTACTATGCAGCCAAATAGTAGATTTTGAAATCCAGTATTTTTTAATCTACTGTTTCTGGGCTCTCAATCCTCTCATTCATGCAGGGTTCGTGCTAACATGTTGTTCTTGTGAAATAATCCTTGAGACTTGTATGGTTAACTAAGGAAAAGAAAACTCAACAACAAAACTCTTGCTTGTCAATGGTTGGTAGTCATACCACACCGTAATCATCAACTTTACGATTCTCTCAGGTATTTTACAACGTTCGGAATAGCAGGAATTTCGACCCCTGATTTACACCAGAGCAACTCAAGGATTAGATCTAGCAATCTATACTAATTAGCATAAATGAATGATGGGTCTTTACAACGCTTAGTTTTGAAGCGTAAAGTAAGAGTGTTTTATGCAAATTTCAATGTTTCTTGCAAGTTAATGTCGTTTAATATTACAAACATTCAAATATGAGAGCAATTAATTTAGAACAGTACTGACTTTGAGTTATATTCATAAATGTCTGGATTATAAACAGAATACATTATACCAGAGATAAGCAAAGAGTCCCTGAATAACACCTATGTCAATTTCGGAAATATTGTTCAAAATCAATTTAAACTTCACATGAATGATCTCTTCTATCAGGAGAATAAGTCTTACAAAGCTTCCAAAATTTCATCAGTCACATTCTCTATGGTATTTCACCTAGTTTGGGTAACCTTACCTTATGTCTGAACTTACTCATCTGTTTAAACTTTCACACAGGTGACAAAACAAGCCTTCTTTCATGAAAAATTAAATCAGTTTGGGCAACTAAAAACATTTTGGGAGTCTCCAAAATATGCAAAAAGATCTGTCTACATGGCCTTCCAAGTGGTATCCATAATAACGTTCCTGGTGACTTACTCGAAACTTTGAACAAAAGACTTCAAAATGAAACAAAAAATGCCTCCTTTTACGGAAAAAATGTTTCGACAATGGAAAAAGCATTTTACAAAGTTTCCTAAGTCAAATATCTCAATATCTTGGTATCGCAAAGAGTCCACTGCTTTCCAAGGTGGATTGAGCTGCATACAGGTATGTTAGTCACAGTGAACCCCACCTCCCTCCAATCAGGCACTATACAGGGATGTAATCATTCTTAATCCTTGCATGGTCTTTGGTTAATGGAACGTTGAATGGTGTGATATTTTGTGCCTCCTTTTTTACGCCTGTGATAGCTTGGTTATAAGAACGAAACTATACTCACAACTTTGTCATTTGTGCCTTTTAACACCATCTTTCCTTCACAATGGCGATACTTCACCACAAAACGAAACTACATAATCAAAGATCCAAATTAATTGAGGCAAATATGCATTATATAATCATGATGGATAGTGAAGCATGTGAAGATGTAGAATGTCAATAATGAATTGAATTATTATTATATTATAACATAATTTATAATTATTCATAAAAATAATTTATTATTATTCGAAATAAGACTAAATGAAGTTCGACTGATTGATAAATTTCGAATAAAATTTGCCTCATAGAGTCTAACAAACAACACGTGTACTGAACTTGGATATGAAGTGTGCTAAAACAGCTAAATACAATAAAATGTAACCTTGCTGGGTTCCTCAAGACATAGCTGTTCAACTGCCTTTACATATTCATCCCAAGAATCAATATAAACCATTTTCAATAAAAATATCAAGAGTTTTCTGAAGAAATCTTTCACAAATTGAGAATTTTTGGTGAAGAAAATGTAATTAAGAATACTCGTCCCAGTCTCCTATAAGACTATTGGCGCCAGAAGCTTTTAATTTGGGGGATTCTAGTCCAAAACTATTCCAACTTTTTTTCTCTTACTTTTCTTTAGAGTCTATGTCGCTAAAGTTAGTCTAATATATATTTTATAGTTTTGGATGTTTGTAGGTGCAAATGAAGTGCCTTCTTTGCTACCATTTCAGAGCAGCTGCGCCAACTCACACACAACATACAGATTAATAGATGTATCAATACATAATTTACTCCAAATGAATTTAATATCTATGTCAGATTTTGTCTGTTGAATTTACTCTATTCTCTCTATTTAGCCCCCTGGGGGGGGGGGGAGGGCTTATTCATTTCAGGACCTTTTGACGGGGGCTAATGGAGAGGGGGCTTAATTGAGAGGGGGCTTATTTATTTATCCAAAAAACCAGCGATGCAGATTGTCTCTTTGAACTGCAATGAACTCAAAATCACTACACAGTATATATCATATAATCATATATCATATATATCATTTTTGAGTCTATATTATTGGGGGGGGGGGCTTATTTCATTTTTTTCACTCAAAAGGAGAGCTTATTAGAGAGGGGGATAATCTGAGGGGGGGGGGGGCTAAATAGAGAGATTACGGGGGAATCAGAAGCTTTTAGTTAATTGTTTCCTGAAGGAAAAATAAAAGAAATTCCGACTTTTACAAAGAACGTTATAGTGTTGAAAGTGGAAACACCGTTGAAGAAGAATGTTGTCCAAATGTCTGGTCGAAATATTGACGTTCCTGCGTCAGACTCTTTCTCTCTGAATTTTAGTATTAAAATCTTCCAGACGGATTAAAAGGGATTTTGTGCATTACTGAGAACTTAATGAAGAGCCAAGCTATGAAGAATGAGGCTTCACTTTGGTGCGTTGTTGCGAAAATTTCTGGCGATTTCAACATTATTGATAATCTTCATAATATGGAAATCCATAAAGAGCATGCAGCCTCGAACTGGTCAGGGAGTGTTCTTACAGGATACAATCGTATTTCCTGTTCAGAACTGCCGACGGATAAACACCAGCAAACATAGTTCTATTACATCGGAAAGAGTTATATTTTTTAACAAAACTGCTTCAATCTTGAAGAAAGTTTTAATTTTGTCTGAAAAGACGTCCATGATCCCAAAGCTTTTGCCCATTTTGGAAGGAAGGCGTATTCTTTATGATATCCATTATTTGTCAGTTAGGAATAGGTATCTGTTGCCTTTACTAACAGAGGGAGAAACGGGAAAATATGCTGCCATTATATTCACAAGCTTTAGGTATTATTATGAATTGAGTATGTGGAGCAAGCATCTATTAGAGAACTATTGTCGTTCCTTTGGAGTGGGAATGATAATGTTTAATCACGAGGAATCGCCAACTACTTATGTAGATAAACATGCTTTTCCTTTTAAAATACACACGAGGACATTGCGATTTAAGACATACCATGTATCTGCAAATGCAACAATATTAAGGCTCGTTAAGGGTAATAATATGTTAGATTCCGATAAGGATGAGACCGAGGCAAGCTGGTCAGTTTTTATCCCACGAAATGGTCTTAGTTTTCATAATAATGTCGAAGTTGTGGCTACGTCAAGTTTTATTGACAACACATTAGAAGATACAATTGGAATGGGTAGAACTGTTGAGAGATACCCTGTGGTTGTCCACGATCTGGGAAAACGGGACAATGTTCATAAAATATACTTTGGTGCTGACCTATCTTTCTGGCCACATAAATTGTTATTTCTTGATGCGCTTAGCTTTGTGTCACACCATAAACTAGCCAAATCATTGGATCGGTGGATGCAAGTGGATATAGATGATATATTTGTGGGTAGAACGGGAATACGGATGAAGGAGGAGGATGTTAAGGCAAGTTATTGTGGTGGCATAAGAGGATTTCAAAGGTAGAGGGAGTGTGTGTTTCTGAAACTAAGTCTATGTTGACACTGGTCAAGGTAAAGAATATGCCTGACCATGGTTGCGATTGAACCTGCAATATTTTGATTGCTAGCCCAATGTTTGACTGCCAACAGTCACTTTGATTTGAGTATACACTATTTTAAAACTAAATCTAATTATTTTGGAAACTTCTCTCTGCAGATCAAGTCATTTACAGTATTAGAGTTTATCTTGTTTGAACATAGATCCCCTCTAGACATTCTGTGAATCATTCCACATACACAGTTAACTTGCTAAAACTCAACATAACCCAGCCCTGTAATATGAAGCTTAATTTTTTCTATGTTTAGGCTCTGGTTGTAATCCAACATACTCTTCAAAATCTTGTACCAGGCTTTCAGTTTAATCTTGGATTGTCGGGCAAGTATTATCAACGAGGAAATGATGACGAAAATGAAGGGGACATGGCGTTGATAAAAAATGCGAGTAAGTTTCGCTGGTTTAGTCATACCTGGGCTCATAAACAGCCACATCAAGTTGACAACATTGAGGATATGAAACAACAGATTGTTTTAAACATGAAGTTTGCAGAGGTAAGCTGAATGAAATTGATGGAAATTGCAAACTGAATACTTATCTTCGCCCGAGTCTTTCTAGTCAAATTAGGGTCAATGGAGGATTTTACTGGCCCTAAAAACAACTGCACAGGAGATTACTTAAGATCATATTTATTTTGTTTATATAGAAATACAACATTTCAGTTGATACATCTTACTCTGTGATGCCACACCACTCAGGGGTGTATCCCACTCATGATATCTTATATGAAGTGTGGGAGAAGACCGCAGGAGTGAAAGTCACCACAACTGAAGAATATCCGCACCTTAAACCAGCTTGGAGAAGAAGAGGCTTTATTTATCGTAATATCATGGTAATGTCTGTGTTCCCACCGTGAGTAATCCACATCTGGGAAGCTGAAACATATGCCTGATCACAGCAGGAATTGAACCCATGGCCTAACATTGTAAAGCTTGTAGAATTAATTCTTAAATCCCAGGTGCAGAATCTCAAATTAAAAATGTTTGGTCTATTTGTTAGGTGCTACCTCGTCAAACATGCGGCCTCTTTACACATACAATGTTTTTGGATAAATACCCTGGTGGAAAAGAGGTTCTTCTTAAACGTATTTATGGAGGTGAAATATTTGAGACAATAGTTACTAATCCGGTGAGTTTACACTAAGCACAGTCACTTCTGCTCAACAGGTTATTGCATAATTGCAGGGGATCCAAAATGGTTATCTAAGACCTGATTACCACTTACTAATGTAAAGGCAGCATTTTCTCCTCAATTGTTTTAACCCCTTGGGTAGAGTCTGTAGACTGCCTGATCAAGGTTTGAACCTGGGTTTCATGGTGTTCTCCCTACCCCAGCTGGTCAATGACACGATCAAACCATGGTCAGATTCACCAGCTTGCTCATACATCAAATCGCTTTTACAGATAAGCATTTTTATGACGCATTTTTCAAACTATGGCAATGATCGACTTGCACTGTACACCTTCATCAACGTTGTAAAGTTCATTCAGTGTTGGACCAACCTTCGTCTCATGTCTTTACCTCCACTGGAACTGGGCAAGAAATATTTCAAACTATTTCCTGGCGACATGGACCCAGTGTGGCAGGTAAGCTCATAGTGCTGTATGTTTCTTCCTGAAATTGACCCAAACTCTACCATGGCCCAGCTATGGTTTTGTAGCAGCACAGTACAACTAATTCTCCAGGTTATTTGCAATGCTTTACGATTTCAATTCTTTTTACGGTACATTTCGTTTTCATTCAGAATCCTTGCACTGATCCTCGTCATAAAGACATCTGGCCATCATGGAAATCATGTAATCGTCTTCCTTCTTTCTTAATTGTTGGGCCACAAAAAACTGGTACAACTGCACTCTATATGTTTCTTTCTGTTCATCCTGAAGTCGGACAAAACAAACAAAATGAAAAATCTTTTGAAGAAACCCAATTCTTTGCTTCTATCAACTATTACCACGGACTAGACTGGTAGGTTCTACTTACAAAGCTGAACAACAAAGCTCTGGGGCTCTGATTCTTAGGGAAATATTTCGAAAGAAGATGTTTTTGTACATATATCGCACAGTATAAGTTGAAAATGAATCTCTTTAGGTACATGAATCAGTTTCCCGACGTTCCTTCGAACAGTTCAACGTTGTTGTTTGAGAAGACGGCAAATTATTTCGATTCGGCGAAAGCTGCGATGCGAGTGCATGCCTTGCTCCCAGAGACGAAAATTATTGTGGTGTTGGACGATCCAGTGAGGAGGGCGTACTCTTGGTACCAGGTGTGCTCGCCATGAAATAAACAGTTATTTCACAAATACACACAAAAATATTGGATCTTTGACCACCTGAAACGACAAGACAGAACTGGACGTTTGAGCAAAGGAGCTTCGTGGAGAAATCAGTACTTCCTCATGAAGTGTCTTCACCTGAAACGTCCAAGGAAATATCGTTTCAGGTGGAGACAGATCCTATATTTTTGTGTGCTTCACTGCCCTACCTACACTGGCAACATTAGTTCACGTAAGAATAAAGTTTAAAAAATTCCCAATATACAGGACATTTTGAGAATCAATATACTCAAGCAAGACGTAAAATTCAATTTTATATACATATTTAATTTAATTTATATATAATTCATGTGATTTAATTTATAATTCTCACGATGTCATGTACATATTCGGAATCCTTCGTTTTCAGTAAACATTGATTTCTAAATATAAATATTCCCTTTATATATAAATATTTCCAATTTTCTTTTAGCACTACAGTTTTGCTAATTCTTTTTTTCACTTCTATTTGCAGCACATGCGGTCCCACAATAACGAGATAGCATGGAAAGTGAACTTTTATGATTTACTAAATTCAGATGCAAATGCAACCGCTAGAGTGAAAAGTTTACGAAATCGTTGTTTGATCCCTGGTTTATTTGCAGAACATTTACAAAGATGGATGCTTTACTTTCCATCAAATCAGGTTTATACTCATTATTGTTGATGTATATTTCTGCACGATCCTGATAAATCAGAGAGGAATGACAAGCAAAATAAGCTTGTAAGGAACAGGCTTTTAGCCATGCAGAGTCTAAAAGTGGCGCTCCAAGCATTAGATTTCAGTTTCATCTTGGGAGTTAGTACCAGGAAACGTTTCCAAAGACTTGCGTAATCGAGATTATATTGTTAGCCAAAATAACCATGTTATTCTAATATCATTATTGTCAAGTCGAGCACACTTCTCAGTCAAGAGGCTAAATACAGACAGTAGACGTCCAAATTTTGTCGTTTTTAAGTGACTGTCAAAATTTTAAGATGGACGTCAAAAAAAGATGGTCGGAGGGTTGTTTAACCATGTGAAGGATGTAAACAAACTCTGATAAAAAAGAAGCCATTTCACGGTAACTTTGCAAATGTGTTGTTATATTGCTTTTGAAAACTTTAAATGTCTACTTATCTTCCCATAGATATTAACAATTGATGGAGTGCAACTAAAATCAGATCCTGTGCAAGTGATGTCCCAGGTTCAGACATTTATTGGTGTGAAAAGAATGATCGATTACAGCACTCTTTTGAAGTGAGTCATTTTTATCACTTCGGCATAATGATTCTCTAGGTTATGATAAATGTATATTTCAGGCGGCGGATCGTTTCTGTAGGTAGCCAAGGTTCTTATAAATCGTTTTACGTTGTTGCCTTGCAGGTACGATGAAAAGAAAGGATTCTTCTGTCTCACAACTCGTGCACACAAAGGTCGATCATGCCTGGGTGGCTCTAAAGGTCGTAAATATCCTCCGATGAAAAGAAGAGCACAGGAATATCTAAGAGACTACTATAAAGAACCTAACAGAAGACTAGCGGAGTTATTACATAAGATGCGACAACCTCTGCCATTGTGGCTACGAAACGATGTTTTAAAATAGAGATGATATTTTAAGAAATGTTTTATTATAACTTATTACTCTGACAATACAATTGTTGTTGTTTTGTCTGATAACCGTACGTCTTCTGTCTACTAGACAAGCGTGCATATTAGTTCGTGTGAAAATTGCTGTGCAGAATATATGCCAAGGTGCATGTTTAAAGTGAATGTTGTGAATGTTGGCTGAGACAGACAGGACGGGATCCACTCCAAAGAAAGACCCTGGGTACGAGGTAGGGTCCACCTTTAGTAATCATGTTTAGTAAAGAAAATTAGAAATTTGAAAAGAAAGTGAATTATATTTACTGAGGAATTTAACAGATTTGATCGAAAATTAGATTTCTAATTGAGAACCAGTGCCAGTACTTATTCAGATCGCCTGATCTGGCTTGGAAAATCATTATCGTTGGTGGAAGATACTGTCGCCGAAGAGCGCCCAGAAAGAATCTGATTAGGACAGCGTTTAAACTCTGTGTGCTTCCAAAATTTTGAGCATTCGTAAGCCGAAGCACTTCTGCCAACATTTAACTTCCGTTCGAATATGAAAATGAGAAGGCGAAGCATGCGCGTGATGCAAGTGTCAGCAGTGATTATATTAAAGAACACTGCTTTCTGTTTCAACAAGTTCACGTGGCACTTGCATGAAAAAATGTAGTACATCGTGTTTCTCTTTCTAAACTCTGTCAAGACGGCCAAACACACTACTTAACACGGCACACACACATACAGGCAAAGTAAACTCATAAATGGTAAAAGAACGCGTGTAATGTTGCGCTGCCATTGACCTACAGCTCGTGACGGAATATCAAAAGACAGGAAAGGAGTTGAACACAAGAAGATCCTTAAATATATTAACCCAGTATCAAAAACGGTTTAAAATGTTCCTGTATGTGTCAAAATCTGTCTATCAAAAACCTCTTGATTCCCGTAATAATACAGCCAGAATAATTTATTAATATCGTGTGTACTTCTCAAGTTATCCGACGTTTGTTTGCTGCGTGCAGCATGGCGATCAACAAGAGATGTAATTATGGATTGTTCTTACTCATCGTAGTGCTGATCTTTGAAAATTCTCTGGCTCACGAAACATCAACTGACCATCCAGGTAAACTGTTGGGTAACTGTTCACTAAAAATAACCAGAAACATGGGCGAAAATAAGTACTAATTTTATGCGAGAAGAAAGGTCATCTTAAAAAGATCGCTCAAGCTGATATCAAATGCATGGAAAGATGTCTTGATATTAGAACTTTTAAAGCTTGCGAAGTTAACGTTTTAAAAAGGAGAATGTTACGAAATATATAGATAAATATAGCACCAAAATAAATATCTTTCACTTTTTGCATGTACCTTGTCCTAGATATTCGATACCTCAGGAGAATGTGATGTTCGTGTTTTTCACTCCAATTCCTCTCTTGTATTTCAAAGCGCTTTTTAGGCTTGTTTAAAACAACAAGGATTTAAAAGACCCTTAACTATATAAACTTCTTGCAGGCGTTTAGCTGTTACTAACATCTTAGGACACTTGAAAAACACTGAGGCACTCAGTATAGTCCTTTTTTTGCTCAATTTAAGCTTAATATTCTGTTGAATAAGTCAACTCTTAAAAGTCAATTCAAAGTACCGAATCCAATCCAATCCTAACTAGCTTTCAAGTCGATAAAAATCAGCATCACTTGTTTTTTTTGCGGATATGCACGCAAAGATCCTACAGTTATCGTCTAGATGTCATTTGTACTCAAAATTTAGCACAGTTGGGATTGAAGATGACAGGGTGGGTGGTGTCAGTAGTCAATCAGATGCAGAGAAGCTCTGCTTAATCATATGTTCCTATATATAACTGTTCCTGACGAATGAAAAAGACTTAGTTTTAAATAAATGCATGTACGAGCGAATGCCGCGTTATGTCAAATTAATTGCACAACTATGTTGCTAGAAAAGGCTCCAATAAACACAGTATCGTCAAAATTTGGCAAGATACCCTGGTTCCGTTAAAACTGTTACAAGTCTTGAGGTCAGAAGTTATTTCCTGGTTAGTCTAATACAGAGGTCCTTCCTTTTTTTCACTTTCTTTTAGTTCCCACTTGGGCATAATTTAAGAGCTGTACCTGATCCAGTGCATGAGTGACCAGGAATAAATTTCTGCAGTTCTTCGCTGAAACAATATAGCAATGTAGTTTCTGCACAGTATGCCTGTTTTCAAAGCCGTATAATCCTATCAATCAGGAACTAAGACTACATTATTTATTAAGTACATTTGAACATGTTACAAATTACTCGAGATATGCCCGATAAATTGCTGACGTAGAAGGCAAAGATCACTGACAACGACGAATTTTTAATCGTAACAATGAATGGTAGGTGGAAAAAACAATATCACTTACGCAGGAGTATCGTCACAACAAAGGCATTTCGAAAATTTGCCTTACGAAATCTCGTTTTGCACAGCCAAGGAGGATTAACGCAATCGAAGTTAGTCTCGAACAAACAAAACAGATTTCTCACTTTCTATTTTAATAGCATCAGATCATTCGCGAATTTACAGCTAAAACAACACTCGGTCCTTATAAGTCCAGGAAGAGGACATATATAAATACTGTTTTAAAAGCCGAAAAAGATCTAAAATTACCGACGTACTAGTATATTCCTCCTAAGTATAATATATATTAGCTGCATTATACATAGCTAACATCATCCTAAATTTCCACGCATGCTTCAAAATCAAGTAAAAAGGTCGGAATTTGAATGTCGAATTACTTTACATGATCTCCTCTAAAGGCGAATTCGATTCAGCGTAGAGTATCGCGTGATGGCTCCTTTTGAATAAGTCTTGTTAAAAGAAAGTGGTGGCTAAAAGTCGAAATTTTACGCTCAATAAAATCTACGGCTTAAGGCCACCAATAGTGTGCCATGTCGCACCTGTGGAACTCAAAGAATGACTGACAACCGCCTGGAATGCGAGACGTCACAAGGTGAGATCACACGAACGTGCGCAGCCCAATGAATGAAATGAGCATATGAAAGCCATGCTGGGTATTGACAGATGTATGCCTCATAAGTATGACATTACTCGGTGGCTAAAAACCCACAAGTTATTTTATCGGCTGACGCACAGACGGTAGACGCGTTGCCACCAACCAGCTTTGGCTCAATTCAGCGTATTGTTGTAACGCAAATCACGAGAGGACATTGAATAAATTGCGCAAAGGGAATCATGAATCTCAGACATCTTGTTCGGTTGCTGGGAATATTTTGTATGACATATTCTGGAGTACTGGCAAGTAAGTTACTTGTGGAAAACAACTTATGCGTCCTGTCGTTTGGCTGTGTTTGCTGCTTTCTGTTAATTAAATAAGGTCAAGCTAGCATAAATTGTTGATGTTTTTAAAATATGCGCAATTTGAAATACAACTAGATACTAATTGCACCCTTGAGTTGTGAGTGTGTCAATACTCTGGATATTTTATTGACTGGTGTTTCTTACTCATTGTGCTCTGTGTAACAGAGATACCCGCTCGTCATTTTCATGTGAAACAAGTGCGCTAATGGTGTACCATTCACAACAGGAACAGTAAGCCATTGTGATAATTGTTATGCTTGCGAATTACGGTTAAAACGCACTTGTTCCTAAAGTTCAGTCAATGGCGTAATTCATCATTCATCTAGGTCTCCCCCAACTCTCACAGTTTTTAAAACTTTGATCGTTAATATTCTCTTGTGACAAAGTTTAACAGTTTTGCTGATTAATTCACGCATGCTATCTTATCTCCATACATTGCGCTATGACATAATATGCAGACAAATTCTCTCACGAAGTTCTATTTTATTCTTATAACTGATTTAGTTAACTCCTGTACGAAATTTTCACTTGCTAAAAACACAGTACTAAGTAGTCTGGCAGCAGGAAGGATTGAACTTAATAACCCCAAGAATGTTTTAAGCATAAACAATTGTGATGCATTATCCTTAGTTAGACCTTAAACTTAACACCATAATCAGCGTTGTGACAATAAAGATTGTTTATCCATGACGATTTGTTTCAAGACTGCGGAATTTAAGCGGGAAGGTGGAAGATATATCCAAAAAGTATTTCATATATTGATAAAAACACTTCTACATAGTTCGAAGTTCTGCTCTCGTGCTGTTCTTACAGTAAGTGGTCGCGCTGTCAAAAACTGTGCTATATAGATTCGTGCCAATTTTCCCGAGGCTAAAGGTCCTTTCCGGACATTACAATTGCCAATGTCATTGATAAAATCAGCAATTTGCTTTGCTGCTATTGCCATTATTTTACGCCAAAACCTACTGATGCATGTTGTAACGAATGTGCATTCAGTAGCGTGGGACGAAGTAATGAGATAAAGTACGTTGAAATTCCACAACACCAGGTATTACTTATATAATTGCTCCATCAATTTGTGTCATTTTACTCGTATTATCTGACGCATTAGGTGATGGTGAATGGAGTCTTTGTCTAAAAAGTCATTAGCAGCACACATGCAGATCAATGTATTTGTAAAATCCGAAGGCAACTTGTGGAGAAGGATAAGAAATCATTTGACATGCATCAATTATCAATGCTACACGTTTAGTCATAAACATGCGCACGCGAAGTCTAGAAAAATAAATAAAACATAACACAGACAAACCTTAATAAATCAAGCGATGCTGTACGCACATAACCTACGATTCACGCATTACATATACATAAGAGATTGTCCAAATAGCTCATTCTGAGAAGGTTTAAGAAAAGACTAGGTCGGATTCCTCTTGATGTTTGTCACTGATACAGTAAAACGACGCTGTCAACAAGAATGGCTTTAACCTGCATGGGTCACGCAACTTATCATTCCGTATTTACAGCGCGAGTCTTATCGTCTTTTATCACGCGTTTTACTTCGCCGCATATCGTACTTACGTTTTGAGTGAAACTGTCGAGCAATTTGTCCACCCCACATTTTGCTTTAGTGCGACGCACCGCATGCTAAAATTGTAACCTTCTTTTTGATGGGGCACTTAACCTGCATCTTTCCGCGCAAATCATGTTTTCCAACAGACGTAAAAATCTGCGTGCACTACAGCACCAAATAGAACCTGTCAAGCAGAGATATTCTTAAATTCCTTTTAATGTAAGCATAAATAACACGTTTATAACTGAACTAATTATTGATCCAACATAATAAATATATAATGTTTACATTTAGCTAAATTCAAATTTTATGTGAAATCAAAGTAATAAAATTGATGATAATATAGAATATACTTTCATTTGGAAGAAACAGAGAACATTAGTTTTTCTCAACTCATAAAGATTTAAAGAAATAACTATCAAAATACAAAACGATATAAAAGCTTTAGGATTTCTAACCGGTAATCAGAGCTAATATATATAATGGTGTGTATAATATTTGAAATATGTTGAAGCCAAAACGTCTTATCTTGCATTATGATTGATCCAACGTTAATACAGCTCTTGATAGTTAAATGTATTCGCGAGTGTAATAATGAGGTGTCTATATAAAATATTTTATTTACATATTAGCAAGAAATGCCTTTTAATATATTGGTGACATCAATAAGGTAGGCTCAATTTCCTGTATCGTATTATATTAATCCGGTTGGATTTTAACACAATGTGTACACAATTGAAAAATAACATGATTTGCGACCACACATGGCCGGATATTTTACTATATTTTTGGTAATAAAAAATGGTGCTCATGGATAAGAAGAATCATTATTGAAGTCTTCGGCCCAACCCATGTTCAGTGTATACGATTGGACTAAGTTGCTTTAAAAAAATGCAAAATAATCGGTTCATCTAAATGATAGAAATATCAGCGAGACACATCGACGCCAAATACTTATTCCTTTTTAAAGGACCATTTTTAAGATGGTTTTCAATTCATAGATAGTTATCTGAAAAAACTATTGAAAAAAGCTTGATCCACTTCGTCTCCGGTTTGACAATGGAAACTGGAGTCAAAATATCATATCGTTGTCAGTCAGTTGTCTTGCTGTTAAAACCTCATATCCTCACTTTTCAAGATATTATTGCTCGGAGTACGTTCTTTTCTTATATTTGTGTATTTCAGACTACTGTTCACCAACTTTTATTGAGAATCGAAACATTAACCACACAACACATTTCATCATGTTGCCGACTATTTTCGTAACAATATAACCACGCTTTAACAACCTCGTTAAAGAATTCCAATGCTGAAATGAATTGCTATAAGATGTTGCTATTCTCGATCAATGTTTGTATAATGAACTACTGTTTTATCTGCTTAATTGATTTCCTCTATGACAACAGCAACGGGGGTGGATTGCATGACACAGAAATTGTTTCAATATGTCTAGAATACTTTCATAGTCTATATAAGCGTGCAGATGTGTTTCGCGTACACTGTTTCATTTCTACGTATTGTGGTTTTACCTTTTGGATGATGTGATTGAGTGATTTAGCTATGGACTTCGTAAAGGGATAGATCAGTGACTAGAGCTATACAAAAGCTAATCCCGTCTTCCATATCAATTAAAAGTAAAACGTCTCAGCCGAAATCGCAGCAATATCTTGCTACGATACTGGAAGCAAAGATTTCCAGAGAAGAAGAAGAAGCAGATGAAAGATTCAAGCTCGCACACCCACTCTGTTCCCTTTAGAAGTGAAGTACCCCTGGCATCTGATCTGACCCCATTCTAATTAGCCTTTACCCCAAAAGAGGCGAATGAGGGGGTTACTGGTACTGTCATACAGAAATCATCTCATGATGATTAAAACAATATTTTTGTTTCATAAGGTTTTATAATGTTATTTCCTGCCCTCGTAATTAATTTTATATCTTTTTAAATCTGACCTGCATGAAAATATCTGTAATTTTCTCCTATTCACAGGCAAAGTATCAATAAGTTTTAATGAGCTTAATGTTATGCAATCAACGAATTTTAGATAAAGAAATTCTCACAACTACAGACGTTTATGTTTTACTTTACTCCTCTTACAATTCCTTGGAATTGACCAATATTAGTTCCCATAGGTTGCACAGGCAACAAGGTAAAGACTAAACTATATATTCTGCTTCAGAAATAAACTGGTCTATGATTATAGCAATTATAACAGCAAGATGAAGAAGATAACAGCTGACAGATCACGCCAGGGATAGGAGATCTGTACAGTAGATGCAATAATTTTCCCACATTTCCTTGTCAATTTCATTATTTTAAAGCACTTAGGAAAACCAAAACATGTATGAGTATTTTATTCATATATCCGAGGTGGGAGCATGGAGTCAATGCATTCATGGTCTCTTCTCCAAGTAATTTAGAAGCAAAATTAGCGTACAAGTTCCCTTAGCTTGATAAATCAATCAACTTGATACAAACCCCACTAATTGGCACACCGCTGACCTTTGCCGTCGAATGTTAGCAGGCACAATTTACTGATACTTAAACAATTGTTTGTGGTGTTACTCTGACTTTATATCTACACCGAGCAGGAAAATATGCCTGACCACGGCAGGAATGGAATGCTAGCCCGTTGTTGTACCAAATGAGCCTCGCAGTCAAGTCGGTTCGAGTATGCGAGACTTCAGAACTGAGTCTGGTCCTTTGATATCAATGTAATCTTATCAGTTAAATGAAATCATGATTCTATTTAAACAGCACAGTGATTATTAAAGTTATGTACGACGTCCTTAACGCTGCGCTTAATGTACTGCAAATATCCCCAGCATTAAGACAATGGTTGGGAAATAGGGAAGGTGTATGAATTGAATTAATTCAATTAAATACCCAATCTCTTCAAGCCTTTGTACCAGCCAAATGTTTATTTAAAATTTGCGCGCACTTCTTTCTTATATATGACCCCGACATGTCAAGTATTTGAGTTAATCCACCGAGCACAGAATATTGTACATAAGGTTTAATGATTTATCAATTTTATACTTATTAACGATACGAAAAAATTTCTCCTCTGTCGAAGTAATGTGTACAAAAAGAGCCGGAATAGAAGTGAAAATGACCTGTGTTTAGCATATACTGTGAATATCATACTCATGTCCCAAAAAACGGAAACCTTAAAGTCTTTTTGCTGTGCTATCCTGCTGACATTGCGAATGTCTCACCATACGTTTTTCTAATTATCTATAATGGCTTATTCAAACCGCTGCCAAAACCGAAGTAATTATACAAATAAAGTCCCTATTTTTTAGCCTTTATAGGGCACAGTTGATAAACCACTGGCACTGCAATTAAAGACACCCTGTAGGGTATATCTGATATATTGAAAAATCATTTGTCAATGATTAGCATTTTATCTTCTGTGCTTTATTGGTGTTTTTGGCAAAGACAGACAAATCCTTTCAAGCCGTATATTCTGCAAACATTACTTGGAATTGTCATAACGCGAGTGTTCTAACACATTATAAGTGTTTGCATCATTGTTTCAAGTACACTATAGAAAGTATACGTTGGAAGAAGTGAAACTTGTTTAGGTTAGTGGGTGTCAAATAATACTCATTCTGCGCTGTCAACGCCGAGTCATTTCCTCGTAAGATCTGGCATTAAGTTCTCACGAAATATACGTCAACTAAGCGGTTCTATCTCATTCAAAATATCTGGAAAATGTTGATATGAATTCTTAGTATTTTCTCTTGAAAATGAAGATTCTAGAAAAGCGATGTGCAGTGGTGGTATTCTAAGTATTCAGTTGTTTCGGTTACTGTGATTGAAGTACTTCTACATCTGCCAAAGAAAGTAATCGTTCTTTGACCTTTCCTTTACCGACATGATTTTTTTACTGATAGAAAAAACAATTGCTAGCCTATAGAATGACATACTTCCAAATTGCTTATTGTTTTCATAGTGCAATTAAATGAATTTTTCTCAATAAATGATAACAAAATTTGAGAAGTAATTGTAAAATTCAAGCATCCATAGCCCTAACCAAGCAAGTTTTCATTCGCAATACCAGGTGCTTTGAATATTGATTCATCAAAGTAAAAACGTAAAGAAAGATTTTTGAAAACACAATAACATGTTATTTATACAATCAATCATATTTGGTGTAGAAGTTAATATAAACACAGAAATATTCTAATTCCAGCTTATAAAAGGTTAAATTTAAAAACTGATTTGAAACATGTTGTAAAATCGTTTACATAACCTTTCAAATCACTCACCACCCAAGAAAATGTTCGGTCGGGCTAATTTCGGACTCTTCATATACTTTCGTTTGTCTCTAAGGAACATAGTGCTATTATTTCCATTAATTTGCCTTACTGGTCCCCAGCAGGGAGCGAAGATAGATACAGATAACGGTTAATGCGACAGATCGCTGGCGGACGAGTGGAAGCATGAAAAGGCGGATGAAAGAGGACAGGGTTGGGAATGGGATAGATAAAGAACAGATAAAGATAGGGAAAGAGAAGAAGGATAGCTCTATACGGATATATTGCCCCTTCTCTTAATGAGTTTAGTTTAAATTTCTGTCTGATTTAAGCTCTCCAACTAATTTTTAATCCTTTTCTTTCCAGCTCCGAAATGTTCAAAGGATAATTTGGACATCTTTATCGTGCTCGATGGATCGCAGAGCATCTATGATGTTAACTTTGAAAGACTTCGAAACTTCCTCTCAAACCTTGTGGGGCATTTTAAGATTGGCGAGTTCGAGAGTCGTGTGGGATTGATGCAGTTTAGTAACACGTTTCGCACCGTGATTGAGTTTGATTTTGGAAAACATAAGACCACCAAAGATGTTCAAGAAAACATTAGAAAGCTTGTTCATCAATACGGAAACCAAACCTATGCAGGAAATGCTTTGAAACTTGTCAACAAGCATGTAAGTTTATGCATCTTTTGAACAGACACTGGTAGGTGGTAGTCATTTTGCAGAGAAAACACAATAAAAATAGTTTGCGTAATTATTGCTCTTCACTATTCTAGGTGTTTCCTGGAAATAGAAGCAGCTCAGATCGGCCAGATTCTGAGAAAGTGTTGTTATTGATAACAGACGGCCAGCCCCATGATCCCGATGTTGCTTTAGAAGAAGCAGCAAAACTAAAAGAAAAAGGAGTTCATTTGATCACAATTGGAGCAGGAACCGAGAAATGGATAAGCAGGTTCAAGTTGCTGCTGAATCGGATTGGATCGAAGCCAACCCAGAATCATCAGCAAGACTTTAAATATCTCGAGAGAATGACACATAAACTGGTCAGAGACATTTGTGGAAGCAAAGAAAGGCAACCAGCACGTGAGTATTTTGTCCACTATATACCAGTCACGGGCGCATCTAAATCATTTTGTTGGTGGGCCTATCTTCACCAGTAATATCAATTCTCTTGACAAGTGAAAGTATACCCCACAACTCCCTTCCCAAGACATGGTAAACCCTGATTACAATAGGAGAATTGCTACAGATTTTAAGCTTCACAGTGAAAAAATAAAAGAATAAGTTTTTTGACTATGTTCTCCTTTCAATAAAATACATAATTGTGTTGGGAAATCATCAAGTACAGCAGATGTAACCAAGATCGCGTCACTGCCAACTCTCATCAACTCTCATCCTCGATTGACGAGACATTAGGTTGGAAATAGCTTAATTAAACAATGATATAAAAATGAACGGCTAAATATTTATCTGGTCTCATGTAAACGCAGCTTATTATTCCCATCACAGCTCCTCACAAGTGTTTCCAAGAGAAGCAAGACATTGTGATCATGATGGACGGATCGAAATCAATCGGAAAGAGAAATTTTTATAAAATAAAATTGTTCCTTCAAGATTTCCTTTCACGAGTGGACGTTGGGCAATCCCGACTTCACGTGAGCGTCGTTCAATTCAGTGACACTCATACCATAACAGTCGAGGTGGGACTTAATCAGTATACATCCGTAGAGGATGTGGTCGCAGCTGTAGCCAAGATAATGTATCAAGGAGGAAAAGAAGCAGACTTGTTCAGCGCACTTAGAAGAGTTAATTTAATGGTAAGAAACCTTCTAATACAAGGACGGACTAAAATTGTCAGTAGATTCGGGCTTTACCAGCCCCCCTAACATGTCTCTTCTTAAAAATTTTTAGGAGAATAAGGCAGAATTGATGTCACTTTTGACAATCAGTTTCGGTTTTTCCTTTTTCGTATTTTTACTACCATTAAATCGGTATGGTATAAACTTAGTTAATTACCAATCAAAAACGCCTTAACTGTGTAAGGGGCGTACCAGGGAATAGTGCGGTAACCCGCTTGGATAATCCATCTCTAAACCTGAAAAAGGAATAACCAAAGCGAATGTTTAATTGAATATCAGGGCTAATTAATGGAACATGAATGTATATTACCCCCATATTGTGGCTCGCTTTACGTTTCGCAGTTTTGTTTCACAGCGATGTTTACTTTTTTAAGAGGGTAAATGTTATTTCCAGGTGTTAAACGGTGGATATGGAGACCGTGTGACCGCACCAGATACTGTGATCATCTTCACGAATGGAAATTTCAATAACGAAGGAGTTCCGGAAGTTCTCGGAAAGTTGCGTGAGAAGAAAGTTCGTATTGTAAGTGTGGGAGTGGGTAGCAGTAAAGACAAGGACTTTAATCAAGAGAAGATTGATGCTCTTGCTATTGGGACTGGGGATGTCTACGACCTCGCAAAACTAAAGTCGTCAGTCTTCATCGACGATATCGCTCCAAGTACTTGTAAGATGACCTCATGCACATCAGGTGAGATAAAATCATTTTTTGGCAACTTTATGTTAATTCAAACGCTCACTGCAGGTGAGAATGCAAACGAAATTTATAGACCATTAAGTGACTCTTTTAACAGCAAGGCATCAACGTTCCTGCCGTCAGAGGAAACTAATTTACCCACAGAAACCCACAGACATCCGGTTAACCAATTCTTCTCCTGACATCTTCCAAAACAGAAATGCCAAAATAACATCCAAAATTATTTTACAGCCGCTCCAAAATGCACACCAGAAAGCCAAGACATTATGTTTCTGATGGACGGCTCAGTAAACATTGGAAGCGCAGCTTTTCGTCAGGGACAGAAGTTTATCAAACGACTCGTCCAGAAGATGACAGTTGGAAAGAACACAACCCATGTGGGTGTGATACAGTATGGTTCAGCTGGTCGAGTTATTCACGCATCAAGGCTGAACACAGATAACTTGCGAAGTCTTGTCATGGATCAGATTTCAAGAATGGCGTACATGGATGAGCGCCGGGACTCGGACTTGGCGTATGCATTGTCCATTGCAAGCGACAGGGTAATTTGTTCACGTAATGGTCGATATAATAGTAGAATCAATGGATAGGAAAATATGTACATGAATTGCACATATCACGAGTGAAAGTCTGCTAGAGTCTGACACAATGTTACCTGAAAATATTCTGTGATGATCTAGGAGAGTAGATCGACAAACGAGCCAGCTTGACGAAGATCAGGCAATCTAACAAAACGTTTTTCACTGATAGTTTCACTCACAAAAGCTTATTTCCATTGCAGCTGCTTAACCCAAGAAAAGAAGGTCGTGGTAGCGTGTCAAAAACCATCGTCATAATAACAGACGGAGACATTCCGGATTTCTCAGAAGTCAATTCCATCGCGGAAACCTTACGTAATCGTGGAATCCGAATCATCGCACTGTCTAATGGCGTGAACAGTAAATACAAGACATACGTGTCGTCACTCAGACTTATTGCTTCAGGTCCCAAGGAATATTATCGAGTTGAAAACGCACAGTTTAATGAAATTCTTGCTGAGCTGCAGAAAACTGTGTGCATTTCTAAACCACAAAGTAAGTAAAGGCTGAAAACATTTGAAGATGTTAATAAATACAGCATTTCACATCCGAACTGCATAAGTTCTTCCCTTAAGGGTCGCCTGGGCGTGAAGCTGGCAGTTGCTTTTCTTTGGCTGGGAGAATAAGATTTCATGCACGCTTCTTCACGAAAAATAAAATAGGAATTAAGATTGGATTACAATAGGATTTAAAGAAAATTTAGGCTGGTAAAGTGGAAATAGGATTCCCCTAGAAGCCCCTCTCTCTGTAACTTGGATACGATATATTAAAACTTTCTTATGTACTCACTATTCTTAACAATGTAGTTGCTACAATACAATCCTACAAAACAATCTATTTGTCATTTTAGTTCCAGAAACATGTTTCACTCAGAAGCGACGAGTGTTTTTCGTGCTTGACAGTTCACCTGGACGCAACAGGAAAAAATTCAAGGAGGTGAAAGAATTCATGGAAAATTTGGTGACAAAACTTCAGATTGGTTTGTCAAATAGTCAAGTTGGTTTCCTCCAGTATGACGATCACACCACAGCGAGAGATCGAGTGGTCTTCAAAGAGGATGACACAGTCGAGAAAATCTTATGGCGTATCCAGAATATGCAATACCGCAAGGGGAAACAGAGCTACCTTGGAAATGCCTTAAGAATTGTTAATAATGAGGTGATACGATAATTGGTGTTTCTTAATTGTACTTTCAAAGAAAACTAATGCATGTATAGTTTGGCTAGTGCTTAGGACGAGATCACTGCATGATATGATGTAGTGATCACAACACATGTTGAATTCTAGGTCTTCCGTTCTACTGATGGCAACAGAGAGTACAAAGACCTGCTTATTATCGTTGCACACCGAGAAATCCAGGACGCACAACTGGCCTTTGACGAAGCTGAAAAACTCAAGGATAAGGGCGTAGAGATTATTTCAGTAGCTACAGGGAAGCGACACATGGTTGGAAATATCAAAAGTCAGTTGCAAGTGATCTCTACAACTCAAACCAATACACATTCTGCTGATTATACGTCACTATGGACTATACTTGATGAGGTCTTGGTTAATGTTTGTGGTCTTGGTCAATGTACTTCATGTAAGTTGTGTTTCGACTTCGTGTGTGATAGTAAATATCAACAATATACAAATTCTTAACATAATATTTCATTACACTTTTTCCAGTCATGGCAACAACATGCACTCCAAAGAAACAGGACGTGGCCTTTGTCATCGACAGTTCTCGGAGTATTGGAGAATTTAACTACCGCAGACTTCAGAGATTCACAAGACGTCTGGCTTCAAGACTAGATCTGGAAAAAGGAAGAACGCACCTTGGGGTCCTTCAAGCTGGAGGCCGCAGGGGTTCGCGTTTTCAGTTCAATATCGGTGACTTCCCAGACCGCAGTGATATCTTCTATATGATTAACGACATGAAGTATTTGGATAGTAAATACACATACATGGGTGAAGCATTGAAGAGGATACGAGAAAAGGTAGAGAATTGATCTGTCATTTGATGAGATGACGGGGCGGGGAGGGGGGGGCAACCGAAGAGTTCCGTAGGTGTTGAACTGTATTCCTTGAAATTGATCCTACAGGCACATATGTCGCCAAGAATGTAAAGAATACTTTTAGAGGTCGGTTGTAAGACAGTTGAATTAGGCTTTTTAAACACTTTCTAAACATGTTCAGCACCGTGTAAAACTTGTATCAAAGTTCAGCATTTTCGAGTTAAAGTCACTTGTTATCTCTTGCGAGTTCCATATCTCTGGTGTCATTGCTTTTTACATCATTGTTTTTATACTTTTCTACCGCTAAAAATCACTATCCGATGGATAGCGTTATCTATCTTTCGCACAACCGGCCATTTGAGCAAGGGGCTGTATTTTATCTGTTGTTATCCTTGTTTGCCTCGTTTTGGGAGGGAGGGGTTACATCCTAGCCCACTCCCTGTCCAAGACAAAATGATTAATTTCCATTTGTTTTTCCTTGCCAGGTCTTCAATAATAAGGGCTCAGATCGCCCGGACATTCCTAACACTCTCGTGATTTTCGCTGATGGCCAATCACACGACCCTGGCGAAATGCTGAAAGAAGCAGAATTGTTGAAGAAAATGGGTGTCAATATCCTCTCAGTTGGTTACGGTGTGAATGTGACGAAGAAAATTGAGGGGATGAAAAACCTCAGGACAATGGCAACCAATCATAAAGATGTCTTTAGCATTGATTTCAAAAACAACGACTTAGTATTGGAAGAAAAGATTGAAGTTATTGCCAAACATTTAGTACAAGTAGACTGTCCAAGGGCATTTGCACGTATGTTCAGTGCTGTATACTTTCATGATCACACTTTGTTAGAGACGCAGAACGTAAATATGACAGCTGCTCAAAGCCATATTGGCGCTAACCTTGGCTTGAACTTTAATTCACTGTTTCATAGTTTCTGTATTTGTACATATACATTTATTTCAAAACTTCAGAAACCAAAAATACTATTGATCAAGAAAAGATTTCAGAAAAGATATTGCAGAGGTGTAATAGATGGACTGCACTCTATTTATGACATTATTCTTATCATTTTAGCTCCTGTTCAATGTATCCAGGGGGCTGTTGATCTGTTCCTTCTTGTGGACGGGTCTCGAAGTATCACTCCACATAACTTTAAGTTTGTAAAGAAGTTCTTGAGGAAGCTCACCTCAGAGTTCGAAGTCAACGATAAAGAAGCCCATGTTGGGTTATTACAGTTCAGCGACGAGAAGTCAATGAGTTATGAATTTGCTCTCAATGAAATGCACAGCAACAAGCAAGTGAGAAGAGCAATCAAACGGATGAGATATCGCGCCGGATCAACAACCAACACTGGAGATGCTTTAAGAATTGTCAACAGATATGTAAGTGAAATTATTAGGATTTTATTGGGTAGGTTCAATTCCTGTCGATCCTAGGCACCAGGGTCGATGAATTTTCCTCAACTGTTCCCATCTTGAATTCGACATGCGTCTGATTAAGACACAATAACCCTCCAGAATGTAAGTCAAATGTTCAAATGGAATCGCAAAGTTCGTTCAATGTATCTTTTTGGACAACTTTCGACACAAGTTTCCGCTTTCTTTTAGGTTTTCAACGGTCGTAATGGAGACAGACCTGAAGCAGCTGACGTGCTGATTGTGTTCACAGACGGTCAGGCTCATGATTTCAAAATCGCCCAAAGACATGCCGAGGAAATGAGGAAGAGAAATATCAAAATCATTACGATCGCTGCTGGTCCTGATGCGAAGAATCCAAAAGCAAAACTGGTAAAGCAGATGGAAGCTATTGCCAGTGATCCACTAAATGTATACAGAGTTGATTTTTCTGAACTCAATGACATTGTGGACAGATTAATTGACATTGACTGTTATGTTGTCCCAGCTGTACGCCAGAATTGAGCAATATAATCTGCAATATTCCTGGTATCATAGGATACTAGTGAGATAATAATTATATATAAGACTGTGTGTAGTTATGCGAAGGTGTAATGTTATTATATCAGTAAAGAACATCAATTGTAACTGTTTAGAACCATCCGATGGTATGTTAGTGTATGTATTTAGCATTATTTTCAGGTACTCAATTAAAAATAGCAAAAGTGCAAGTCTTAATTGTCAGAGAAAACAATAACAAAGATCAATAATAGACTCCAGTTAGTTTCAGCAGTGTAGCCTTAGTCGCCTCAAAACTTCGCATTTGGAAACAAAAAATAGTCCACTTAAGGTGGCAACCCGGTAACCTAAAATTCCGGAAGTACAGTACATGCTCTGATAGACCTTAGAAGTGCTTACGTCACGCGGTTTTCAATGCATACAAAATACAAGGTATTTTTTCCCACATGTTTCCCATCTGGTGTGACGTAAAGACTTTTGCTGTTCGAAATCTTGGCAGAGTTTTTGGTCATCTTTATGGCTGAATTCAGTTTTTCCTTTTAAGTTTATAAGGCTTATATGACCAGAAAGCAAACAGGACTTGGGACCTATTCAAACCACTCGTCCTCGTTCCCAGCGGGCGGTAATCAGAACAGCCGGTGAAAACTCACAACTTTCGTTCAAAAGTCAGTATCAATTCGTAACAGATCACATTTGCGGACGTGTAGAAATGAGTAAGGCACGTTCCTAACGGGTAATTCGACTGAAGAGCAATGAAATCACAACAAAATCATAATTACTTGTATCAGTAATATAAACCACGACAAGCAGACAACTTAAGGAAGTACAAAATAAAACAAATTCCGAAAATAGACATCTTGTATTCCTGATACTCAAGAAAAAAAACAACAAGAAAACGGCGGAGTCGGTGATATTTCGTCTTTATTCCAAAGACATTGTCAAACCAATGATTTGACAATGTCTTTGGAATAAAGACGAAATATCGCCGACTCCGCCGTTTTCTTATTTTTTTCTTGAATATAAGGAATACAAGATGTCTATTTTCGGAATTTGTTTTATTTTATAAGTAATATACAGTGAGCACAGTTGACAAGTGTAACTCTGTGTAAGCACTACTTTTCATGGGCTGGAATTTCATTCGGAGTCGAAAACCGTAGCGTATGAACATTTCATACCTTTCGATACCGAAGTGAGACTTTGATGTATTTTTCTTTGCATCCATTGAGTTTGTTTTAGTTGTGCCTCGTTGGAGGTCCCTCTAGCACTTTCACACATTCTGTAAAGGTCAAAAATCATGGTTTTTAGAACAATAAGAAACTGGCAAATTGCCGAAAGCACCTCTTAAAAAAATGAAAAAGAACAGATGAACATGCGAGATTTTATTTAGTCTAAAAGCTCGAGTATAAGCCAGTGTGTTCTGAATCAGTGATCTCATTGTCTTTAAGGTCAGGCCAACCGAAAGCGAGCTAAACCAGGGCGAGAGCAGGGATGAATCAAGCATGATCTCGAAAGAGGGAGGGGTGCTCTGGCGGCTCTAATGACAATATGTCGAGTACTTGAGTTCTTTAAGTCTTCTAGTCATGTTTGTCACACGCCCGTCAAAATACAGCAGTATTTTTGCATGATACTACAGTATGGCATGATCATATAACCAAAGGGCTTAAGCAACAATGGAAATACTTCATTATCTCTTTCTCAGGTTATCATGAAAAATAGGCCCCTCCGCTCCAACTCAGGAAATCCATACGCGCGCTGATGAGAGGCAGTCGCACATTGCCACATGGGACATTTTAAGCTTCACAGTTGAAAAATAAAAGAATGAGTGTTTTGACTGTGTTCTCACTTCAATAAAATACATGATTGTGTTGGAAAAGCATCAAGTACAACGGCTAATAAAGATCGCGTGACTGCCAACTCTTATCAACTTCTCGATTGACAACTGAGGAACTTTATTTTTGCCGTGGCTATCATAAGTCTCAAAAAGTGGATGACAAGATAAAAAAAACCCCACAAGTTTTACAAATTGGATTAAAAAGAAAATTATCAAACCGTCTGTCCATCGTCGTGCTGAATTTGGCAAAAGCAAAATCTAACATCTTGTTTATGCTTACGAACCAAGTGACCACCATAAATATGACTCAGCCAAATTCTAAACGGACTTGCGAGTGTTGATACATGCGGTTTTTTCTCATGGTGCAAAGAAAATTCTAAAAATTTTACTCTCTCTAAGTCACACGACGCTGTCATGAAAGACGCGCAACCAATACATCCGCACACTTCATTTTCTTTTGAATATAAGACTCTCACGATGATGAGAGACATAACAGTCTAAGTCTTACAGCATATACTAAAGACGTAGGTTACGGGCTATCTGCGTCACGGAGACACTACAAAATCACCATTACTTACGGTGTTGTGAGCCACAAGACGTGTAAGCAACTCAAGCCAAGAGCAAGTTTATCTAAAACAAAAACGAAAGGTAAAAATTTTTGTTTTATTTTACATTTCTTTGCTGCGTGTGTCGAGATGTCAATTTGACCAAAATATATTTCTGGGTCTGGATAAGTCACAAATGTAAAGCAAGGTTGAATAATGCATGAACAAACCAAACAAAGAACAATAAAATATACAAAACTAAATATTTATTTCAAAAAACGGATGCATAAAGTTATTTGACTTGACCAGCGTCTAGGCTAAATGATTTACCCTACCATGTATATATTACACACCTGGCTAAATTATTTTTGGCATCATTATGTCACATGTCAGCATAGTTAATAATCTAATAAGGTGGCTATTAAAATATCACGTTTCTTTAATTCTCAGTACTTATAACTTGCAGCGCCTAACTACATAACACACTCGCGACTTACGTCGTTGATTAGCACAGGAGAACGGATTGTGTAAACAAACGACATTAAACAGCAGCTGGTGCTTCATGATGGACAAGAACATTTGGAAAACGATGCTTGGCATCTTATTCACTATGGCAGTGCCGCATCAAGCAAGTGGTCAAGGTGTGTTTAAGTGCTTAAAAGTTGTTTGATTTTTCTCGTTCGTAGGTGATTATATGCTGTAGAATGACCCCATCACACTGAAACCGTGTCAAAGGATAATGACTTATAAATCGTGTTCATTCTCATGACGATTCAATTCATTAAATATTTGTTCCCCTAATTTCTGTTTAATATTTGTACAGTACAGTTATCAAAGCTTATATAGTTTCACCACGTGTCTCATCTTCTATTATTTTCGTTTATATATTACAAAATGTATTACTCTCCCTAAATCTCTTCTTGTAGTTCCCATAAGACACAAAAATTGCAGTCTACTGTCTTGAGCATTTAATCATTTTGTCTCGCATTCCAGTATTTCAATCATCAATCATTCGGTCTTTTCAACCTAAAATTCAAATTATCGCCAAAGTCAACATTGGAAAAGCGCGCTATTCACGTAGAACATTTTGTGGTTTTGAAAAAAAAAATATTTCCTTTCCATATCGTAATTAAGACCTCCTACCTATGTACTGCCTCCATGGTATATTAATCATTACGCGAGAAGAAATAGTTGTCGTTGTGTTTAGGAGTAAGTAATTATTTGCGGTATGTGTCACGGAGAATCAACTGAGAGTATTGCGCTATCAATATATGCTTTACATAAGATTATTCATCTTCAAGAAGCTCGCAATTTTCACTCGACACTTCTTTTATAAAATTTATGCCTGAACTATTTGGCAATTAAATTTGCCAAGAATCAAGACAAACCTCTGACCATGTGAAATTTATTGAGTTCATTCTCAGATTAAATTAATTATAGGCTTTTGTGTTTTTCTAGATGATTCAGTTTCCTATAGGGAGGCAGAGTGCAAACGCTGTTAATTTTGATTCAATCCATTAACGCACTGCGCTAAGCCTCCGTGCCTAGGTCAAGGTGTTAGAAGACAAAACAATATGATATAGGATAGACTGCTAATTGCAAAATCATACAGTCACAAACGAAACAATATTCAAGTTTCATAATTATGACGAAAGGCACTTAAGTTGCCTGAGAGCCCCATAACCTTTGCCGCTAAACAGATCTAAATATACATGTATAAAGAGTCACCACCTTTGAAGTGCTCTTGTGTGCTTAATTTTTCCCTAAGGTGGAAAAGAATGGAACTATAACTTTGATATCATTTCAGACAAAACAGAAGAACCGCGCGTTTGTCAACTGTAACTCTTCTACAAAAGAGAACGCGGATTCATGACCAATTCATGTGTCACGCGACGCATTACACAACGTTATCACATCTCTCGACCTTCATATTTGAAAAAACATACATACTATAAATAATTAGGTTTTATCATTCATCTTTTTTGTACAATTCTAAAAGAGAGAGGAAATATGATCTCGACGTGTGAAACTGGTGGAAATGCATCCGGCATTACGATATTTTTTCATCTCAGATGTAATATATATTGTAATGATTTCGCGCGCAAATATAATATTCATTGACAGCACTCAACACACATCAGTATTCTAGCCGTGTCGATAGATATATGCCAAGTTAACACAGAGAAGACTGCGTCCTAATTCATTTATTTTGCGCACTGTTGAATTTTCGCAGAATCTGCGCCACAAAACACTGTTTCCTCCTCGGGCTAAACGGGTTAACTTGAGGCTCAAAGACGATAACAGAGACTCATTGTTTACCTTAAGGAATGCTTGGCATGGAGAACACAGTGTGTGAGCTGGTTACGCTGATATTGACTTTCTGTAAAAAATGACACATTAAACTGTAGTTAGTTTTTATGCCATGTATGTTTACGTTTTCTGGGTCCAATTATTTCAATACTTTCTTTAGTAACCTGCTTGTTCGCCTTCGACTTTCTTACAAAATCTTTTGTAAGCACTTTGTGGGAACATTTCTAGCTGATGCTATACTGATTAATATCTAAATATCAACGTCTGGCTCGTATTCAAAATAGCCAAAACTATACATGATGTACAATAAACCACTCCATCATATCTGATGTAAATTATAAATCAATTATGGATCATCAGCCGATAACAACGCGCAAACAACTAAAAATTAGCCTAAATGTTTTTCGAGCTTTGGTATTTAATTTGTTTCGATGAATAGTAGTTACAAATGTGACGGATGTGCTGGCGGGATATTAAATGAAATAAAAGAAGGGCTCGCGATTTAAACAATTAGTATCAACAGAGAACTGTGCGGGAGCTTCTGAATGTTTGTGTGGACACGTACATCTGTTATGCTAAAGCTCAGCTCCGGTCACGTCCACTGAAGGCTTGACAGCGTAATACTTCATGCAAGCGTCATAGACATAGACAAACAAATAAGATATCTATCCACAGCCTGGGTCATTAGTTAATCACCCTAACCTAGGCCAAGTATACATCAACAGGTTTTAAAGTAAATTAGCATAAAATACGTTATAAAAAAACCGTTGGCCACGTGTTATCAAGCATGCTCTCAAAACACATTGACATTGCCAAGTGATATTTTTGATATTTCCTGTGAAATATCGTCTTGTGGTTAGAGACGTTATCAAACAGAACTACTTCATATAGAGTTCTCTTGCCGTTACAAAGAAAAAATATCAGTTTTGCAGTAGGTTTAACCGCAAAATCAATACGTCGTAAAAAATTGCTGTCAACAACAGTACCATGCAATGTTTCGAACGTTTTGCCCCCTTATTTAGACATATTCAGATTGATATAGATTCATATAGTAGTAAAAATAACGAGAAGATATTAACAAGATTACAAGTTGACGCAAATACACTTAATTCAAGCTAATTCACAATAATCACAAAATCCGGATATTTACGCTAAATTTAGTGATACTTTGCGATCTGCCAAGCGAAACTGCCAGTAGGAAACGCCTATTGAATTTGCTCAAATGATATGATTGGGCCGGAAATGAGGATGAATTTTCTACTGAATTTTGGTTCCAATATTCTTATCCAGAAATCAAATAAAAAGCAACACTCCTAGTTATTGAGAAATCTTCGTCGTGGAAATACGAAAATCTTCCCGTCATGAATATTCTCAGACAACTAAGATTCTTATGACCTTGTAGGAATAGAAGACCACTCGTGATTTAATCTAGTCAATGATATCATTCAGCATTTTGGATTTTGCCCCACCCCACCCCACGATTGATTGATGCGAATTTCCATGCGGGTTTTTTTACCATTTGAAATGATATAAACAGAATTCAAAGTTTCGAGAAAAACCAAGACCCTTCTACATGGAGGAAGTCACTTAGTTCAGCACAATCTTCCATAGGAATTGTACGAGGTTTTTAAGAATCTTTGTTCTCTGCCTCTGGAAATGCTTTTGAAAGTTTTAGGACATGTTTAATTGTTCCCATTATCTGCGTTTTGGATTACGCTATCAAGATTTGCAACGCTGGTTTAATTCACCGATACTGATGTAATAAATATAAACCACAGAATAGAAATTTCTTGAATTTATTCACTGGACATGAAAACTGATTGTTTTCAAAAATTTTTAAAGGGTAAATGTGCCTTATTAATTCGAGTGCAGGTCATACATACCGTGTCCCGATTTCAAGCTATTATTTCGTATGTGCACTCATGCAAACAAAGGATGTGTCATTGTTAGATGTACTGATGGTATAAAATAACCCAGAAATTTTTTTATGGATTATAAACCAGATTAAGCCACCTTTATCTGATTTGCATACAGGCTAGCCTAACTGTTACCCAAACAAATGATTAAGCTTAATTTAAAAAAAATAACAAGCATCTGTACGGAGGAATATCTATGGTGCCACTCTGTTTGTACAGAAAACATTGCAAAATATTTCCCGGAATTACAATATCTTCATTCTAAATCTTTGTTTACTTTTAGACATGAAAATTTAGATAAACATCAAATAAGAAAACTACCTGTGTTTATAAAAACGCGATTTACACGAGACCATACAATGGGTTTGGTAGGATTTTGTAAACTAGAAGTCCAGCATATCTCTAATGTTTGTGCGTGTTACTATGAAAACCTGAGAAATAAACCAAATCAACGTTATTGATGGGGACTTCAACTAGAGACGTCATGTTGGCCTCATCAAAAGTGAATATAAATAAAAGAACAATTGACAGATGACTTTTTTACAAAATGTCTAGAATGTACAATTACCATATGCGCTTATATGACGCGTACTTTGCCGCGGTGTTAAAATAGAGTGCATGACCCTGCAATAAAATATGACCTTGTAACTACAAACGATCTATCTAGTACAGAAGCATGGCCCAAATACAATACCAAATACAGTATTAATCAACTTCATTCACTTCTATATACAGTAAACAACGCAGTTTTCGATTAAAATTCGAGTTTAGTTGATGGCCAACTTACAACTAAATAAAACTGTTTGTGCTAATTACGTTTACACTCGATAGGAAATGCCTCTTATAGCAATGGAAATCATTATCAATAATTTCTCATTGATGATAGCGGGCTTGAAAATAGTGTCAGTTTCATCTTAAATCTTAATCTTATTCCAATTCGCATATCCGATTGCTATACTAGTGACGTCTTGATTGAAAATGCCGCAAAGGCGTCCTTTTTAAGTAGAAAATGAAAGATACTTAATAGATTATATACCATTGTTTAGCAACTAATAGCTTTTTTATCGCTTAGTTTAAAAATAAACTTCTGCGATGTAGTTTACAGCTTTGGGTTCAATAACGTTACCGGCAGTTAAATTTGGCATCAGCTATTGTTAGAAAATATATTATTACTTGCCACGTTGGACTGTCGCCACAAAATATACAACCTGCAGCGTGGCAGACGAGACTAGAGGGAAGGAAGTAATATGAAATTGGCTGCCACGCAGGCAGGCTACAGAAAAACCAACGTGTTTATTACTTTCTTACACTAGTACACTGTATATTTATATGTTGGTTTTTTCAAATCAGCTAGGCACGAAATATCAAGCACATGCCACAGTGCGGGCTGGCATCTTGTCAGGGAACTTCTTAAAATTCCCAACGGCCTTTATAGTGAATGGGAAGAAAATGTCCAAATATATCTACCCTGAACAAAATGACTTGATTTGTACTTTGATTTGTGCTTACACAGTGACAGCGACATGGCGTTAATTTATTTGTTTATACATAGAGCCAAAGGGAAAATTTAAATGATCCAAAATCAGTCAACATGTTGCAAAAACAAACATAATTTAAAATCAACACTGAACTATATTGTACTATGCATAACGAACGTAGAAGATATATCGTCTTATGAATGACTATTTGTCACTTCGTGACTGACTGAATACCACGAATGCTCAAGTGTCCCCGCAACGTGTTAAAACTGATAAGAGCAGAGCCAAATTTTTGATAATCTTTCAATAATTTAGGAACCATTCAACACCTGTTATCACCAAAATTGATTTCCTTTGTATAAGTTACATGACAAACAATTATTATCAAATTTCTCTTTGGCGTTTCGACAATTTCCTCCGAAACTGCATAAATATGCCTGATTGACTGGACGTTTCCTATGCACTCCTTATTAATATCCGTTGAATAGATATAACGAAATCGCCGGGCGGTCAGGTGACAACATCTGTTTCTGATTTTACAGAGAGCTTTGGTGCGCCTGTCAGGTGCTACTGTACAGTGCAGACTGAAGTCTTTAGTATTTCAAACCTACCAGATCGCGTGCTTCTTCATGTTCATAATCCTTGTCAATCCAACATCCCAACATCAACATGATGACATCCCAACACCCTGTAACAACCATAATAACATTAATATGAAGAGGGTACAAATCAAGTGTAAAAAATTCACTAAATGAAGTCACGCGACTAACATACTAATTACGTTTCAAATCCGACTCAATTACATCTTAGGCATTCCAATCAGTAACTTTGTGACAAGAAAAATTAAAGTGCCTTGTATGTTTGCATGGTAAATCTCACTACAATTTTGTGGATCACACGTGATCACACGAATTTCACATGTTATTACATGAGTTCACATGTTATCACATAAGTTCACATGTTATCACATGAGTTCACCTGTGATCACATGAATTTCACATGTTATTAAATGAGTTCACATGTTCTCACATGAATTTCACATGTTATCACATGAGTTCAGATGTGATCACATGCATCTCACAAGAGTTCACATGTTATCACATGAGTTCAGATGTGATCACATGCATCTCACATGAGTTCACATGTTATCACATGAGTTCACATGTTCTCACATGAATTTCACATGTTATCACATGAGTTCACATGTGATTACATGCATCTCACAAGAGTTCACATGTTACCACATGAGTTCACATGTGATCACATGCATCTCACATGAGTTCACATGTTATCACATGAGTTCACATGTTATCGTATGGGTTTCCTCTTATGCTTTCCTGGTGGGTGCTCAAAAAAATTGGTAAAATATCTTATTTTTTAAAATCTCAGATATGAATCAGTGTGCATCGCGAAAAATGGACCTGGTAGTGGTCATGGATGGCACTATCTCGATGGGATACGAACCGTTTGAAATCCAACGATATTTCGTGTACGAAATATTATCGAAGATGTCATTCGGTCCTCAAGCCACACAGCTGGCTGTTATTCAGTTCAGCGACCAGTGGAGCACGAAGATAGAGATGGAGATGGGATTACATGGTGGACGAGAAAACGTCTTGAGAAATGTATCAAATATCGAATTTCAACAAGGTGGTCGAACCAAGACTGGTTTCGCGATGTACTTAGCATATGAACAAGTGAGTGTGTTCGATTTGCAATATCAATTATACTCTCCATTTCACATTTAGATTACGAGCTTCTAAGCGGTGATGGCTCTATCACCACATAGCAATCGAGAGCGAGTGGAATGAGATAAAAACTGTATTCAAGCCATTGTTAAAAAATATTGCAAATTGTTTTTGAATTGAAAAATACACCAGGAAGATTATTGTTTGCTGCTCGCTATTTGTCGGGGAATAGATAATATTAGTAAATGATTCTCCTAGTATTAATAGCTTGCAAAAAAGCTACGGGTATAGGGTACTACCACAAGTGAGGAATGTTTGCAACATGGAGTGTCAGTGAGGAATGTTTCATGTCAACACTTCAGATCTACTCCCATGATCCTCACTACAAAAACTTTCAGTGCACGGCCAAAAATTATCGCTTGTTGAAGGTTGATAAAAACAGGATTGAACAATGTTGTCACATTGTTCACCGTCTACTTTTAGTTCTTCGGTTTTAAAAGCAAAGCTCGACCTGCCGTGGACAAGGTGATACTCCTAATATCAGATGGTAAACCAACAGACATGGATTTGCTACATAAAGTTGTTATGGATCTCAAGGAAAAACAAGTAAGAATTGTCACTGTCGCCATCGGATCTTCATACAATTACATACAACGATTTAGATACACGTTGAGGTCGATTGCAAGTGGATTTAAACGAGCATTCAAATCAGAAAAAGATCGTTTGAACCAACAATCTATCATAGAAGACGTGGCGAAAGAAATCTGTGAAACAATCAAAGTCCCTCAAATTCCCAAAGGTAAACCAAAATGTAAGTACGAAAGATTGGATGTGTATCGTCAGACGTTTACCTGTCCTTGCAAAACCTCGAACATCATTGATTATAATCAATAATCACGACCAATCAATCACATATAATCACGATTTCATCCGCATCAAGTTCATAATCATTTCACGTTTTGAACTGCAGAAAAAAGGAAGAAGCAAAGTTTGTTTTCTTCCAAACTATTGAAATATTTGAAACGAAAACAGTAAATAAAAGTAAACTGTAATCGCCTGTCGTTGAGTTAAATCATTCCTCTTCATAGTGCAACAGAAATGTTTCCAAGAAAAGAAAGATATTCTTTTCGCACTGGATGGATCAATGAATCTAAACACAGAAACATTCAACAGAGCAAAGTCGATTGTTGCGGAGATTTGTTCAGAGTTAGACATTACTCCTAGCCTCATTCATGTGGGAATGCTTCAGTACAGTGATGTAATCAACACTAGAATTGAGTTTGGTCTCGATCAGTATACAAACTATTATCAAGTCAACCAATCGCTACAGAACGTGTTTCATTCCAAAGGACGTCGGTCGGATTTGAGTAATGCCTTAACAATCATTGATGAACAAGTAAGAAGTGCCCTCATAAAATCACGTCACCACTAACCATACACGCTGACGCTAATATTTCACAATTAGCCTCCTCCATAGGCATCCCTGATGCAATTGATATTTTTATATATGGCTTGGGTTACAATTTTTCCTCAGCCTGACACAACAAACCCAAGTCTCTTACAAAAATACCAAAGCCATCAGAGATGCCTGCGGAGAAGTTTATTCCACAATGATGTTCCAAAACCTCACACGCTCAACATGTTCCACAATGTTCCAAAATTCATAAAATTTAACTTCTTAAGAAGTCACGCGAATCCTTAGATGGCAAAAATAAGCAGCGGAAGAGTTCCTGGGAAGGGAGGGGGTGAGATTAAGGGCCCTCACTATTATGAGTCCTGAATCCTATGTCCTGACCGAGCTCTCTACACACAAAATGACCAACAGACGTGAAGATCAAAACAAAGTGTAGCATGAATCACCACACCAGTACACCACATGAGTCTTGCTTGGTCATAAAGTAAAACAAACAACCTCATTCACCTCCACACCGCATTAAAAGCAGTCATTTTAGCTTAAGAAAATTTAAACAAATATTCATTGAAAGATATTTATGTTCTTTGCAGGTTTTTAGTGGTGAAAATGGTGATCGAATAAGCGCAGACGATTATCTGTTGTTATTTGTAGACGACATCATATCACAGAGTGACGAAGTCCTGGCGAAATTACAGAGGTTGAAGGACAAAGGAGTACATGTGATCATTATTGGCTTCGGAAAATCTGACGAAGTTATTGGAGAGTTGTATGAAAAGATGGCATCACATCCTAGTGATGTGAATTACATGAGCAGTGTGTTGTTGAAACACATTGTGGGAGATTTAACTGCCATTACTTGCAGAAAAGTCGACTGTGAACATCTTGAGAAAAAAGAAAAAAATACGAAAGGTAAACTATATCAAAAACCATTGCCAGCAGACAATTTAACAAAAAACAAGAAAAAGCATGCATACTCCGAAGAATAACGTCTCGTACAACAAGACGACAATTTAGCGGAGATAAATAATTTCTACTCCATTTCAAAGTTATTGCCAAACTAGCAATAGAATCGACTTTCAAACAGAGTCAAAAATTGACAATTTTAAAATATTATTTTAGACAAACGAGCCAGCGAAGAAGAGTCACTGTGTCAGCAGCGTTCTCAAGATGTTCTCTTCATGATTGACACAACGCGAGATATGAATCCTTACTTCAAGAAAGCTTTGAAATTCTTTACGAAGTTCGTCAAAAAACTCAGCATTGCAGCAACAAAAACTCATGTCGGCCTCATGACTTTTGGAAGAAATACAAGACGCATTGACATGGAGTTGGGGGAAAAGAAATTCGAGGCAGACATCAATAGAAAAATTCTGAATACCTGGCAATCAGATAAATGGACGAGACAATCTAACGCTGCAGCCGCTTTAAGAGAAGTCAACAAAAAGGTGGGTATTTGAGGGTATTTGTGGGTATTTGTGGGTATTTGTTCAGTATTTTAAAAGTTGGTCACGGGTTAGGGAGCAAATTCAAAGATGCTTTTAGGGAAGTCAGAGCAATTAAGATAGCCTCGTAACGGGTGAGCAATAAGAACGTCTGCGAGGGAGATGAGGGCAAAGATAGGACAAGACGAGCAAGTCAGACACAAAAACAACCCAGTGCCCAGGCTCTTTCTCCTTACGTCATGATGGGAATGACAATGACAAATTGCGCGACGGTAAAATATTTGTTTTGGTACAAAACAGATCGCCAAACGTTTCGTTGTGTATATTTTCGTTTGGTAGTCCTGGAGAATACAGCGACATTTGCGATGATATTTCCGAATCAATGCCGCAACTTACGAATTCACAAAAGAATTCGCAAGTCACTCTTCAACGAAATTAAATTAAGATGGGATGAGTTATTCCTGAAAAATGTTTAAGATCAACTAACTTGTTTACAATGAAAAATGGTACTCTTGATCCCCCTTTGCGACCCCGCCCTCCTCAATGTGTTTCCAATTGCAGAAGAGCAATATGAAAATTCTAAACTAAAACGAAATCATAAATTCCCAAAGCCTCATAAAAATACATCTTTAAATTCCTTAGATTTTCAACACCTCAACAGGAGGACATCGCAAGCAAGCTCCTGACCTGATATTCATTGCAACCCGTGGTAATTTAATGAACAGATTTGGTATTCAAAAGGAAGTTGCCGTGCTCAGACAGAAAGGAGTCCGAATTGCTGTCCTCGATGTGGGCTACAAAACTCCAGTACTAAATTACCTCAATGCTATGCGTGATATGGCATCTGGAGCAAAAGACATATACCCGATGGATTTCAGACGAGTTCTCCCAATCTCACAGGGTCTCGTCGAGTTAAAGTGTAAAGTTGAACGCAAAACAGGTTGGTATGTATAAAAAACAGGTTTGATTTATTGATGTCAACTTGTCTTGTTGGTATCATCGTAAAGGCAGACCTTTCTCCTTAATTATTTTGCGACCTTGAGCACAGAGATCTTGGGTCGGTTGTACGAAAAGTGAACAGCGCCATCCATCACAGAGCAAGTATTTCAAACTTTCTAAACATGTTCATTAACTGGCAAAACCAACACTAAACTTCAGCATTTTCGAGTTAAAGTCACTTTTTATCTCTTGTGAGTTCAATATCCCAAAGTGTCATTGCTTTTTATGCCTTACTGTGGCAGTTGAATGATACTGGATAATACTATCTGGTACTAGATAATACCATCCAACTGACAGCGAATTAAGGTTTGAGCTGGTACCAATAAAACAAACAATAATTTTTGTCTAGTATCCCCGCAATGCTTCTTACGACAGCGAAAGGTATTCTTCATGTTGGACAGTTCACAGGGCCTGACTTACAACGAACTTCCCGCAGTCCTGCAATTCATCGAAGATATTGTAAGAAGACTTTACACGAACCCACATAACATTCAGATCGGATTGATGTACTACAGTGACTTACGTACAGCAAGATTTGCGTTAGTTTTCAAGAAAAGGTCACTGAGACATGCTTTGATTGGAATATGGAGATTAAGACGGAGATATCGACAAGGACGAAAAAATTATTTGGGTTATGCATTAAGGATGGTGAGACAGGTAGGAAAAATCTATCAAATGCACATTCACAAGATTACACAATTGCTATCATGTCACCATGGAGAAAGAAGCGCTCTAAATTCTAACAAGCAATAGTTACGATACGGCATATATTTTTCTTTAGCTTATCGACAAGAGCTTTTAGAGTAATTGTAATACACGTTGTTCAATGTTTAGTAACATGTTTTCTTTCTGAAATATTGAAGGACAAATGACACTAACCATTCGCCATCTTATTTTATAACTAAGTCTATTTTCATGACGTTACAAGCAAGGTAGAGTACATAAAACTTACTGTCAATTAATTTATTAAACCTCAATAAAATACTTCTTGAACACTTCGTAATTTACGTAAGAAGTATATACATACAAATCCAGTTAGGTCTTAACATTAAACATATTTGCTACTTGCTTTCCGAAGAACTTAAAGGTTTACAACGCTTGTGACGTCATAGAATGTATTTTTTTCATATCCGAGATGACGGTTGTCTGCTGCCTTTCTTTATCTTCAATATTTCAGAAACCAGGCGTCTCGTCAAACATTTGACTAAAGATGTTACATTTGTTGCATTACGTGTATTTGTCTTGAGTGAAACGTGCAAAATGATTTTTTTTTATTTTCAATCTAGCTGTTCTTAGCACGGCCCATATCTGTTAACGAAGACCAGATCATCGTCATACTGGCCCATAACGAACCAGCAGATCCTGAAAAAGCTTTCAGATGTAGCGAGATGCTACGTTCCCATGGTGTGGAGATAATCACTGTTGCTATTCACACAAAAAAGAGTCCAATGAAATTAAACCCTCAATACAAAGCTCTGGCTTCCTCAAGTTCAAACGCTCATAGTTTAGACTTTGATAAACTTGTCAACTCCAGTATTGATATTGTGTTAAATATGTGCGAGTTCAACACTTGCCCAGAAGGTACGAGATGACAAACTACGGTATGCCTACATGTAATATGTACCTCATGAATGCTGTAGTTTAATCGACTAAAAAAACCATGAGGGACTAATATTCATATATTCGCGTTGTGCACGATTAATTTCTTTTAAAATCGATTTTTATGGTTTGTGAATGTATAAATCTATCATAGAGGCCCTCCTCCATCTATAGACTGAATTTTTATTAAAGAGGAACTACAGCTAGAAAACTAAAAAAACCTTTAATCTGAAAAGTAAAGCCTTGGGCAGTTTGTAAGGTTGGTGCATTGCTTGAATCATCCACTCCAAGTCCTAAGGTAAAATTTTAACATTATCCTTGTTCAGATACAACGAAACACTGCACGCCAAAAAAACAAGACATATTTATGGTGATTGACAGCTCACGAAGCATCGGTTACACTATATTCCCACGACTGAGACGTTTTGTGCGAAGATTAGTAGGCAAGTTGGATATATCTGAGGAGAGAACTCACGTCGGCATCCTTCAGGCAAGCGACCACGAGAGAACTCAATACGAGATGAAACTTGGAGAATTTACGAATCCAAAAGAAATCGAGAGTGTGATCAGTGAAATGAGCTACCACAAAGGATACGGCACGTATATTGGGCAGGGACTGGAAATGGCAATTCGTGACAATGTAAGTGCACTGTTATTTTCAAGGAGTAGATTTGACTCCAAAAGTGGAGTAAAAAAAAAAGGCCCCAGTTCACTCCAATTTGAGAGTACTTTTTACTCTGGTATTTTAACTCTCTTTTCAGAGTAATTTTTACTTCAAAAGTAGAGTGAATTTTACTACTGATAGGAGTCATTATTACTCCTATTAAAAATGTACTCTCCTCGGGAGAGTGAATTTTACACTCATAAGTGGAGTAATATTGACTCCGGAAATTACTCTTAAAATAGTATGTGGAGTAAAAATTGCAATAATTTCAATACTTATAAAATCAGATGAAATATTGTGAAGTTAAAACATTTATTTAAAAAAGAAAGAATTGAGTTTTTATATACACTTAATTAAGTCACTTTATGCTATTCTACAGAACAGGGAGAACAGGGAGTATACAGTTCTAAACATTATCATCCAACACATAAAATGTTTTGGGCTGTTTTAAACCAATTAATTTATAGACAATTTGATCAAAATATTAGTTTCTTTGATAAAACTTGTTGTCTCCATGCATGTATATCATACTGTTCAATGGCTTTAGGTTTATCAGTTAACTATGAATAGGTAATTATAACAATATTATTAAAAAAGGTTATTGCTAACTATTGTAGATTTCGAAATGTTGTATTGTCTCATACATTCCAAGTAGCTGTTCGAATACTGTGAAACTGCTTACATGAGCCCCATATTTTCCAAGGCTGAGTATCTTTCATAAATCAAAATATATTGCACCCAATTGTCGAAGCCGTGCATCATTAGCTTTGACTCCTTTCAACCAATGGTGTTTCCAGGCAGTTGTATGTAATCAAAATTTTGTAAGGCTGCAATAAGATAAGTAAAGTCGTAAGTCAATTTGAATAGCTATCTATCATACATGACAGGATATATCTTGGGCATTGGTTCATTCCAGAAAAGATCCTGCACAGAGGAAATTAAAAATACCCCCAGCCTCTTCAGATATCACACAGGTATTCAACCTTCCCCCTTCCAGGGCATCATCGTCATCTATGATTCAACTTATTTTTCGTTTAAATTTACAAACATTTTGCTTGATAAATACAATGGCTTTTTAAAAAGTGTAACCCCTTGGCCAAACTTATACATGCCTCCCCTTCCCTTTGGGCATCTCAAGACATCCCACTCCTTGAATGGTAGAAATTTCCTCTGAAGGGTATAGATCTTTTCTGGAATGACCTTTTAATGCAATAACACATGAGGCAATCATAAATTTTTCTATGCAAAATGTTCTAGTGTGTCAGCACTTTTCCTAGTACAGTTATTTGATATTAAATAGAATAAAATATCAAAGTTTACATTAACAGACTGCTTGGTTAAAAGTTTAAAAAGTAGCACTTTTATTGATTAGTAGAATAGTCTGGTGTAAGACAAATTGGCCCTATAACAAATCCAGTATATGAGACCGAGAGTGGAAAAAATACAGTATGGCATAAAGGTTTATATTGTCACACACAAGATGCACTACTGGTACTTCTAAAAGTGCAGTGAGATTAATTAATGGCAAATTACATGTTCCACTGTCTTCATTATTACCATGAGTCAATGTTATTCCTTTCCTCCCTAAAGGGCAGCAAATTTTACCAGAGGGCCTGCAAATCTTTATTGGAATGACTCGAATTCAAGTAGTGGGGTGTAAATTAACATGGATCGCATTAAGAACTATTCAGTAACAAGATGTTGACAATAGGGCAATTAGTATTTTGTTACTTTTAAACTTGGTGATTTAATATCACTTCTTGGAGGTTGCAGCTCCTTGGGTAAATATATTACTTATATCTTTTTTCTTGTTATGCAAGTCTTACTTATAATACTCATGAACATTGTTCTCCTATTTAATAATATCAGTAATATCAGCAGCAATGCTAATAGGATAATTAACAGTATAAATATTATATTTTGCTGCATCTTTTACAGCAGAGAATTTTGCTCATTAAGAGGAGAGCCTTGGCAATCAAAAATACAAAATACACCGTATAACAAGATATATAAAGATAGTATTCTAGTGTTTTGCTGAGAAGGAAATGGTTGAGCACATTAAAGCTGAGTCATCATAACAAATTAGCAACACACAAATTTCCCTGCTACAATATTACCTTAAGCTAGGTAGCTAACAAATTTTGGCTATACTTCCATGACACGCAACAACACACTCACGAAATAATGCACATATTATCGCCGGCTTCCCCATTAGATTGGCACTCAGTCATTGTGTCATGGCCACATTACAATATAAGGTTCTAACAGTTAGGAATACAAGATAAGGTTCTAACAGTACTGATCCTAATAATATTGAGCCGAATTCCATGCATCAAGGAAAGTAAAAGGCATTTATTTATTTCAACGTATAAATTCTTTTTAAATCCAAATACTATCGCGCGAAATTCAAATTTATAATATGGAACACGTGTTCCGATGCACTCATGGAAGGCAGTAAATATCAAACATTTAAATTGTTTTATCTGCACAAAAACCACAAGAATTTGCTTACCTGAGTTTTACGCCGTCCTTCGTGATGTATACGGAGTTATTTCATCGTTCATCTTGGTTAAAATGGTATCTTTCTTCGCTGTATAAAACCTTTTAATTGTGGAAAATATAAATATGGCGTCGCTTCGAAGTGACGCTATCCCGCCGAGCTTTGCGCGCGTAGCACTGCCACTGATCTGTGTAAGTAACTGGACACAAAGCTACTTGTCAGCGTAATCAAAATAGTTTATATTTTTTAATCAGCAATATTCATATCATACTGCTATTGGACAAACGGACAACATATATTCATTTCAACACGAACATTCAAGAGATTCAATCACATTTTGGCTGCACAAATAATGCAATCTTGCGAAAACAAATCTATGCCCGATATTTTGAGTCGTCTTTGTGACATAGATATGGTGCATTTATCATAATTTTTAATGAATACATGTCTGTAGATCTCTACACAGAGTATTCTGTAAATTTACTCCTTTCACTACAATTGATAGTGGAGTGAAAATAACTACGGGAGTAATTTTTTTGGAGTAAAAATTACTCTGGTATTTCTACTCCATTAGCTGTAGTTATTTTTACTCCTTTAGTGGAGTTAAATTTACTCTTGGTGGAGTAAAGTTTGGATTCTAGAGTAGTTTTAACTCCATTTTTGGAGTAAATGTAACTCCACTAGTTTTACTCTCCTATAAGGAGTTATTTTGACTCCCCACGTGGAGTTAAAATCACTCCCTGAAATTAACAGTGTGAGGGTGAGCTCCCTATTATATATTCCCAACTTTACTCCAAATTTCAGTAAAAATATTACAGCCATAGCTGGCAGAGCATTGGGCTAGCATTTATTTGGGTTGGCAATGATGAGTCACTTCTTTTTCTGAAAAGAAATAATGATGGTAGTTGTCAGCAATAGTTCAACCTTCTTGACAAATGTTGTCATCACTTGAGTACACAGCCAGTATGAAGACACCAAACCGAGTATCGAAAGGTTGGGTTATGAACGCAATTAGATCAAGCAGTGTGTCTACTTAAACATACGATACGCCAAATTTATTTAAACATCCTTCAGCCAAAATCACTGTTTTTCAAGGAGGGCGTGCGTAAGAACATGATTGCATGTGGTCGAAACACCTGGTCGTCTTGAACAAACTAACTTTATAAATGAAATCAATTTCATTCTAGTTATTCAACGCCTCCAGCAACTTTATTCCAAATGGTCTCACCAGCAATGTCGACCGTGGGGACGCCGAGAACATCCTAATGGTCTATTCCGATGGTGTATTTCACGATGAAAGACAGGCCATAGAGACGATTGATAGCTTAAAACGGCTAGGGGTACGTGTAGTTGTCGTAGGCCTGGGCAGCGAGTCGAGAAGTGCTGAGACGAAGTCGTTGCTTGAAAGAATGGCCACAACAAGATCTGATGTTTATCTCCTCAGTCTAAGAAAGCCAAGTTTATTAGTCGAACAAGAAATAAATGAAGTCGTTCAACACGTGACAACGCTAGAGTGTGTAAACCTTTATCCACGTAAGTTGTTGTAGCAACATTAATCTATGGTATCTGCCATGGAACGAGTCTTATTCTATCATGTGGTTTGCAATTAAGTCTCCCGATACTAAGGTTCAACCTGCAACAAATCTGTCGACTGCGTATTTTTGGGTGGGTATGCCTGTTAGTATCGCAGCTATGTCATAAAAAACAAAGTACGGCCAACAAGATCACTATTTACAAGACTTCTAATACATATTTTAACCATCTTTTTGTCTCCCATAATACAGCGCCAGTTGAGTGTACTCCGGAATCACTTGACTTATTCGTCGTTCTGGACGGATCAAGGAGCGTGGGATATGTTAATTTCGGGAAAGTGCAAGCCTTCTTGAAAAAATTGTCTGAAGAGTTTTTGATTGGCAAGGATAACGCTCATTTTGGAGTTCTACAGTTTGGTACAGTAAAGAAGACGAGAATTGAGTTTAATCTTGATGAATACTACAGCAACAGGGCCGTGAAAGAAGCAATAGAGAAAATTCAATTTCTGGATTCACGAGAAACACAGACCGGACATGCTTTGTCTGTTGTCAACAAGGAGGTTTGTTATTGTATAATATGACATGGTATGGTGTGGCGTGGCGTGGCGTGGCGTGGCATGGCATGGCGTGGCATGGCATGGCATGGTATGGTATGGTATGGTATGGCATGGCATGGCATGGCATGGCATGGCATGGCATGGTATGGTATGGTATGGTATGGTATGGTATGGTATGGTATGGTATGGTATGGCGTGGCATGGCATGGCATGGCATGGCATGGCATGGCATGGCATGGCATGGCATGGCATGGCATGGCATGGCATGGCATGGCATGGCATGGCATGGCATGGTATGGTATGGTATGGCATGGCATGGCATGGCATGGCATGGTATGGCATGGCATGGCATGGCATGGCATGGTATGGTATGGTATGGTATGGTATGGTATGGTATGGTATGGCATGGCATGGCATGGCATGGCATGGTATGGTATGGCATGGCATGGCATGGTATACTGTAGTATGGCATGGCATGGTATAGTATATATATCTTATTTGATGTTTCGGTGTGCAATATCGCTGTTTATTTTTACGAGTTCTGCAGTATTTCTAGCAAAATACAAAGAACGAGTAAAAATATACAGCGATATTGTACACCAAAACATCTCATAAGCTATTCATTATACAACTGCTTTTGAAAAAGGAATCCTATAAAGAAACTTGAAATGTCGACAACCCAATTAGCTTACATGAAGTACCTCTGCGCTGAAGCAAAATTTGATTGGCCAAAAAATACACTCGTCAAACCGGTTTAAGAATTGTCCGCTCATTAAATTTGAATTTTATTCAAAACACGTCTGTTTGTCAAACCGGTTTCCTACTATACAAATAACTAAGTGTACAAATAACCAACTGTCCGAATATCGCTGTATATTTGTACTCGTTTTGCGAGTTATTTGGACACTTTTTAACAAAGCTGTATAATAAGGCATGTTATAGTATGGCATAGTATGGTATGGTATAATATGGTGGTATATACGTACCATAAGTCCATAACATAATTCTTTGGCCCATTCAATTGTATATGGTGTCCATGTATATAATTTCTTTTACAGATATTTAATGGCAAAGGTGGTGATCGTCCCAAAGTGCCAAATATTTTGATTTTATTTACGGACGGTAGTGCCCACAGGTTCTCCCTAGCCAAACGACAAGCGACAGAACTGAAAAGTAAAGGTACAAGGATCATTGGAATTGGTGCCGGCGAGAAAGTTGATAATCGAGTCTTTGGGCAAATACGACAAATAGTTTCAAGCGAGAAAGATGCACACAAGTCAAAGTTTGACGAACTTTCCGGCATTGTTGATGACCTTTTGGATGTTGTTTGTAAATAATGATATATCATAGTGTTCGTTCTAACACAATCGTTGTCTACAAAAAAGACATAAACTGAAAATAATATTTGTAGAGGAAAAAGAACAATAAGACATGGTGTAAAACTTGGCGACAATTCTTCATATTGTTCCTATCACTATTATAACGCTTTAAGCGGGGAACTAATCTGTTGCCTTGAAAATAGACAGAATCTAGAACTAATATTTGTAGATTATAACATTAAATAACCATTCAACGTAATCCTTAAGGCGATATATTCTTAAACAGATATGGATCACTGTTTGGAAGATGTTACTACAATAGAGACATAATCACAAGCATCACACCTACACATTGGACACATTTAGCTAATATTTTTGCCAAAATTGCCCATCATCAGATCTCGACTGTGGGAAAGTGTGACTAAACGTTTCCCTTCCCTATGTCAATGTGATTAATGAGCTCGTTATCACTAGCCACATTGTGAGATAATGTATTTCCTGCGCTAAATAATTACGCACACAAATCGTTTCCTTATTACAGTACAATAAAGTCTTGCCGTCTGTGGCTTGACTGTTTTCGCTACTTTACTTTTCTTATAATTGTAAAATATAACCAAGTTGCTTAGCAGCTCTGCATTCGAGATTGGATTTTAGTTGACCTTTCTAATGCTATGCGATGTATCCTTAAAATCCAACTTTACTTGATGGCAAAATCATTGTTTTTTACGATTCTTTTTATGAGAAGAAGATTAAATGTTCGGCTTGTCAACAATTGTCGAACACTTGGTTCCTTTATAGTGCTTTACATTTTTTCATAAATTGGATTAAATTCACAAGTTTTTCAATGCAGATACTCGTCGAAAATAGGCATTTGCAGCGCATATTTAATTCCTCCCTAACAAAATTTCAAAATTGGGTGCTGATACATCGAACAGCCCAGTTATAACAACAGTCACAGGTTTAGTGGTAAACGATAATTAGTTCGGTACAAATTCTGTTTAATAAAAACAGGATTACCTAATTCGATTATTTTGTCATCCCAAATGGTGGATTTTAAGGCCTGGTGGCCCAGCGTGGGAAAGACTAATCTGACTTATACTGAGCGAGACAATCATTCAAGAGACAACTTGAATTCAATCCAAATATATTCATCCCACGCAGTGTAAAAAACAAAAACGTCTGGACACTAGGCAGAGACCACGTGGGTAGAATATTAGAGTTTAGTTGTACAAAATTAATATTCCTACACAATACCAATTCCTTGTGGTTACATATGGCTGGAAGGCCTGACGATCCCATAGTAGGTAGCGACAACACTGAAACAACTAAGATACGAAGAGTTTGGAAAATGTAGGCAGAACTTCAAAACACATTTGCGAAAAAAAAACTTGCATAACTATAGCTATATACTTCTAATATATATATATATATATATATATAGTATAATTTTGTGGAAACACCACGTAAATTTATCATCACAAAGCTCGGGTCTTCATCGCTAGCACCATGTTTGCACAGCATTGTACTGATATCGATTTTCACCACACAAACGTACAAGGAACTTATGACATGTATGTATATGTGTTTCTCAGCACTCATAAAGTGTGCCAAGTTAAGTTATGTAAACTTTTCTTGGTATTTGCGGAAATAATGCTGCAACTATCTCTACTATTGACATTGTTTGGAATTTTACCATTCCTTATAGGTACATGTTATGAACACAATACCAGAACACAATACCAGAACTTTGTCCAAGTCTGACTCTGAGGGCATGTCTAAGAGGCACTTGCATTTGTAACACTATTGTCTATTTCTGGGTGGGTTTCCGACCTTTCCGTAAAACGTGGGAGCGCAAAATCCAAATGAACACGGTGTTGCCATGAATGCAAATGAACCCAAACTATGTTGACGCGTCGTTTACCACGCGTACGTCATCACTGCAAGCATTGGCAAGCTTTCAGGTGAAAAATGGACGGAAGGAAGGACATTGCAAGACTTGTTAGAATTTACAACGTAAAACATTGCCATTGGCCTTGGGTAAATTTCTAACCTTAAGATTGGATAGAATTACATTGAAGTCTTCAACATCTGATTCTACTTTGCCACATTCCCTTGGACGTGCAGTTTCTTGTTAAAAAAACACTGCTTTTTAAAAGCCCTCAAAGGGAGCACGAGTATTATGTTTCCTATTGTATTTTTTTAACCACATTTTACATATTTTATTATACTACCAATACAAGCCACTCAGGCCTAACTGTGGCTAGACAAACGCCATTTGTAGCAATATTTTACTTGATGTTGTAACTGGTTTTAGACAGACTTCATTGCACGGCGTGTTAGCCAACACAATTCTCATATGTCTTTTAAACATGTTTATTTTGACACAGTACCACGACGTGACAGGTTTGCTGACGCAGTTTGCTTTGGCAGGCAAACACCAGCTAACTCATTGTGGTTAAATCAACAAACTAATAAAATGTTTAAAATAGAATGTGTATGAAAAAAAGCCTTTATAAACGAGAGCGGAAGTGCATTCTAGAAAATATTGTTGCCTACATACAAGAAGCTGATCGACTTGTAGTTTTGTACCTAATGTTACATATGCACCCTTAAGCATTGCAATATTTTCAGTATTAGTATGGAATACCTATAGATGTCAAAAGCATAGGATCTTTCACAACCTGAAACGATATACACAGAATTCGACGATTCGAGCCCTTCTTTCCGGTTAGGATCATTAGGAAGTTAGAAGTGGAACTACAAACAAGCTTCCGCTTTGTTCTAAACGTCGAATTCTGTTTGTTTCGTTTGAGAAAGATCTAGGTGTGCTTTGGACTGTAGTACAGACACAGACAACGTTAGCTCGAGAGTCGAGATACTATCTAGGTTGCTTTAATAAGAACTGACTATTTTGATTGCAATGAGCGTAATCTAATCATGTCTCGTGATTGACACATAAACATGCACAGAAAGATAAAGAATTTCGTGATTCATAAAAAGATTTTTTATGGTTATTTTTTAGCAATTTTTTTAATCACATCTCTATCACAACAAAACAACACTGCACTCCAACTTTATTGTAAGACTTGATTCATAATGGCTTTCTGTTGCTCGCAAGTGCGAATTAAACGCATTATGTTCTTTCTTGGGTAAGATTACTGTGGGTAAATTGGAGTGACGGTAAATCCATTTGAAACACCTAAGGTCCTAAATTCCAAGCGCTTTAAAAAATTATATAGGCTTAGCACATAGAATTGCGATGATCGTCTTAATTAACCAGGTTGCCAGAGCTGGGCAGGGAAAGATTGTCAGAAGAACAAGTAGAAAATATGGATGACGTGGAGCCAGGATTAAACATATTCAAATTGAGAAAACGCTCTCTAACTTTAAAACGCTCTCTGACTTTAAAGTCAGAGCGCGTTTTCTCAATTTAAAGAAGAACAAGTGTTAATAAAAACTTTAACTGACCTTTCTGAGGCAACCTGACTACAATTGTGTCTATGGACTAAAACCTGCTCTTCAGTAGCGACTAACACAAGCTAAAACAAATGAAAAAAAAAACAAAGAAATGCAGTGAAGTCTAATGTTGTAATGTAAATGATATATGTCAGTCTAAACAAACCCGAAGAAATGTTCTATTTGACACTAAAATAACACATCATGATCTGATTATCCGAGTCTTATTAAATGATAAAGTCTGACGCCATATTTACTTATCAAAGATTTAGACAGAGCCGCGCAAAAAGATAATACGGTCATTTTATTTATAGAGATTACAGACTATGAACTTTCCCATTCCCGTGTGGCTAATACGCGTCAAAAAGCAGATATTTCATAGGAAATGCAACTTTATCACAATCAGTTAATCCTTCTTACCCTTTTCAAGATTTTTTTAAACATTATGCGATGTTTTACGTATTTTGGCATGGTTAAGTAAATAATGCGGTCGTGCAGGGCTTTAAACATATGGACGCAAGGCAAACGTTGATTAATGACAACAGTCGGTGACTATTAGGCTGGAAATATATATCAAGTGGTGGATATTGTGCTTGAACGAGAGCCAGAGACTGCCGACATTGTCGGATGTACAACACAATCAAATCAATGTGCGGAACAAGCAAAGACAAATCAAAAACAAATAAACGATAATAGTTATTAACTTGGAGAGATCAGATACTAATCAAGTGAAGCTGTTTGACAGGAACTTGACGACAGGTTAAGTGTCAGGGTTAATCAACGACTTGAATTGCTTCACATTGCGTTGTGTAGTCTAGGAGAACGCATCACACGCGGCTATATAGCGACAGAGCTTCACAGCACGTTACTTGGAGACAATATTAGAAGAAACTTGAACAACATCATTCGAAGACAATGTTCTCCATTTTATGGTTTGTTGTTTTGTTTTTGAGTACTCAACACTTTCTCGGAGTTATTGAGGCTGACAATGTTTGGTCTGCTTGGAGTCAGTGGAGTGCTTGTAGTGCATATGATATTGCCCGACACACGAGATCAAGGAAATGTTTAAATGAAAAAGGTAAAATATTAAATTCTAGCGAATGTTTTGGATTAGCAAAACGTACGCGTCAATGCAAGGATTGCTCTCATTCGTTGTTCAATGAGAACGGACAGATCAAGTCAACATCTCGTGATGTTAAAATGTCGGGTATTCATGCGAGCAAGTCCTCGTGGTGTTTGTCGCAGATCTCGAACGAAGAAAAGTACTTGGCAATTTCGTTCAAAAACTTTGTACAATTGACGGGTATTGAAACAAGCGGGGACGCTGGCGGTTATGTGAAGAAATATAAAATAAAATACAGTTATGATGGTAAAACATGGTATCCTCACTCAGATGGTGAATTCTCTGGCAATACAGACGCAACTCGGGTATTTCGAAATAAGTTCCAGCATCGTCTCGTAACGCGTCGCATTCGAGTGTACCCCACAAGTTATACTGCGCGTGCGTGTTTGAAAGTAAAATTGTACGGATGTGAGTACAATTGCGGTGGAGTCGTTACCCATGATGCACCAGTGATAGAGCCCCCCAGCGCGAGTACACAAATGGAAGAGTTGAACTGTCTTTGGAGAATTGAGTCAAAATCTGCGAGCAGACTTCGTTTGAAGTTTACGCACTTCAATTTTCGGTGTAATGGCGGAACTTTAGACTTGTATGATGGGGCAAAACCACACACACTTGACAATCATGATAATGTCCTTGAGGGATTTTGCGGGAATTCGGACGAAGCTTTTTCGCATACATTCGAGAACAGTGCGCTTTGGATGCACTATCATACAAACGCTACCGGGAGTGATATTGGCTTTAATATTCAAGTGAACAGTATTGTGGTTGAAACACTCAATTCAACCTCTGGGGCGATCGTGCTGCCACACACTGAAGATTATTCAAACATTTTTCGTTATAACTGGATTATCACAGCTCCTAGAGGTAATGATACGATTCAAATGACATTGGATTATTTTCACAGCAACAACACCCGAACAATCGACAACAAATGCGATGCTGACGTGATCGTCGTCAACCATGGCAACGGGAAACCACTTAATATTGAAAAATATTGCGACACTAAACAGCCGAAGGTATTTACATCGAAAAACGGATACATGAAAATTAAATACAGATCTAGAACGGACAATCCGAAATGGAGGATCAAATTTTCCTACAAAATTCTTGGTTATCCTGAGCCAGCCGCAAGCACAGACAGCACCAACACAATGACTATCTACAACCATCCCAAACGTGCCACAATTCCAGCAAGTAACATGAACGATACAGATTCGGCCGCAAATGCGAAAAAACAAGTCGCAGAAAGCTCCAGTAGTGTTCCAATAATTGTTTCAGTTGTCGTCGCTGTTCTACTTACCATTGTCTGTGTCATTGCATTGATTCATTATCTCAGAAGACGCAAAGAATACCTCAAAAAACATCCCTATGACTGTAGTAACCGTCCAATGTCCCATTTTGGGGACCAAGATGCTACCCCTTTTATCAACACAAATCTGCTCATGTGGAATGATTCAAAGAATTCAGGAAAATCTGAGAAACCTAAAAATTCTGAGAAACCTAAGAATTCTGAGAAATCCAAGAAATGCCTCCCAGTGGTTGAGGTGACAATCCGTGAAAACGAGCCACAACGTTTGAGCATTATCCCAGCAGAGATGCTGAAGTCAAGCAGCCAAATTTCGGTTGGCATCCCTGGCAATGAGGACACTGGCACATTGAAAGTCAGTGATAACTTTACCGAGGAATGTATGACATTATTAAATAATAATTTGAGCTCAACATTGGAGGGTAATAATGATAAATACGACCCTGAAGATTTGCACAAAAAATGCAAAGAAGATAAAAGATATGGGAGTCTTCCTGAGGCCGATCGCAGATCACCAGAAGTTGATGATGGACAGGATAGCTTACCAGAGGCTGAGGGACAGTCACCTGAGACTGACAAACTTTTAGAAGATTGAAAATAACTGGTTTGTAAACATTACATAGTGTTTATTTGCAGTCATTCAGACATCCTGAGCCCTTTCCCTGATGGTGAAGGAAGGCGGGCTGTTTAGAATCTGAAGCCAGTAAGAAGACAGAGAATTCTTAGACCAAGAAAACTCAGATGATTAAGCCTTGTAGAATGACTGTTCCTGTATCTTAAGAGCAGTTTTTATTAGCTTACTTTGTGTTAAATATTTTAATGTGCTATTCAATGTTCAAATAAGTGATATAATGATACCTTGCAGCTAAGGTGATGTTGTACAAAACAATTAAGCAATAGCAACATTCATATTCTTTCATAATGGATATTGGTTTTTAGCTGTCAACATATTATATTGATATATGTTATTATAAAAATAATTTTATTCCACCAATCTACATTGTCTACATTGAGTAAGTCTCAAAGGAGCAAGGCCATTGGCAGGTGTGGTCGTGGTGATGGGAGAGGGGAAAGGGATTTTATCCCTAGAAAGAAGGTTGCTTGTAAAGTATGTGATAAATAGTCACTCCTTCTAAGGTTTCCAGATAGGACTAGACGTTATACAATATTTCAAAAATCATTAATTATTCATGAACTAATTATCCAATATCCTGTGCTAAATAAGTCACATGCATGCCTCTTTATACCTGCTAGAGAACACTTAATTATGCAATAATACAAAAGATGATTGTCATGCAAATTATATAAAGATTTTTATATAAAGATTTGGCTTTGTTATGCACATGCTTGCTTGTGTTTTAAATAGTACATTAAATATCCTATAAATGATGATGAAATCATGAAATAAACAAACCCAAGGCTACAGCACCAGGTGTAGGTAAGGTGAATGAGACTGTGAATGAAACTAAATTACATAATACCTCATTAAGTTCTGGTCATTTAATTGGTTGATTGTGATCATGTGATATTAAATAAAAAGTTCCATTTTCCAAGAGTGCAATGGAAAACGTTCCACTGCACTCCTAGGGGTTGAATAGTTTTTTCCATTGGACTCTCACAATTCCCATCCGTCAAAAAGCTTTTTGTATGGTCTTTAGTTTCAGTCTTGAGATGAATGTGAAATAATTCAAATACTACAATAGGATTCAAATGCGTGTTATTTTAAATGTCGAATAAATTGGTTGTGAAAATCAGTAGTCTGGTATTATATAACACAAATAATGAATGTTTTTATTCGTGCAAAAGTAATATTTTCATTCAGTGAAAGAATGATTGTTCCATTTAACGAGGAATGGAACAATCAATATTCGTTGAATGGAACAATAAATCTTTCACCTAGACAAGACAAGACAATAATTTAATTAACACTCTAGAAAAGTACAATCACCTCATGAAAATATTCTTACCACTTCCTTCATAAACATTCATTATTTGTATACTGTGAATGAAAGCGTTATCTGGCCTTCATACTACCTGTCCCAAGAACAACCAAACAAATATTAACTAGAAATACCTTACTGCAGAAACCCTCTCGCAGTTTCAATTTTTCCAAGGCATTCTTCTTGATTCTCTTCCGCAACTACATCCATCGTAACAGTTTCCATTTTCCCAGATAATTTGTGATTTACAATAAAGTTAAATTGTTTAAAAATTGCTTTCCAGATCGCAAAATATTGCTAGAAAGAAGAAATTTGTAAAATTCGCAAAGCCAATCACGTTCCTAGTCACCAGTCCAACCTCGGAGTTTAATGACGTCAGCTAAAAGGTCGAAAGTAACCATTGAACTGAATAGAACTGGAACGCTAACTTAATACAAAAGTTCAGTTAATGGGTGAAGCCAGGTTATTTTTTCTGAGTTTTGAGGCGAAATATTTCTCAACACCAAAGATCGGACCGTATATCAAATTAAAACATTACAAAAGCTATGTTTAATATAAAAAATTCAAGACTTTAGACAAAAAAGAAATGCCTAAAAAATACGAAACCAACTGCAATTTGGCAAAATACAGCAAATTTCCCTGCAAAGTTTAAGTTGCTTTTTTTGCTTGAAGTCTCAAAGTTTTTACATCAAATACAACTTTTTAATAGCTTTCATTTGATATACGACCCAATCCAAACCAACCCTCGCCAGGGACGAGGACTGTATATAAAGTTGAAACTCACAAAAAGTTCAAGTTCATAAAATTGTTCATGAAACCTTAAAAAGTTCATAAAAAATTCACAAATTTTTTATGTTTATAAAAAGTTACGAAACGTTTAAAAATATTTGTTGTAGTTGAAACTTAACAGGTTCGCACCATAGGTGGCCCAGAAATCAGTGCTTTTTACCTCAAAAAAAAATCTTGTATATAATTTTCTTTTACAGCTGCCAGAAACTTGCGATGTTCAAAAGATTAGAAATAACAACTGAAGACAAACAAGTTTCTGACACTGTGAGAGCTATAAAAAGAATATTTATGAACAAGGTTGACTTATTGAAGGTAAAAACCACTGATTTCTGAGCCATCTAAAATAAGTTCGCACGCGGCTTTGTAATTCGGAGTCATTCTGCTTGAGTCGGAAAAAGGACCTTGTTTTGCAACTCTTAAAATTTGTCTTGATTTGTATAGATGTAATAACACAAGGTATTTTAGAAACTAAATTTGTTTTAAAATTTTCTGTTTTTACCTGAACAAGAGATGCTGTAAATTTCAACCACTCAGTGCGAAGACGAGACATTATAGGGATTCATTGAGAGCAGAATATGTCGAATTTTCGGTCTCATTTATTTCGGTACAACGTTTTGTTTTGGTATTCCAACAAAGTGGCTCTTCGTCCGAAATTACTACTGCTATAATTACAAAGTTAAATCTCTACACAAAAATCCAAAATTGGAACTAGATTTAGTTAATATTTACATATAAAATTAGACAATCCTCTTCCTTGCGGAGTCTATTAAAAATGTCTTTATAAGTCTTGAAAACTGTAAATAATTTGTACAGTTTCTAATACCTTTTGGGAGCCGATTAAAAGTTTTGGCACAATTATTTTGAAAAGTTCTAGTTGTATGAGAAACGGCAAGCTGTATTCCATCAGATGATCTTAGAGTTCTTGATGGGATCTAACGTTCTGATAGAAGATAAGGTGGCAATTGCGGATTATGCAATACCTTGTGGGCTAATTTGAGCAAATGTATTCACGGCGTTCAGGTATGGGTAGCCAATCAAGGTCTATAATGTCATTTTCACCAGCATATCTATTATTCACGAAAGCCATGTTGAAAGTTATGCTGCCGCTCGCGAGTGGAGTGATAGCGTGTTATTCAAACTTTAATACAAAACTCTTTTTTGACTGCTGTTACGTTTTCCAGTACCGTTATCTCTCTATTTAGTCCCCCCCCAAATACGCCCCCTCTCTCAAAAGCCCCCCTTTTGAGTGAAAAATTAAATAAGCCCCCCTCTCTAATAAGCCCAACCTCGTACCCAGGGCATTTTAGCCCGTATGAATATATATAAGCCCCTAATATATAAAAATATATCTGTCATCAAATCTACCAGTTTGCTTCTCCTTCCCAAATAGGCTTGATAAAAGTTGTCGAGTTGATTGTGAAGAATCGAAAGTCATTCTTTCCTTTTAGGAGGTCATACTGTGGGTTTTAAGTTGTTGCCATGTGCAAGAGGTTTCGGGAGAGGGTTTGTTATATGGTGTTAGAACTGGTTTTTATTGGGGGGGGGGTGGGGAGAGTGCAGTCATCCTATGTGATTTGCAACTATGTACTATCATTTCTCATAACTAGACTCATTATTTTAAAGTTTTTTTAGAAGACATAAATCAGGCACACAGAAATCACTTTAATATCATTAGACAAAATAACTAATAATTAACTAAAAATAAATTTAAAACTAGATACAATGCTAAAAATATCAATTAATGTACATAATTACCTAATAAACAAAATGTATTTGATACTTAATTTAAATTATTTGTGCAGTTTGTCCAGAAACACAATATTCATTGTGCATTTTGCAATTTTTTAATGTACAAGTCAATTCACTTGAGCACAGCTGGAATTGATTAACACATTTCATGATACTACACGTCCAATATTAAATTATATATAATACAATACCTCCATTAATGGGTTTGTCTAAAGATCCATTTTTGACAGATCTATACACTTTAATTAATATCAATTTATTTTCCATTTACTTTTAATTTTTAAACATCAAGAGGAAAAGATGGCAGCAAATCATAAATATCATACAAGTCCATTAAACCTTCTTCCTCAGTCAAACATGGGAAATAGTCATCACTCTCTTCACGAAATGGTGAAAAGGGGATAAGAAATTCATCCTCTGTTTCAGGGATCTTCTCTAAATTACATCCTAGTGTTTCTTGAAAATTTACATCATGAGCTCCATGAACTGGCTCAATATCCTCGTGTTCTGGGGGAATTTCTTCGTCACTTGTTGACAGATAGTCACTTGATGAAGTTTCTGACTTCACTGGCGAGGCTTGGTCATTTTCATCCGGGCATAAAAAAGCATTGATTGCGCCACTTGTGCTCTTGAGTGACAGCTGTATATTGTTCTGTAAAGACATTTACAAAAATTTAAGCTCCACAAATCATCATAGAATGATTTCTATGGTTGATAACAATGCATGCTTAACATAACACCTAGGAAAGAACCTAGCAAGATATTCATGCCAGGAGTACATTTTGGTGGCCAAATACAATCTTACCTCAATAACAGGGTCGGGAACTTCAAGCATGGTTCTTGGTGGAGCATTGATTGCAATTAAAGTTTGATTTTTGTATTCATTTATACCTCGAATATCTCTGTAAGTAATGTATGCATACATGAAGCAGCGTTAAAGAATACACACTGACAGACAATAACTAAATTTACGCTAAATCTCAGTTCCTATCAAATATAAAACTACCGGTAAAACACAGGAATAAAATGGTAAAAACAATTTTCTCATGCTCAGTAAAGGATACTTGCTAACAGGCTGTGTTATTTTTTCAAAATCTTGTTGGCATGTTGCAATTAGGTCATCTAACCTATTTTCTTTTGCCTCAAGATCAGCAACATCTGTATGCAAGTCCACAATCATTGGCGAGACAACTGGTGTAGCAGCTTCATCACTTTCCACATGTAGCAGCGCACTTTGACATCCTCTGGATACAGAGCATTTTTAACATTTATAAATAATTCATCACATAATCAATTATTGTAGAAATGTATCCAGGAACTCATTTTAACCAACCCAACTGTGTTACCTCCATTGGATGTTGTTCTTTGATTTCTTCTCAATGAGTCCTATGCCCTCCAAGACATTTGTGATGTCGTAAATTCTTCTTTTTTGAACTGACAACAGCTCAGCTGCCTCATTGAGATCCAACACACCTGAGGACGATCGCCGTATAAGGCCAACAAATTTCTTTGTAAGAAGCCCGAGTGATGTGTCATACCGGGTCTTTTCAAGCGGTGACTTTACTGGCAGAATTAAAAAATGATAATACCCACAAAGTCAATTAGGGCATCAGGAAGAAATGGAACACTTCTCATACAAACAGTAATTTATGCAGACTGACATATTGTCATTGGTTACATACAGTATGGCATAAAAGCATCAGACCAAATTTTGCTTCACACTTAACAATTTTAAGAAAGTATCAGCTGCCTTAAATAACATGGCTCTGCACTTTTAGTTTCCAACAAAATTACAGCATTATAAACATGGCCAACAAGCACGTCAGTAATTTACATAGAATTATGAAGACTATTGATCAGTGAAAAAATCCTGATAAAGCCACTCAAATCTTTCCTTTGTCTTTCTTGCTGTAAAAAATATACTAGGCTCTACATGATGTGATTTATATTGAAGAGGTTTTAAGAGGAAGCCATTCGTGTTTTAACACATGCAATAAATATACAACGACTTTCGTTTCACATCACTGAACAAGACCGCATCTACAAGTTTACTAGTGAAATCATCGTTTAAAAATTAGGAAATTCAGACTGGTTTAAACAGCATAACAACTACTACTACACTGCGCTAACATGATCACCAGTTTGGTATAAACATAAAGCACTCTTAAATCGTATTTTACGGAAAGGAAAGATCTTTAGCACAAAATATTTCAGATTTTCTGGTGACAAGTTGATGACAGCTTGGGTAGGAGCGAAAGCATAAACAAACACAAACACGCAATAAAACACGCTACACCGTCAATGTTCCGCATAATCTTGAAAGTAATACACCAGGAATATTATATCGGTTTCAACTAGAACAAAAACAAGTGCTACACTTTTTATACCCTACCTTTTAAAGGGCAAGATTTCGTCTTCGTGCGAGTCTTTCTTTTGGTATCCGGTGGCTTAAACGACGGATCTTTTGCTTCCCAATTCAACCTTCGCTTTGCCTGCAAAAATATTTTAAAATCCTCAGTAAGACTCGATCATGCAGTTCGTTTGTTCCAAACAACTTTGTGTTTTTAACCGAGTGTAAAAGGTGTATTTTTCAATAATACCTGTGGTGGAAGCAGAATGTTTGGACGAGAGCTTCGAGGGAGAACAGCTACGTCAGGCGTTCGATCAAGTATGCTATTGTCAGTCGGTGTTATGCTGCAAAAATTCCATTTTTCTTCTGTAAATATTGCAGCTGAAGTACTCGGTTGTAAATTAGGAAAGTCAGATCCACGTTTTGCATCAAAAATCCCGCGACTTCCGACCGTACAGACCTGTGAAGTTTGGTTGCTAACTGATGTCATACTGCAATAGTTCGAATTCCAGAATGTTTACTTGTACCCAAATTGAGCCTTAAAATCAAACCATCGAAACACAACTTCATAAAAATTAATAGCCTCGAGTAAAATATATTACAAAATGTATCTTTCCTTTGTTTTTGAGGCGAGAAGATGCAGGAGAAAGCAGCCGATCGCGACGGATTACGTTTTGTTTTGATCTGTGGGTGTAGCGTTCGTTTGTTGTGCCTTGCTGCAAATTGCTACATTATTATGTATTCTCGCGGGAGTTTAATTTTCGCGCCAGGTCGCAATCACGTGACCCAACGGTTCACTTCTCATCGCACGTGGCCATATTGTTCGATCATCGAAAGACATTTCACGCACAAAAGGTTTTTCAAAATCCCTGCAGGGCATGTACATTACACACAAAGAACAGGAATTTAAATACATTCTTGCGAAATTCATATATTTCAATACGTCTCTCTTAAAAGCTACTCACATTAGGCATTTTTGCACCCTGTAATTCTCTAAATTACACCAGTCAACATGCATAAAATTATGATTTTCGTGGAGTTATTCGGAATCCAATGGGTATGCCGAAAAGTTTACCTGATCACGATGGGAAGAAGCTTAGTACACCTGTCAAGGCGTATACAAAATAATGGCACCTGTTATTAATTTTCCGAGCGGAAATTTGCGTGCATAAATACCATAAGCAGCTTCTTACAAATTTACATTTCATCTCATAAATAATTCTTATTCAATATTAGCTTGATCTCCTGAAGTATCAATGAAAAAATCATCGTCTTCAATTCCACACATTGAAACTTTCTTGTCTAGAAAACGAGAAGCGGATTGTTTTAATCAGTTTTTCCACCAGAATTTTCAACGATGATCAGGGGACATTCAAGAGCTTACTTCTTGTTGCTTTCTCGCTTTTCCTTCTATCTAAGTGAACACTTTCTTTTGGTATTTTAGTTTTCTTTGTTTTCTTTCCACCGTCTTTGTCCCAGTGATTAAATGTTGCCTGCGGTAATTCTCCCGCATGAACTTTCTCATTGATATGTCTGTGCAGTTGTTCTAAGCAGTCAACACAGCATAAGAGATTTTGAACTCAAAAATGATGAACTTCAACATAGATTTTACTAGTTACTGAGCATGTCTAGAATATTGCTATTCACCACTCGTAGACCCCAATCTATGGCCTCAGACAAGGATTAATTTATAGCCAAGCAGAGCCTTCTAACCAGGTTGGCCCAGCGTAAATCAGTTGAACTTGATAAAACCCACTAAACTCTACCTTGTTCTGCAAGAACATGTTGATTTGTATAAGGTTGCGACGGAAATAATGATATGTATTTTCTATCAGTCGGAAAGTACTGCAATAAAAAAATAAAGAACTATTTATTTCCAAGGAACTTCGTCTTGATGTTAGAATTCTTCTCACAAAAATCACCTCAACATAGTTGATATCCTCAAGGATTTTCTTCTGTAGTTCTACTAGATCTTCAGTCCTGTAATACCAAGGCATCATATTAGAGAACTATGAATATACACACTACAATATACTGTTCAATTCTAGATTGCTAACAATTGTCCATAATGTCTAATTCTGTGGACAGCAAATACCCACAATCTTGTAAATAATGTTTACACATAAAGTTAGGAACCCTGTTAATGGAGGAATCAGACAATTAACTTTATTATTTATTGAAAATATTTTAGGAGTTTTGATTGGTTAAGCCCTAAAGCTGAAATCATCATATCTGCTTTGTAGTTGCCAAAATTTGGGGTGGAAAATAAATATTCGACATTATCAGTAATTCATCATATATTAAAAAAAATATACGACATTATGACTCATTGCATCGTATATCGAAACAAGATATGACGTCACGCTATAATTTATGCAATTTGACTGACCTTGTAATCTGTCAATTGTTTTAAGAATTAAGATTTTCAGCTTGTGTCTTCTTACTTACAAAGCAAGCATTTTAAATATTTTCAAAAATAATAAAACAATTATTGAATTTCGGCTTGTGTTATCTGCCTCAGCCTTCAGCTTCGGCAGATAACATAAACCTCTGCCTTAATAATTTCTCGTATCCTGCTCGACCTCATTCAGCGATTGTTTAATATTCATCTTACTCCATGATGATGCCTAGATGAATTTTAGAAACTTCACCCAAACGCAGCACTGCCTACAGAGCCTGAAATGCCTCCATCTATCTCTCTAAATAATGGCTGGCAGTTTCCAACCAAAATCCAGTTTTTCCAATCAAATAAAAAATTGATCAGAATTTTGCCTGGACATTTTTGTATTACCTTGAAACAAATGACCAGTTTCCACTCAGTATAATTTTACCTACAGATAGGAATCGGCAGGAAAGTTTCTTTCCTAATTAGTTAACCACAAAACTATTGTCAAGATGACAAAGGAAACTTTCCTATCCATTCCTCTCTGTAGATAAAATTACACTGAGTGGAAACTGGCCTGAATTGAAGTGCAATCCAAGGTGTTTCTAAAGTGTCACATTGACACCAGGCAAATCAATAAGAAATCTGGGAGTAAAATCATCCTTCATGGGATGTAACCAATGGGACAGGACCAACTTGAGAGGAAAAAAATTGATTAAATTTGAAATTTTCCCATCAAATTTAATTTTGATTGGAAGTGTGTTCTAGTTAAATTTTAAAATTATTTCAGGGTGTGTGCCTGTGGTGACTGGAATTAAGGTTTAGTAACTTGACACCATGGGGCTAGTTCCAGAAGGTGTGGCAGTAGACAAGAAACTAAAGTGTACATTGGAGTGGTTTAATTTGATGGAGAAAATTTGTACCTTTGAGCATCTGGCAAGCCATTCAACTCTTTCACAATAGCTCGATGCTGTCTCCAAAGCTTCCTTCTTTCTATCATGTAAGAAATAACAACAGTCATCTAAGCCAGGGCTGGATTAAAGAAGATTTTTTATAAACAAAATCTTCTTCATTCTTTAATTCATTTAAAGAAGATTAAAGAACATATAATAAAATTTTACAGACTTAACTACTGCCCACTCCCAGTTGTCACAATTTATCACCCCCCCCCCCAGTTCAAACTCAAAATAGAATGTAAAAGACCCAAACGTCCTTCAATTCCCCTATGAAGTCTTGGGGAAATGGCCAATGAAAAATTTATAATTAATTAAAGAAGATCAAAGAACATTTTTCATCAAAACCAAAATCTTCATTATCAAAAGAAGATTAAATAGAGAATAACACATGGGTGCACGGAAATACCAGATTTATTTCAAGTGTTGAACATGAGCATCCATGTACTTTCTGTTCATTATATAAACTACAGGTCTACCACCAATATAAAATGTCCAGAAGCTATGATTGGTGATTGTTTGAAAAGCAATAATTTTCACATGTGAAATTATCATAATCTCACATGTGAGATTATCAATTTTATCAGTGCTCGAATCCTTATAAAGCGCTCTACTTTATATAATAAAGACGATTTAATTAAAGAAGATTTGCCAATCCTGATCTAAACACAGTCAGTGATCTCTCTCAACAACCATCTATGATGACAATAAACTCTCACCAAAAAATTTCACCATTTTATATTTTTTTAACATTTTCGTATCTTTCTTGGATTGTTGTTGCTCATCAAGTTTTGTCTGCATAAAATCTAACATTCTCTCCTGAGAAACACGTACTGTGGCTGGCAGATCAGGCTACAAGAATAAAGAAATGGTCAAATGGATATTTACCATAAATTTGTGGTCATATTTTAAAAAGACACGTTTGAGTAATGTTATCAAAACTTCCTCACTTTATTTAAAAGTCGTTGTATGCTTCTAATTCGCTGTTTTATTGACTTTGGCTTCGCTTTTTTGTTCACTTTATTCATCCCTGACGCTCCTTTACTCGGCGCCATCTTGGAATGTACTTTAATTAAGAGAAATACTCAAGAGATACTTCATAAAACCTTCGGTGAAGGGAACCACAAAGAACTACCCAACTTGTTCCCAGGTCTTTTTGGTGTGTCGAATATTCCGAAAACAAGATCTGGACCAACTGTACCACTTGGCGAGCGGGGCAGGGGGTGGAAAACCAAGAAAATAAGGGTTGGAGGTGACGGAGCTGGATGCGGGAGTCTTGCGAAGACGAAAGAAGAATGAGAAACATTAAGTTTGTTAATGCTTTTTTAGTCTCTTTTTAATCAACCTATCAAAAATAAGAGCCAAAGAATATTGATTATTCATTATTTTACCAGGGATTAAACTTTATCCTTGCTCATGAGAGCCATCGGAGGCATTTTAGTCCTTTTTAATGTCTCCGAATGACAATTGAGTTTCATCCGTCATGAGAAAATTAGATAGGACCTCTTATCAAAGTAGAATAGTAGAAAATAAGACAATTCACAAAAAAGTACGATGGGCAGAATAGAAGATACGTGAGGCTGAGATTTTTAATTTAACCCATGTTCCCCTTTCAACGTTGACCTTCACATCAAATTAAGCAGCTCATTTTACACTGCTAGGGGTCCAAACTTCAAATTAATTCACAAAGCAAATAAAGGATTTACTGATGAAGAAAATAGTTTTCTTGCTTTTTTAAATTTGCGTAAATATTTCAACCCAAAATTTGTTGAAGCCTACACGATATAGCCTGTCAGTTTTTATACGAATATTGTAAGTGTAGGGCTTTTTCGGAAGTATGTGTGATGTTATCTCTCACTAATGACATGTCATCGCACGTAGTGCTAAGCGATCCTTGCTCTGTGACCCTGTCCAATGCTTGAATGAATTTCAAGCGATTTCTGTCACAAGAGAAACTCTGAATATATCTTGAAAAGCAAACTGAATGTTTGGTTGACATCATTACATCCCAATGGGTTACGAGAGGAGCTTTATGCGATAAATACAGCATGAACTACTCGCAGGAAATGATATTCGAAGCCAATGTGTTCGCTGTATTACAGGTAATCTGCATTCAGTATGCAAGCGTTCATTCAATAAGCATTAAATGTTCATTCATTTCATTCAGAAGAGGAGATTGATTATATCCCTAATCAAAAATTTACATGAACTCTACTGACTCTTTGGCAACTGAGAATAAGTGAAGGTTACAATTTACTGTTTATATTGAATCGAAATTTGATCTGTTCCGTAATATTACTAATATACAACTTTATATTTTAAATTTACCAGTAGTGGTTCTAGCAGTCAAGAGTTAATACAAATTACTCATTCCTCATGTTTCATCATTTCTAGATCTGTCCAATAAGACATTTTATCCGGAAAACTTTTTTCTAGACTTTTAGCTTCTCGTTGTATTATCATGGTACGTCTCGAATCTCGAGGTCATTAGATCACATCATTCACATGGTGCTACTCAATTTCATACTGGGTTCACTGTTGTGGTTTGCAATTGGCTTCTCATTGGTGTTTGGCCAGTCCCAAGAGGTGCTGAAATAACACTCGTAATATGAATAATATGTGTAAGATCGTTACTATTTGCAACAATCAAGCACACAATTGAATAAAAACCTGCCACAAAAGACGCAAATACTACCATTGCTACCTACATATAGAATTGACTAAAAACAAACGTTTGAAGTTACGATAAGTAGGAATTTGCAAATATGAGAATCTACTGACATTGTAAACCTACAGTTTGAAGTTTAGACTGGCGACAATCTGCCACAAAGAACGTGTACTTTAAGACCACTACCTACACAGTGTCAACCAACTAGTTTGATGTCTTCTTTGCCTCACTCTTAATCTCTCTCTAAGGGTTTGATCGGCGCTATGGACCATGCGCTCTTGTTGGACGTACCTGGCTATTTGAGGTCTGGTCCTGGAAACGAGACAGATTGTGACACGTCATATAGAGGTGTTTCTATGGTGACTTTCGAGATGACGTTTGCAATCTTGGCGCCTGCGATTGTAATGATTACATGGTAAATGAAGTATAGCTAGTACTTTTAACTAACGGTATGAGTAAGTTATTCCGAGAAATGCAAGTTGCTTACCACAACACTGTTCCGAGAACTGCTACTCAGTAAAAACACGTCTTATTTCTTGTGTTGTAGGTCAGAAAAAATCAAACCAACAGGCGCGATGGTTTGCAATATTGTTTTTTGTCATTCATGTGCTGTTTATCCAGACTCAAGTTTCGAAATTTGTTTTGTATTTGATTTTTGACGATCATCTTGTAGCTTTTTATGATATTATGGCCGCTGTTCGTCTATTACCCGCTGGCTCATTGGATACGAGCTGATGGATGGTTGTCGAGTGCAGTGGACGTCATTGACGTTGCTGGAGGTCTTACATTACATACTACAGCAGGTATGATATTTTTGAAAGAATCATGTTCCCCTAGTTTCTTCAGTTATGTTGAAATGAGTACGTTTTAAAATTGAATTCTGCTGTCTTGCAGGAACCACACATTTTCTTCTCACAATCCTGACAAAACGGAAATTTCCAAGTTGCGAGAAACTTTCCCAGGTGGACCAATATCTTCAGAAGGAAAGAGAATCCAGAAAACTTGTTTTTATATTTCTTGGAAGTCTACTTACAATAGCAGGATGGTGAGTAGACATATCTCGTTATTTAATCTGAGACTCCTTGTCGCAAACCAAGAGATTAATTGCTCTCGATTAAATTCTTTATAGGCTCAGCCTAAATGCAGGATCTCTCAGAAATATAGGCAATCATAAAGATTTGGTTTTACTAAACTCACTTTTTACAGCATCTGGTTCAGCCATTTTGTGGTTGATAGTGGCGTTTCTGCACTCTGGTCAATCATCAAATTTAGATATCTTATATGGAGTCATGGCTGGATTAGCAGGTTGATTAATTCGATTCTCTTGTTATAATAGACACTTGACTCCATTGTTTTCCCATTTATCAAACAACAAGGTCTCAATCCAGCAATTAAAGTGGTGTCCTTGTATTGATTTGCTCCAGGGTCATCCTCATACTGTGGTCACGTGGATCCTTGGACCGCCGTTGTGATTGGTTGCTTCATTGGGCTTCTATCTAATGCATTTTTTATTCTTGTCAAAAGTAACGTGACCTCGTGTCTCAGAGAAAATAGCCTGGATATAACTTTCGTGTTTGGTATCCCAGCCATCATTGGGAGCATAGCGGGTAGGTAGATCAGTTTTGAGCATTGTTTTTCACTGTTAATAATATTCACTTTTTGTTTAAATTATTTCCCAATAGACATCAGAGGTCCTTACGTCACGCCAGAGTTAAACAATGTATTGCAATGTAATATGAGAACATGTGGGAAAAATTTACTTCAGTTGTATTTATTTTGCGTTAAAAACCGCGTGACGTAAGCACTTCTAAAGTCTATTATAAGTAATGAACTTTTATGCATTGTCTCTTTGTAGCTGGTTTATTTTCTAACACACCTGACAGTATTGGGGCCGTTCAGATAAAAGGTGCTTTCTATTCTAATCCAATTCAACTTCCACATCAGTTGCTTGGAATTGTAGTCGTGATCTCATGGACATTGCTTTGGTCTTTACTTCTCTTCATGTTCATTCAGTCAACAGTTGGACTGTTCACATCTGTCATGGACGAAAGACATTACAACGAATTTGATGTTTGTGATGTTCACAAACGCAACAATGAAGAACATCTAATAAGAGAAAGGCTGATGACAGCAGCAAAGAACGGAGACCTACAGCAACTACAAGAATTACGAAAGATATTTGCGATCAATTTTGGATTGAAAGACTTTTATCAAAAGACAGCATTGTAAGTGACAGTTACACTATAATATTCTTTTTCAGGTAGCTCAGACACAAAACACGCAAATAACTCAGTAAAATACGACTTACATCGGGCAAACACGCATGAAGAACATTTCCAATAAATGCATGTATCTTGATTGATAATCAGGAATTACTTTTGCGTTTCTAGACATTACACAAGTGAAAACGGTGACTATAATTGCACACAGTACTTGCTAAAACAACGAGAAGTTGAAATTCATGCCAAAGACAGATACGGAGCAACTGCTTTGTCAGAAGCGGTGAGAAAACATAGAGAAGACATTATTATATTGCTATTAGAGCATGGAGCCAGCTGGTCCATGGATGGTGTTGGAGAAATACTATGTTCATATGTCGGTAAGTGAACGAGCTTCTTGTCTTACATCTAAGAGAATTGATTCTGGTGAGAATGAACTGATCTTTTTGCGTTTCAGCGTTGGGAAAAGTAGATGAAATACGAAGGCTGTATGATTTAGGTATGGACCTAAACTCCACAAATTTCCAGGGACAAACAGGCCTGCATATCGCTTCATGTCAAGGAGACACGTTGATGGTCGATTGTCTGTTGAGCATGAATGTTCATGTAAATAAAGTAGATTGCTTTGGAGATCGACCATTGAATGTAAGTTGACTTGTTATCCAAAAGAGTCTTTCAAGTTTCAATTCACTGCAACATCAGCCAGATGCATAAATGGCTCAATACATTATACTTACTTATGTAGTGCGCTGAGATGCACGAACATGAAGCGATCAGTGAAATTTTGATCAAACATGGAGCATTAAGGGTGAATCAGAAATACACTCAACGCGAAATCTGTTACGAAGCAAGCAAAGGAAATTTAAGAGTGATTAAACGTATGGTGAATAATGGAGCTAACGTTTCGTACCAGGATTTGGATGGGAAAACTGCATTGTGAGTACATGTAATTGATCTAAAACTTACAATAAAGCGTGCATCAAAGCTTCTCTGAGCATCTTTGTGAACGATTTCTGAAGAGTTCTGCAAGAGCTACAATAAACCAATGAATCTTTCTTTCAGACACGCCAGTTGCAGAAGCGGACATCTCGATGTTGTCAAATTCTTATTAAACCAGCCAGGAGTTGATGTAAACGTTAAAGATAGAAAGAACGATACTCCGTTGACAGGTTTGAAAAATTTTTGAAATCCAGCGAGATCCAATGTAGATAATGTCAAAATCTACCTCTTTTTGTTTCATGTTTAGAAGCAATTGTTCACCTGCAGAATGATGTGGCAGAATACCTTCAGCTGCATGGTGGAAAGGTCGAGGATCGACGTATGATGCATTTAATATGCAAAGCAGTGAAGAAGCATGACAAACGGCTGGTGAAACAACTGCTGCAGTGGTTTAATGGATCAGTAGTTACTGATCTGGATGGTCAATCAGTGTTTCACTTGTGTGTCAGAAATGGAGACATTGATATGCTCAGAACTCTCATCAAGGCTGGAATAAGTAAGAGAAACCGTTCCAATTTTTTAGAAGTAGTTTTAAACCTGTGTCCTGTACTTTAAGCTTATAACAAAGGGGCTTTCGCCATGTACGTTGCATCCTCTTTTATAGTTCTTTTTATTTTTAGATTTTAGAGATGTTGATTTCTTTGGCAACACTCCATTGGAACTAGCAATTCAACTGAAATGTAATAGTTCCATAATCAAACTGTTAGGTGAAATTGAAGAGGTCAGTCATGTCGGAAACTTTGCTTTCTTAAGTAGTTCTTCAACTCTTTACATCCCTGTGCAGCTGAGTTGGGATGGAGATCGTACCAACATCGAATGTTTTTTATTCAGGGCAAGCTGAAAGCTCACAGTTCTCCAATGAACGTCGAGAAACTACGGAGAGAAGTATCCAGTAAATCTCTGATTCGACGCAGACGGACACGACGACAGACCCGAGTAGAGGTGGCTAGTGGGGACTTCACTGACCAACGTATGCCTGGAGTGACGAAACCTCAAATGAATGAAAGCTACAAAAGGAATGTTTTTGAGAATGAAGTGGATGAAGATACTATTATTGAAGAAGATAGTGTGGGAATTCCAGAAGAAGTGACGTTGGCGGATATTGAACTGATGAATCGTCAGAAAAAACTGAATTCATTCAGAGTATCTGATCTAATAACAGGAGAGCCACAATTCGTATGAGTACTGCATTGTACTGGTCTCTTAGATACACCCGATTGACTGTTGCTTTTACGTATAAATTTTCCCTGTGTTATTGAAAACTAGTATGGATCTGAAATCTCCTCTTAAAATTATATATAGAGTAGTTATTTAAAATAGAAGATCTTCAGTTATACATAGAGTTTATATTCAACATTTGATACAAATGAGAACAAATTAAAAGTACATTACCTTATACGAAGTATCTCGAAGTATCTGTACAAATCACGTCCACAAGAAATGCAGGCGCACTCGAAGAAATATAAACAAACGAAAGAAAAATAAATGGTTGGACCGGTTAATAAGAAGAAAATCATCCATGAAAAAACACAAGGTGACCATAAACTATGGTCCATATGTGAGCTTTGGACTGCTTGAATATCGAACAGCTCGTCTGGAAGGAATACAAGGTATATTTGAAGAGGTCGTCGAATTCATCATCGATCTTCGCTTAGTTACTGTTGCTATGACGGGGACGCCAATTCATTTCGTGAAACATTTTAGGCATTTTATTTAAGTAAAGCGAGAAATCAAGCTGAAATCAATACCCGAAGCTCTCTATGAACATTACATGAAAATACATAGTTTGTCTGGTTGTTCATCGTTCTTTAAAATGGTGCCGACACACGACGCTTGTTCATACATGCCCAACTATGGAACAGGGTTAGAAACATTTTAGGAGTAGGATTGGGTTACTAAATCACAAGCAGTGAGACACAATGCTCACCAGGAAGGCCCAGTATAGCCTGTGCACAGACCTAAATTGGAATGATTAAGGTCTGCAAATGCTTGAAAGATTTCTTGTCCATGCGCAAGTTAAATCTCAAATTTTGGAGCATTATGCAACATTATAATCTAAAAATGAATTGATATGTTTAAAATGACTGCTTTTTGGAAAAAAATTTCAATTTGCTTTAAAGTTAGCATGCCCATTTTTCCTGCAAAAGATCTATTCAAATAATTCCAGCAGAAACAAATGTTTGCAATGGTAACCTTAATTAGCACATTTAACTTAATTTGGTTCTCATTCTTCTCTCCGCCAGGACAAAATAGCCTTACTCTTCTAAAGTTAGATCTCTGAATCGGCTACCGTATAAGGAATAAACAGTAAGGCCACTCAGCAGTGCAGCTTGTCCCCCTATTTTTATGCAATTGACTGACCAAATGTCAAATGATAAAACCAAACAAATCAAACGAGTCTCGTTTCAATATTTAGTTCTTTACAACATTGACCTTTGGTCACTTCTTTCTACTGAAATAACGATCTAGCAGTAACAACTACCAGCTGTATCGTCAAGGCAGTTTAACTACGTAAGCTACTAATTACTAACCTCACAATTCATACTTTCACAGCCCTTCTTCTTGGTGATGGCCATACTGTAAACTTTACGAAGATACCTGACAGAAATGTTGTGGAAATCGTTGTGAACGGCGAGACGATTTTTACCTCAAACATTCAAAACTTCCAATTTGGTAAATTTATGTTTGTTCAGACTTGCACAAAGAGATAAGTTATAGAGAGCAGAATATTTTCTTTCATTTTTGTAGGCGGAGATGGCCAATTAGATCCAGTTTGTTACGAGGTCTTGGAAGCCGTTAGAAACGCATTTTAATAATCTTTCTTAAAAACTGGAGTAAACTTTCAATCTTAAAAGAATAATTATGTAGTTTTCTTACTGTTGTATAGTATACATACTTAACTCAAACGTTGATACTCAATATTGTATTAAGTTGTCAAGTTCAGCATTTGAATCTTGGGCCCAATCATGAGAGTTCTCAAACGTTCAATATGTTAATATCTATCAGTAAATGACTACAATTCCACACAATGTTTGTAGAAAATCATATATTTACCATACCACTTAGATATTGCCTATAATATTTACTGTGTGTTACCTTACAAGACTGGCTTCTGTCCTGTTTCATGCTTTACTGTCGCAATTACCCGTGCTCTTTAATACTGGTGCTTTCGTTTAGAAGTTTGATTTTTCCTAATCGCATTTACTGTCCTATCATATCTTTATAAGATACAGCTCTGACTTAGATTGTCAAGGCGTCACTAAGAAGAGCCTTCTGTTCTTGATTGTGTATATATTTACTTCCTGTAGCCACGGCAGCTGCTGGGGGTCTACCAGCGTACCTAGAAAAGACACCAAGTTAGTTAAACTGTAAGATCTGGGTAATAATTCCGTGCTCTAATATAAATTTTAATCGAAGCCCTGATCCAAACCGTAATCCTAACCAGCGTTTTATTGGTCATGTTTTAACTTTGATGGATTGAAGATTAATTTCGCGTCCTGAGAACACGGAATTATTACCAAGATCTGGTACACAGGGTTTTTGCCAAAGTCTAAAATTTGGTTCATTGGTTGCGTCTTGACATTTTTGTACCGGGAAAACTCCTCTAAAGTACACTTACTTAATCGACATTATTATATATTATTAGTGAAGTTAACCAGAGGAAAGCACACTTCTCAAAGTCACAAATTACGCCTATCTTTGACAGCAACCATGAAGAACTGTTATACGCAAATACTTAGCCTTTTAGCGAGAGTAAAGATGACGATCCGTCGCTCAAAAGACGTCTTTTTTAATTGGCACTAACAAATTTTAAGATGACCGTCAACATCGCAGTTGCTCGGCTAACTGGTTGGCTAAGATCGTGAGATACACTCACCCAACTTTCTTACTGTGCCCAGTGGCGGTTTCTATACGAGGTTTCACATATCCCCAGTATCCCATGTTCTTCGGTTCTTCCTGAGCCCAGGTAATTTCTGCATTGCGGTATCTCTGCGTCTCCTCCTTGATGTAGTCGAACGGGAAGGGACAAAGCTGTAACATAGAACATAGGATAAAAAAAGTTACTGCATTTACAAAGGCATGCAAGAGATTTCATTTAAATACACAGTTGAAAACACAGGTTTAATAATCAACGTATTGTTTCAAAAAAAAGTTAAAGGGCGGCAAAACTTTCTGGAAAGAAAATAGACACGTCCATCCATCAACATTTTCCACTTGTAATTTTGACCATCTGTGGAGAAGCCAAGCCATACTTTATACCTGCTCAACTCTGCTGATCGCGATTTCAGATTGTAAATTCTTCTCTTCACGTTCCTGGTAAATATAAGATGTCATTACGTCCCTTGGGAACACAATGTCTAACTAGTACTTTACTTTTTTAACACCTAGAAAAAGGGGGGCATAGACAGGTGAAATAGTAAGCATACCTTGACTAAGTCATAGTAAACCTTGCCAGTACAAAGAATCAACTTCTTCACCCCTTCGGGCTTCTCACTGGCCGCACCATCTTCAAGGATGCATCGACGGAATGAAGTGCCTGAGATAAAATGAAGAATTACCCTGCAGAACACAACAAGTCATGAAATGCACTAGTTAGGCTTATTTCTTTAAAATTCTTGTCTGGACTAATAGTACTTTTAGTTCATGGCGTTCTGAAAGAAACGGACGTGTAGAAACTGAAACAGCGGGTTAAACGTTACCGGCCCTAGAATGACAATGGTACCTACAGAAAATCGCAACATGCAGATAATACCTCGAACTAACCGTTGCGAAAAGGCACACGAATGATACAGACTCCTTCACTACCTGAAACGATAAACTAGCGAAGGGCCTTCTTCGGGAACGGCCATTACTTAAAACGTCGAATTCTTTTATCGGTTCAGGCAGTGAAAGATCCCAAATCTTCGTGTCCCGTAGATAGACGTGTACCTTCACTCATGTCTTCCAAGGATGATTTGGCCGCTGGTAAACGAAGTAGACTCTTCGGCGTGAAAATGATGAGCTGAAACATGAAGTAATTATGAGGGCAGTATTGTATCCTAGGTGATTCTGTGTACAAAATTTAAACACATAAAACAAAACAAAGAATATTCAAGGCTTGCCGGTTTTCTAAAATCCATCTGTAACTGTCTTCTGATGACATGAAAATAGTTTGCCGGAGTGCTACAGTTCACAACCTGAAGAAACAAGTCAAATTATCAGCGGTGTACAGAGCATACAAGGTAACTACTTCATTCCAGGCTGCTGTTGTGGATTCGCACAGCGCCCATTTAAAGAACGAATCAATACACATGCGCCCCCCCCCCAACCCTATTCTTAATGCATCTATCGTTATAACACACACCCATGTTAAAGTATCGCGGTGCATGAGTCCATAAATAGCACTGTTCTACGAAGTAGTCACCTACTTCTTTACGTACCTGCCAATTGGTGCAGTAGAGTTGTTTGATTTCAAAGTCTTTACCCTCCGGCTACAAACAATTGAAACACGATATATTAAGATAGATATCTTATAACTACAGCAGGTGTCTAACAGCTAGACACTGAAGATATACTGACTGGAAAGAAGTCTGGATCATCATTGCTCATCTGCAAGAAACGCTCAGGGCGAGCACTGGAGTGTTCAGGTCCCTAAATAAAGTTTAAAAACCTTTGTGACTATGGAGGATTAAAGTAAGCCAATCGGTTATCGATAAGAACACATGTTTTGATAATGTCATTACATTAGGCTAGGTATGAGATGTGCTATTGACTTACCATTCCTTCATACCCGTGCGGCAGTAATAGGACGATATTACTCTGTCTGATCCACTTGTCTTGGCCACTGCTGATGAACTGATCAATAATACACTACAAGAATGTTTGTGAATGTTGTAAATTAGACAAATATAAGATTGCCCCCGTTGAAATCGACAAAAAATATAACTCCAGTGATGTATGAATAATAAACTTCTTTAATTGCTAAACCTTTACAAAATGCCCAGTGAAAATACCCTGTTAATCTATCAAAATAAAGTGATTTTTAATGTCTCTCGCTCACACCAATGTTCGTATTCTCGTCCCGTTGTATTTTTCTTCCCTCGTGCTCCCTCGGTTGACAGTTTGTTCATTTCAATCCAAAATATATATTAATCAACACGCATACCCGTCAGTCTTCGACATTAAGTTTTCACTTTCTGTACGGCATCACATAATATCAACATGAAGTATTGGGTACCTGCGCTGTGTTATTGAAATCTCCAAACTGAGCTTCCCAACAGACCAAAGAATTCGGGTTCGTCATACTGTAGCCAAGTTCGAAACCTAAAGCATGTGTGGACATACAGAGTAACGCCACAAAAATCATTTTCACCAGTGAATACACAGCACAAAACAACTAGACGCAATAAAAATCGTCTCGAGTTGTTGAGAATAAGGTGTCAGAGGAAACACCTAAGTGTTTGAGAAAACATCAAAATTTGTGATCTTACCTAGCACAGCGTATTCCGACAGAGAACTGTTACACACGATATATTTAGCCTGATCCTTTGATAGTTCATTGAGAGGAACATACGTCTCTTTATCGCGTTTTTGATCGTGAAGAACATGATGACGATGACTACAAGAAGAAACATCGACTTCAAAGAAAATAACAAGCTCACTTATGACGTACATTAGGTTACAACATAACGTTGGCATTAGGTTTAGGTTTCCCTAACATACCTAAATGTCCCTCGTTCAACATCCTGACCACTCAGCCTCACGTGTATCCCTTCCTTCAATAATGAGCCAAAGGCAAGAGCCTCGCCAATTGCCCAGTCCACGTTCCCATCTTTCATCATCGCCTGACGACCTTTAAGAATTCTTTTTAAACCTGAAGAAGAAAATATTGTTCGCCCTCGTTAGAGACTAGATCTTCAATGCAAAGATGAAATCACATAAAAGAAAGACACATGACCCTCCTGTACAAGCACTGTTCGATCTATTACCTTGGTGAAGAGTAAACTCGATGCCAGGGGGGTTACTAAAGGCATTTCCAATCTCATGTATTTCATTCATATCAATACCAGTTGGAGCCAGGGGTTTTGTTCCCCTCTCGTTTGTGAAGAAGTCTGAAAAACAATGAAATATTGATTTGTCACATACTACACAGACTATAGATTGTGAAGCACTTCTTTTCAAGTTGACCAGTCAACGTACTGTACCCTTTTCAAAATGAATTCAACCAATCAACGTACCTTTCTAAAATGATTTCCACCAATCAACGTACCTTTCCAAAATGATTTCAACCAATCAACGTACCTTTCCAAAATGATTTCAACCAATCAACGTACCTTTCCAAGGTGAATCCAACCAATCAGCAAACGTGATTGACGTGATCTTCTTTCCTTCCTGGTACGACTCTTCACATATTTTATCATATTTATCATGTTCCTCCTCATATTCCTCTCTGGTCACGATTCCATTTTCGATTAAAAGTTCTCCGTATTGTTTAGTGACTGGTTCTTGACTCTCAATTGATTTATACATCAAGGGTTGAGTGAACATCGGATTATCGCTTTCATTGTGACCAAATCGTCGATAACAAACCTGGCAAGAAATACTGTAGTTTAGCTTAGTTTAGCTTTCCTCTTGTAGTAAAACTCTAGTCTGGATCAATATAAGATGATCCTTGCTGAACCACTGGGAAGAACAGTTTAGAACTGATAGAACTATCCAGTATAAATAAAGTTAGTTTAGTTTAGGTTTTCTCCTGTAGTAACACTGGATCAATAAGAGATAATCCTTACTGGACCTCTAGGAAGAACAGTTTAGAACTGATAGAACTATCCAGTATAAATAAAGTTAGTTTAGTTTAGGTTTTCTCCTGTAGTAACACTGGATCAATAAGAGATTATCCTTACAGGACCTCTAGGAAGAACAGTTTAGAACTGATGGAGCTATCCAGTATAAATAAAGCTAGTTTAGTTTAGGTTTTCTCCTGTAGTAACACTGGATCAATAAGAGATGATCCTTACTGGGCCTCTAGGAAGAACAGTTTAGAACTGATGGAGCTATCCAGTATAAATAAAGCTAGTTTAGTTTAGGTTTTCTCCTGTAGTAACACTGGATCAATAAGAGATGATCCTTACTGGGCCTCTAGGAAGAACAGTTTAGAACTGATAGAGCTATCCAGTATAAATAAAGTTAGTTTAGGTTTCCTCCTGTAGTAACACTGGATCAATATGAGATTATCCTTACTGGACCTCTAGGAAGAACGGTGTAGATCAGTTTATCAAGTAAAATAGAAATAATTTCAGATGTGGATTCTCACCAGATCAATAACGACATCTTTACCAAATTGATTCCTCCACTCTGCTGCTGTTCTACACACGTACATCACAGCTTCAGGATTGTCTGCATTCACGTGAAATATGGGACACTGAACGACCTATAGAGGGAGAATTCGAATAAATCTTCATTTTGAAAACTGTTCGTCTTTACTATGGAGAGCTACCAACCTTGGCAACGTCTGTGCAATATGGCGACGATCTTGCAACTCTTGGATCTGTAGTAAAACCGATCTAAAATATGGTACAATATTGCAGCAATATCAGTAAACTGCAACAAAGCACATCAGCAAGCTAAAAAATCCTGATCACGATGGGAATCAAAGCTATACTGTACGTCCTCTGGAATACTATCTCATAGCTTTCCCAATAGAGCTACGCTGTTAGGTCGGTTTAAGAATATCTACATAACCTTAACTGAAATCACCGTAGGTTCGATTTTAGCTTGTCGAGTGTGGATATACACACAAACAAAATTTAAACACGTTTCTGAAATGCTTACAACCAACTGATCTTTATCTTGGAACGAAGCGTACCTGATTATTCACAACAATATGTATCGTTCCCTTGGTGGTGTAGTTCGGTAGATCACTGAGATGGAATGTTTCATAAACTACACCCTGACCAGCAAATGCTGCATCACCATGAAGTAAAATACTCATCACCTAGTGCAATACAAAGATATCTGTGACGCTTGAGGGAAATTAAAATGAAAAGCAGCATGCTTGTATTCTAAGCTGCCGTAGTTTAGGCGCGAACAATGTAGCAAGTCAGAAGAAGAAAAACTTCAATATTACTTTCTCTCCATTCTCATCGCCTTTGTAAAATTGTTCAGCTTTGGTTTTTCCTTGAACGACTGGATCGACAGCTAAATAATGTTAACAGAACATCATTATTATTTAGATATCTGTTTTCTGTGTTGACAAGTCATTGTCCTGAGCAATTCATCTTTCCTCTAAACTACAAGAAGATTATCATCACTTAGTTACAACACAGACTGTCTACCTTCGAGATGTGATGGATTTGCAACAACAGCAAGCCGTATTTCTTTCTTCGTTACGCTGTTTACTCTCTTGTGAGACATGCCCAAATGGTATTTTACGTCCCCAGAACCCTGTTTAAAAACAAACACAATTTCAAAAGGGATAATAATGTGACGGAGCTGGTAGGACAAGCGAGTGTGTATGCCGTAACGTTCCAATTTAGTTGCTGTTAGCAAGAATTGCTGGATGGATGTCGGTGTGCAGAGAGTTTTAAATCTCGTGTCGCTGAAATACCGCATCCTTCCCTATATAGGACAACTTTACGGTATTTTGACCATCGAAAAACGACAATATAGCATTAGCTTATAGCATTTCCAAAGGGCCTCCCCATTTAGTCAGGACAGTCGCGTCTGCCTGGCCTTACTAACTTAGCACTGACACTAGCATATAAATCTCCATTTCTTTACTACGCTGTATTCTATTTTTAGACCCTACCTCATCCGAAGGTCCAAGGTTTGGATCAAAATGAGTAAAGATCTGTTCCAAAGGTTTGCGACAAACATTTGCTAAAACATTCAGACGTCCTCGATGTGGCATTCCTATCACAAAACTTTCAACTCCGTTTGAACTGGACACGTCAATAATTTCTTTCATTGCTGGTATCAACACCTAAAATGAAGGAATTTGATTGCAGGAATTTAAAAAGTACTTTAGAGAAATGGCTCTAGTGTATGCAAGACATCAGACAGCACACTTGTCAGAACATAACTCACCTCACATCCTTCTAAACCAAACCTTTTCTCAGAGGGCCATTTCTTTGCCAAGAAAGCTTCGAATCTGAACCCCAAACAATACAGTCAAACATATCATTTCCAGTTTTAAAAATCAGCTTACAATTTTCTCTTAGACTCTTAGTTGAAGGTTGCAGTACATACCATCAAAGTTATTGCATCTTATCGCATACTTGTGCCTTTATCAGGTGATAACAGGGTCAAAACTGATATCACCTTGCCCCTCATGTGCTAACCTGTATACATACTGTACATACCCCTGTGACCTGACCAATCTTGCAAGCAATCTGCGTTTCTCTTCCACGGTCATCTCAAATGCACCTGGTGTCTCAAACTTTTGTCGAATCCAGTCACCTTGGAAAAAGACAATGGTCTATATTTGATCATCTGCTTGATCATGATGGCAAATTTAGAAGTTCAAACAACTTACACATTCTACGACTATTGATGTACATGTACTCCAGTCCAATGTGTCCACAATACACCTCCTGTTAAAAACAAAAACTGGGCAGCTCAGACTGTTTGGAGATCATTATGCTTGAGGGGGGAGGCAATTTACCAACCATATAAATCCTGCTGATACATTTACTGGTTAATTGTAATCAAGTCTCCCTCCTCTGATATTAACTTTCTTTTTCTGGTGATCTTTGATAACATTAGGGCATCACACCCAAGGCTGGGCACATCCCTAAATAATTCAAACATATTTCACACTGCAAAGACAGCACATACCGCTAAACGTTTCTTAATCTCTCGCAATGTCATTGTATGACTGTCTCCACCAATATAAGTACTGTTGGGAAGATAAAACTCTTTATCATTGTCCAATTCACCTGAAAACAATTATATGATTACAAGTTTTTTTATTATCAACACATTAACTTCAATTTTCAACAACATTTAAAACACAAGCCAGACTGCCATCATTCTGTACATTAAACAGCACAGATCTTCACAGCAGCATCAAGAAAATTGTCGAAAATCTGTACAAAAACACAGGAAGTGTACATTCTGGTAAAAATACCTATTTTCATGTTTTATCAAATCCTAAATCTTATCATAATAATCTTAATCGCATTACATCCTTAAATTTTAATTTAATTTAATGATTTGTCACTGACAATAGAGAATATTACATTCACAAACAGACAACATACATGCAAAGACAAAATAGGTGTGACTGGGGAAAGGAACAGGACTGGCGTCCCAATTGACACCTGATCCATTATATATAAACTTTTTCTACTTATATGTGTTAAAAAATAGGTTTCAATAAATTATTACTTACTTATTTCTTCAAAGTCATCGGTTGTCAACTTTGGAGGAGGGTCACCTCTCAATGTGTCTATTCAAAAGATGTGTAAAGTATCCTTACCACAAACAAATACTATATATTGATCATGACATATAGTAATGGGAGAATTGTCTGATTCTCTGTCTGCCTTTGTTACATACACAATGTGACTCAGTGGCAAAGCCAGCCCGACATTTGGTCATGCTAATGCAAATTTTTCTGTGTTTATGCATCGTATAAGGAATCAATTTCTAAAGAAATAAATAATAATAGTAATTTAAATTTGCATAGCATGACCAAATCATCAGGCTCGCATCAAAGCTCAAGAATAAATATAATTCTGGTTAGATAATTCCTATCGTTTCCACTGGAATTTATTTTCCACCGGCAAAATAATTTTGGTACATTTTATCATGCTAGGCAAAATAACAGCTTGAACCCAGAAAAAAATTCGCTGTAAATTTATGATAAGTAACAACAGCCACAAACTACAGGTACCGGTATTGCAAAACTTAGCACCAGGGGTCAGTTGTAGGAAAGATGAATAGCATTATCCACCGGATAGTGATTTTTTTGCAACTTTCTAAACATTTTCAGTAACTTGTAAAAGTTATATTAAAGTTCATCATTTCAAAGTTCACAAAGTTCATTGCAAGGTCAATATTCTTAGTGTCATTGCATTTTATGCCCTTTTGCTGCAGTTAAAAAAATTACTATCTGGTGGATAGTGCTATCTAGCTTTCGTACAGCCAACCCCAGGCTGAACCATAATTACATACTGTAAAGCCAAAATCCCATTGACAATTCTGGAGGAACAGTAGAGTCCAGATCAGCATCCAAAATTCCCAGGGGATCCAAATCTGCTACATTATTGCCTCTGATCTATATATTACAAACAACGCACAGCCGGTATTGAAATTTCACCTCCTTGCTTGAGAAACTAACCATACTCAAGTCTAACTATGATCACTGTTTATATCAATTTACACTCACACATGCCATACCTGATACGATCGAATCAATGAATAAACAGCTAAATGTTTCTGGATCACTTGATGGTTTGCCATGTCATTGCTATCATCAAAACTACTTTTACTTGATGCAAGTGATTCTGCTAATGAGCCATTATTTCCTCCCAACAATGGCGGTTGTGCATACGCTTCACCCGGTTTGGCACCATTTTCAACATTCTTAAAATATGTCTGCCAGGACTAGAAAATGAATTAATGCCAGTTCAGTAGACAATTTAAGCAATAGGCATGTAACAGTTCAACCTCTGTCCCAAGACCTTTACTATGATTGCTCCTACATCACCGCAAAGACTCTAAGAACAAGGTTGGTAACAGTTAAGCCTTTCAGCAATTAGTAAGACATTTAAATAACTGCTGCTAAATGTTCATGGACAATCCATATATAAACCAAGTTCCAAAGAAGCATTAAATGTTTTGAATCAGTAATAAGTTCCTTGTATGTTTGCATGTGAATACCAAATTAAAATATAACTTTGTGGAAACACCACGCAAATTTATTATTGGCATTATTAGCACTGGTGAAGATTCGAATTTGCAACAACAAGCTTATGTGGTCTTTCTACAAAATAATATTTTAGTTTTGAATCAGTGTATTTGCAAGCAAAAAACAGCTTGGCTTTGCCATACCAGTAGACTAATTGAAATTAATGTTGAAATAATGAGTAGAGAAATGATTGCGCTTAATATGAGTGGCAAATCTCGGGGCAGATTAGCCTAGTTTCTTGGCCTTTTTGCTTCTGCCTTACTATTTTAGGGTGTTATTTTGACAAGATTTGCAGGTTGACAGATGCAGATCAAACAAATTTATTTCATTCACCTCTAAGTCTGCCAATGATTTTAAACTCTAATACCAGGATAAAAATACCTGAATTATTCTTTAGAAATGACTAACAAATAGGGTTGCTATTTAGTATTCTTAAACAAGGGATAGGCCATGAATCTACTGAAAACTTCGTGTATATGATTCTCGCATAAGCTCATTTTTCACCATTGCTTCCAAGATACTAAGCACTCAATTGATGGCCATATCTCAATAAGACATTTATCATTGACAATCTACAAGTCAGTATTTCATTTGGGTTAATACTTCCACGACACATAAAAAATACAGCCACAAAATAATTAATTGCATGTCCTTATACAAATGATGAATTATGTGTTCCATGGAACTATAACCTTCATTGGGTCAAATTCCTTAGGAATATACTGGTACCAGTAACATACTACTTTAATATATATGAAAGCAGGTTACTATTCCCAAACACTTTTATTTTAAAAGCCATTAGTTCCCACAGTTTGACAAGTAGTTTTTTATTGTCATTCCAAGCCCTGCTGGGAAGGGAGGGGAGGAGGTTACACAGACACTTTGTCATAGTGTGGGAGTTGCAAATTGGTATGCTAAATGCTTAATTAATTAATTCGGTATGTCACTGATAGACATCTTTTGTCTTAAACACTAGAGTGTTTTCTTGAATTCCTTTCTTTGATTCCTTAAATTTTGACCGAAAAGCCTTTCATAAGCTCCAATATTAGTTTTCATACTTACTATATGTACGCTGTTTGGGTCTTTCTGCCAGGATCTGTACATTTCCTCCACATAATTACTATTTGTTCCATTAGCAAATGGTTCTGCTGATAAAGTTCTCTGCTGTTTAATACAAAGTCTTAATGCCCCTCTTCTCCATAAATTACGACAAAAATACCTCGTCAGTTTATTAGTTCTGTACATTGTCTAGTCTGTAATTGCAATCGCTGTATAAACGTCCTAAAATCAAGAGCTTGTCCTTTCAAGTTCAAATATACAAAGCGGTTTCGTAACTTCAACATCAAAAGCATTTGAGCAATATCGTGTTTAAAAATCCCGACTGAGCGGCCCAGCTGACAGATTTGGAGACCTTTCTTCTTTCCAAAACTATGCTTTCCAGCAGTGATTACGTCGATATTTTTAGAAAACTTTCGTAAACAAAAAGTCCTCAATTTACTTGGACATTACACTCCCAGCGACATGATGTCTTAATTGTTACGTCATTACTAAATACCATCCTTTAAAATCAGCTCATTCGTCCTCTCGAGATTTGTCGTAAAGTTGTCGGAATTAACCAGCTTTGAGGAATTAACCCGACGGGAAACTCTAAGTTTCCCTCTGGGAATTACAATGGACCAATGATATACCGAAAAATACCGTATTAGTAGCCAGCCATTGCGATTAGCGATTCAAAATAATTCAAATTCAATAATTTACATGGCTATACAGTCAGTTACCTTGAACAGACAGTTGGGATATATAGGTACTTACAGTTACAACGGGTGGAGGAACAGGAGGGCAGAGGAGGTTAGAGAGTCCAGTGACGTGGCAATCTTGGGATTGGGATGAACTTTGAATGCTTTGCTACTCCAAAACCTGATCCATGTCTTGGTGGCCGGGCATTCCGTGGAAAGTACTTATTGCAAATCTTCACCAAAATATCTACTTAGTAGACAGAATTAAGCAACATGTTGGACTTGATCAAACATACGTTCATCTGCTTTTTCTATGCCACAAGAACTTCAATAGTGACTCAAGATCCACAAATTGATTTGCAACCCACTGTCTTGTCACCTAGAGAAACATGAATAGTTCACGTGTAGAACCAAACTCGACTACGCTGTTCATGTCCTTGAATTCCTTTATCATTTGTGGTATTTCGGGAACTATAATCAACCAGACCCGTGTCATTTCTACTTATATCATTTTGTCTGATCCTTCTTAGCAATTTGTTACTCCAAAAAAGAATTTAAGGATCTTAATTACTTTAACTTTTTGGGTGGAACGTGGAAGTTCATTACAGATAGCTCTCAAGCTGCAGCAACACTGAAATGAGATGACTCTTTAGTGGACTTCTAAGAAGAATAGAACTACCTCCTAAGAAGAATAGAACTACCTTCTAACTTCCAAGAAGAATAGAACTATCTTCTAAGTAGAAAAGAACTACCTTCTAAAAAGAAAAGAACTACCTTCTAAGAAAAATAGAACTACCTTCTAAGAAGAATAGAACTAACTTCTACGAAGAGTAGAACTATCTTCGAAGTAGAATAGAACTACCTTCTAAGAAAAACAGAACTACCTTCTAAGAAGAATAGAACTACCTAGTATAAAAGTCTAGTGCTCGTGCGCTAACACTAGATTAATACAACTGAACCTGATTGGGTAAACAATTCTTATATACCTTAACTTGGCCTTTATATACCATCATCTTTATAAAACAAATTTTGAAAATATGCTTCAGCAATGAGAATGAGATCGTTATTTCCGAAGTATTCAATGATATCCTCATTAAAACCAGAATTTTGAGCAAACGCCTTTGCTTCTTTGTTGGATGAAATTATGATCATCCCTCGTGAAGAGAGCGATACGAACTTTTTCTACCTAAAGACACGAGTAAATGAAACATTAGACAGGAAATGCATAATTTAGAATTTAGATTGGACAACTGAACCCATTGATCTTTATTGAAACTGAATCTATTTTCTTCGACATCAATGACTTTACCCATTCTTAACGTTACGTACTTCAGTGTAAATGATGTTGTTTCTAAGCGTAACTTGAACTGACCTGACCGCTGGACTCGCAAATGGATCGCTCCATGACCGTAGGAGCCACGGGGTAGGGGGGCTCGAGCCCCCATAACTTAAAAGGCAGAGGGGCTGAGCCCCCCTGAAATGTTCTTTGAGTCTCAAAGTAAATACACGTTTCAACGGTTTACAGTCTTACACATGTCTTAATGCAATGATTATGGTAAAACTAACCTCAAAAGTGCACAAAAACATGTTCGAGCGTGCTAAAAATAGAGAAAAAAATTCTGGAGGTGTGTCCCCGGACTCCCTAGCAGCACTTGCGCCTTCGCATATTTCGAAACCGTAGACAGTCAGTCGCGAGATAGTCTAATTTTCGCGCCTCGCGCCTCGCGCCTTTTCTTCGCGCCTCGCGCCTTTTCTTCGCGCCTCGCGCCTTTTTTCGCGCCTTTTTTTCGCGCCTTTTTTCGCGCCTTACTTTTCATGCTTTTTTTTCGTGCCTTTTTTCTGCCGTTTTTCCCGCGCCTTATTCCCGGCCTCGCGTTTTTTTCGCTAAAAGTTCATTAAATTATTCTTAAAAATTGCCATCATCATCTTTTAATGTATAGGGAGAAAGAAACTTGCTAAACAAGTGACTCTACTATTATTCATTAACTGGAACGATAACTCGGCAATAAAGCCGTTTTTTCACTGGCAAATTTTTGTCGCGCAAGTCTTCTATCTTATAAGCTCTCAACTAGGACAAATTAGATTCTTAATTAATAGTTCATTTCAATTTGAGTAGAACCGTACACATGTCACATCGCGCGAAAGTAATCGCCAGCAAAAAATCGGCTTATGAATACTGTGTATTACTTATGAATACTGTCCAATGTCATATGTCATTAGTCAAATGTCTGAAAATAACATAGAATAAATAAGTACAAAATTAGGGGGGGGGGGTTACCCCTGGTTAATTAAAGTCTGATTATGAACAGTTATATGATTATTTTGTTTCAAATAATTTGCTATCCGATCATCAATTTGGTTTTAGACAGTTTCACTCCACAGCATCAACCCTTTTAGATAGCACAAATGAGTGGCTTAGTTAATATGGACCGTTGTGAAATTAATATTGCAGTATTTCTAGACTTACAAAAAGCTTTTGATACGATAAATCACGATATTCTTTTAAAGAAACTTGAAAGGTATGGCATGGGATCACCAGTGTTGAATCTTTTAAGAAATTACCTAACAGACAGAACTTAGATGTGCTCAGTAAATGGCGTATTGTCCTGTTCAAAAACAGTTGCGTGTAGTGTTCCTCAAGGCTCGACTTGGTCCACTTCTATTCTTAATTTACATAAACGATTTACCAGGTAGTTTGGGGTTTTCGTCGGCAAGAATGTTTGCTGATGATACTACATTAACTGCCTCTGGTGAATCAGTTCTAGATGCTGAGGTGGCCATCAATCATGACCTTGCAAATATCAAACAATGTCTCTCAGCAAATAAATTATCACTAAATCTTCTCAAAACTGAGTATTTATTAATCGGATCAAGGCATAACATAAATAACTTATTTCATGCTCCCAAAGTGCATGTTGTAGTACTCACTCTTAAGCGCTTAAGATAATATTCTCCCTCTCCAAAATGCATGGTTACATAAATGTAGTTGTATACAAGACCGAATTTTGAGAGAGGTGCGCGCCTCCTCTGGGAATAGGAGAGGTGCACACCTCCCCAAAAAAACCCCCACATTCCCTTACAATTTCTCCAAAATCTGGCCTTGGTTATATGTTAACTCGGTTTTTGCATGCATGCCACTTGATTTCTTATCTTTACTTCAAAGTTCAAATGGTCATTGTGGCCATGCATGTGTCTTTAGTATTGGAAAATGTTATTATAAGGATTGAAATTATTGTTTTCAGAGATTTTATGACTTTGGTTAAATAGGAACAAATTTTGTCATTGTTTAACCAAGCCTATTATTACACGAATTATTATGTATTTAGTGTTTGAAAATGTTATTATAAGGATTGAAATTATTGTCGTTTTCAGAGATTTTATGACTGGTTGAATAGGAACAAATTTTGTGATTATTTAACCAAGCCTATTATTGCACGAATTATTGTGTTTTTAATGTTTAAAAATGTTATTATAAGGGCTGCTGTATTGTTTTCAGAGATTTTACGACTTTGGTTAAATAGGAACAAATTTTGTCATTATTTAACCAAGCCTATTATTACACGAATTATTGTGTCTTTAGTGTTGGAAAATGTTATTATAAGGATTGAAATTACTGTTTTCAGAGATTTTATGAGTTTGGTTAAACATGATCAAATTTTGTCATTATTTAACCAAGCTTACTATTACACGAATTATTGTGTCTTTAGTGTTGGAAAATGTTATTATAAGGATTGAAATTATTGTTTTCGGAGATTTTATGACTTTGGTTAAATAGGTATAAATTTTGTCATTATTTAACCAAGCCTATTATTACACGAATTATTGTATCTTCAGTGTTGGAAAATGTTATTAGAAGGATTGAAATTATTGTTTTCAGAGATTTTACGACTTTGGTTAAATAGAACAAATTTTGCCATTATTTAACCAAGCCTATTATTACACGAATTATTATGTATTTAGTGTTTGAAAATGTTATTATAAGGATTGAAATTATTGTTTTCAGAGATTTTATGACTTTGGTTGAATAGGAACAATTTTTGTGATTATTTAACCAAGCCTATTATTGCACGAATTATTGTGTCTTTAGTGTTGGAAAATGTTATTGTAAGGATCGAAGTTACTGTTTTCAGAGATTTTATAACTTTGATTAAATATGTACAAATTTTGTCATTATTTAACCAAGCCCATTATTACGCGAATTATTGTGTCTTTAATGTTTAAAAATGTTATTATAAGGATTGAAGTTACTGTTTTCAGAGATTTTATAACTTTGGTTAAATATGTACAAATTTTGTCAATGTTTAACCAAGCCCATTATTACACGAATTATTTTGTCTTTAATGTTTAAAAATGTTATTATAAGGATTGAAGTTACTGTTTTCAGAGATTTTATAACTTTGGTTAAATATGTGCAAATTTGGTCATTGTTTAACCAAGCCCATTATTACACGAATTATTGTGTCTTTAGTGTTGGAAAATGTTATTATAAGGATTGAAGTTACTGTTTTCAGAGATTTTATAACTTTGGTTAAATATGTACAAATTTTGTCATTGTTTAACGAAGCTATTATTACACGAATTATTGTGTCTTTAGTGTTGGAAAATGTTGTTGTAAGGGCTGCTGTTAGTGCTGTATTGTTTTCAGAGATTTTATGAGTTTGGTTAAACATGATCAAATTTTGTCATTATTTAACCAAGCCTACTATTACACGAATTATTGTGTCTTTAGTGTTGGAAAATGTTATTATAAGGATTGAAATTATTGTTTTCAGAGATTTTATGACTTTGGTTAAATAGGTATAAATTTTGTCATTATTTAACCAAGCCTATTATTACACGAATTATTGTATCTTCCGTGTTGGAAAATGTTATTAGAAGGATTGAAATTATTGTTTTCAGAGATTTTATGACTTTGGTTGAATAGGAACAATTTTTGTGATTATTTAACCAAGCCTATTATTGCACGAATTATTGTGTCTTTAGTGTTGGAAAATGTTATTGTAAGGATCGAAGTTACTGTTTTCAGAGATTTTATAACTTTGATTAAATATGTACAAATTTTGTCATTATTTAACCAAGCCCATTATTACGCGAATTATTGATCATGTTTAATCAAAGTCATAAAATCTCTGAAAACAATACAGCAGTCCTTATAATAACATTTTTAAACACTAAAGACACAATAATTCGTGTAATAATAGGCTTGGTTAAATAATGACAAAATTTGATCATGTTTAACCAAACTCATAAAATCTCTGAAAACAATACAGCACTAACAGCAGCCCTTACAACAACATTTTCCAACACTAAAGACACAATAATTCTTGTAATAATAGCTTCGTTAAACAATGACAAAATTTGTACATATTTAACCAAAGTTATAAAATCTCTGAAAACAGTAACTTCAATCCTTATAATAACATTTTCCAACACTAAAGACACAATAATTCGTGTAATAATGGGCTTGGTTAAACAATGACCAAATTTGCACATATTTAACCAAAGTTATAAAATCTCTGAAAACAGTAACTTCAATCCTTATAATAACATTTTTAAACATTAAAGACAAAATAATTCGTGTAATAATGGGCTTGGTTAAACATTGACAAAATTTGTACATATTTAACCAAAGTTATAAAATCTCTGAAAACAGTAACTTCAATCCTTATAATAACATTTTTAAACATTAAAGACACAATAATTCGAGTAATAATGGGCTTGGTTAAACAATGACAAAATTTGTACATATTTAACCAAAGTTATAAAATCTCTGAAAACAGTAACTTCAATCCTTATAATAACATTTTCCAACACTAAAGACACAATAATTCGTGTAATAATGGGCTTGGTTAAACAATGACAAAATTTGTACATATTTAACCAAAGTTATAAAATCTCTGAAAACAGTAACTTCAATCCTTATAATAACATTTTTAAACACTAAAGACACAATAATTCGTGTAATAATGGGCTTGGTTAAACAATGACAAAATTTGTACATATTTAACCAAAGTTATAAAATCTCTGAAAACAGTTACTTCAATCCTTATAATAACATTTTTAAACATTAAAGACACAATAATTCGTGTAATAATAGGCTTGGTTAAATAATGACAAAATTTGATCATGTTTAACCAAACTCATAAAATCTCTGAAAACAATACAGCACTAACAGCAGCCCTTACAACAACATTTTCCAACACTAAAGACACAATAATTCGTGTAATAATAGCTTCGTTAAACAATGACAAAATTTGTACATATTTAACCAAAGTTATAAAATCTCTGAAAACAGTAACTTCAATCCTTATAATAACATTTTTAAACATTAAAGACAAAACAATTCGTGTAATAATGGGCTTGATTAAACAATGACAAAATTTGCACATATTTAACCAAAGTTATAAAATCTCTGAAAACAGTAACTTCAATCCTTATAATAACATTTTTAAACATTAAAGACACAAAAATTCGTGTAATAATGGGCTTGGTTAAACAATGACAAAATTTGTACATATTTAACCAAAGTTATAAAATCTCTGAAAACAGTAACTTCAATCCTTATAATAACATTTTCCAACACTAAAGACACAATAATTCGTGTAATAATGGGCTTGGTTAAACAATGACAAAATTTGTACCTATTTAACCAAAGTCATAAAATCTCTGAAAACAATAATTTCAATCCTTATAATAACATTTTCAAACACTAAAGACACAATAATTCGTGTAATAATAGGCTTGGTTAAATAATGACAAAATTTGCACATATTTAACCAAAGTTATAAAATCTCTGAAAACAGTAACTTCAACCCTTATAATAACATTTTTAAACATTAAAGACACAATAATTCGCGTAATAATGGGTTTGGTTAAATAATGACAAAATTTGTACATATTTAATCAAAGTTATAAAATCTCTGAAAACAGTAACTTCGATCCTTACAATAACATTTTCCAACACTAAAGACACAATAATTCGTGCAATAATAGGCTTGGTTAAATAATCACAAAAATTGTTCCTATTCAACCAAAGTCATAAAATCTCTGAAAACAATAATTTCAATCCTTATAATAACATTTTCAAACACTAAATACATAATAATTCGTGTAATAATAGGCTTGGTTAAATAATGGCAAAATTTGTTCTATTTAACCAAAGTCGTAAAATCTCTGAAAACAATAATTTCAATCCTTCTAATAACATTTTCCAACACTGAAGATACAATAATTCGTGTAATAATAGGCTTGGTTAAATAATGACAAAATTTATACCTATTTAACCAAAGTCATAAAATCTCTGAAAACAATAATTTCAATCCTTATAATAACATTTTCCAACACTAAAGACACAATAATTCGTGTAATAGTAGGCTTGGTTAAATAATGACAAAATTTGATCATGTTTAACCAAACTCATAAAATCTCTGAAAACAGTAATTTCAATCCTTATAATAACATTTTCCAACACTAAAGACACAATAATTCGTGTAATAATAGGCTTGGTTAAATAATGACAAAATTTGTTCCTATTTAACCAAAGTCGTAAAATCTCTGAAAACAATACAGCAGCCCTTATAATAACATTTTTAAACATTAAAAACACAATAATTCGTGCAATAATAGGCTTGGTTAAATAATCACAAAATTTGTTCCTATTCAACCAGTCATAAAATCTCTGAAAACGACAATAATTTCAATCCTTATAATAACATTTTCAAACACTAAATACATAATAATTCGTGTAATATAGGCTTGGTTAAACAATGACAAAATTTGTTCCTATTTAACCAAAGTCATAAAATCTCTGAAAACAATAATTTCAATCCTTATAATAACATTTTCCAATACTAAAGACACATGCATGGCCACAATGACCATTTGAACTTTGAAGTAAAGATAAGAAATCAAGTGGCATGCATGCAAAAACCGAGTTAACATATAACCAAGGCCAGATTTTGGAGAAATTGTAAGGGAATGTGGGGGTTTTTTTGGGGAGGTGTGCACCTCTCCTATTCCCAGAGGAGGCGCGCACCTCTCCCAAAATTCGGTCTTGTATACAACTACATTTATGTAACCATGCATTTTGGAGAGGGAGAATATTATCTTAAGCGCTTAAGAGTGAGTACTACAACATGCACTTTGGGAGCATGAAATAAGTTATTTATGTTATGCCTTGATCCGATTAATAAATACTCAGTTTTGAGAAGATTTAGTGATAATTTATTTGCTGAGAGACATTGTTTGATATTTGCAAGGTCATGATTGATGGCCACCTCAGCATCTAGAACTGATTCACCAGAGGCAGTTAATGTAGTATCATCAGCAAACATTCTTGCCGACGAAAACCCCAAACTACCTGGTAAATCGTTTATGTAAATTAAGAATAGAAGTGGACCAAGTCGAGCCTTGAGGAACACTACACGCAACTGTTTTTGAACAGGACAATACGCCATTTACTGAGCACATCTAAGTTCTGTCTGTTAGGTAATTTCTTAAAAGATTCAACACTGGTGATCCCATGCCATACCTTTCAAGTTTCTTTAAAAGAATATCGTGATTTATCGTATCAAAAGCTTTTTGTAAGTCTAGAAATACTGCAATATTAATTTCACAACGGTCCATATTAACTAAGCCACTCATTTGTGCTATCTAAAAGGGTTGATGCTGTGGAGTGAAACTGTCTAAAACCAAATTGATGATCGGATAGCAAATTATTTGAAACAAAATAATCATATAACTGTTCATAATCAGACTTTAATTAACCAGGGGTAACCCCCCCCCCTAATTTTGTACTTATTTATTCTATGTTATTTTCAGACATTTGACTAATGACATATGACATTGGACAGTATTCATAAGTAATACACAGTATTCATAAGCCGATTTTTTGCTGGCGATTACTTTCGCGCGATGTGACATGTGTACGGTTCTACTCAAATTGAAATGAACTATTAATTAAGAATCTAATTTGTCCTAGTTGAGAGCTTATAAGATAGAAGACTTGCGCGACAAAAATTTGCCAGTGAAAAAACGGCTTTATTGCCGAGTTATCGTTCCAGTTAATGAATAATAGTAGAGTCACTTGTTTAGCAAGTTTCTTTCTCCCTATACATTAAAAGATGATGATGGCAATTTTTAAGAATAATTTAATGAACTTTTAGCGAAAAAAAGGCGAGGCCGGGAATAAGGCGCGGGAAAAACGGCAGAAAAAAGGCACGAAAAAAAAAGCATGAAAAGTAAGGCGCGAAAAAAGGCGCGAAAAAAGGCGCGAAAAAAAGGCGCGAAAAAAAGGCGCGAAAAAAGGCGCGAGGCGCGAAGATTAGATTATCTCGTCAGTCGCACCATCGATGGTCAGCGCATCATTGATCTCGTTCCCAGATTCCTCTCGTGTCGATTAGACAAAGTTGTATTTTTAATACAAATTGTTTCCACGGTTTCCAGGAAGCTCGTTGTTAGCTCAGTCTTCTGGGCGTGCGACTTCAAATAAATTGGGCAGGGGTTCGAATCCCATCCGAAGTTATTTTTATTTCTAAAGTTCGTCAAACTTTTTTCCTTATATTTTTTTACTTTTTTACGATTTTTGTAAGGGTTAGGTTTAGGGTTTGGGTCAGGGATTGGATTATTTAAAATTTTAAAAAGAAAAATCTATTAGTTTTATCAAACACATAGGCTTGAGATCGAGATCAATAATGCCACCGATTAAAGATGCGACTGACCATCAATGGTGCGACTGTCTACGGTTTCAATGCGCTTTCAGCGCATGAAGAGCCCTCCTAACTTTTTCATCTTTCTACGGCCTTGTATTTAATCATACTCTGTCGAGGAAGATCTTGAAGTTGCTTTTGGGTGTGATTACATTTTTAAATGTATGTCTAGCTTTTTAATTCAAATTGATTACGCTAGCGTGCAATCTCTTATGACGCTTTTCAATAGCCCTATTGTAAGTGGTATAGCGTAATTCTTTTCAATTATCTATTTGGAGTTTTTTCGGATGGTTCCCACCGTTAAGAAAAACTATAGCATTTTGAGCGCGGTTTTTTGTTCAATTTTTTTCGATGATTTTTTAGAACTTTTATTTTCCCATTTACCAAAAATTTTGCCAGTGCGGTTAACAAGGAAATAAAAATTTTTCTTTATCAGACTGTATCATACAAAGAAGTTGTCAAATTTTAACGAATTTTTTTCTAAAAAAATTTGCAAAATAGACCAAAAAATACTTTGCATGAAGGATTATGATTCTTACTCTAGACGAAAACTATTTAATGCAAGGGCAGGAAGTGATCATAGCCACTTTTGTTGAGTAATTTGTACTTGACCACTGGATTACGTTGGTTATGACGCTCCGGCAAGTTGGTTTAAGTTGTCTAAACGTTCTAGCTTATGCTTAATTCTTAAAACTTACAAAGCCAGAACGATTTTTGGCAAAGGCAGGTTTTGTTCCTGGACTTAGTGATTGATTCTGATGGATATACATACACATTAATTGTCTTTACCTACTTTCTAAGTTAGTTACCACTTTCACTGGGGTAAGAATTATAAATATACACGCTAGTTTAAATCAAAGTTATTCAAACCCATTCACGAGCTTTTGTTCGCATTTCATTGAATAATATTTAATCATACTCTGTCGAGGAAGACCTTGAAGTTGCTTTTGAGTGTAATTACATTTTTAAATTATGTACAAATTTATTTCTAAATAAATCCAATTGAGTCTTTTGCAATATCACAAATAACAAAAATTGGGTAAGGTCAAAACTTGAGCATATAGTAGGTTTCTGGTGCTACGAATTTTAAAAGCCTATATTTTTGTGAGTAATAAAACATTTGAAAAATAAATGTGTGTTGAAATCAGCCTTCTCTTATACTCGGAGAAGACCTTGTAAATTCTGATCAAACATACTTTTCCAAATATAATGACCTAGCTATAGGCGTCCAATATATATATCATTGAACAAAGCAGATCACTATTTAAATCTAATTTCGAAGAACAACATTATTGCTGGAGCACTACAGAGACGATAAGTATTAAATAAATGGAAATGTGTTTCGCTGATTGCATAAATGACCACGCAAATTATATTTTGATGTTTATGATAAAACTTACACAGCACGTTAATAACAGCAGCCTATATATAGATGCATGTGCGCATGGCAATAGTGCCTACCTGGTCGTAATTCAACCACAATCAGTGCAACAGCAAAGCATGACGTATATAAATACAAATCGGTCGTACTATAGTATCACCGATTTGTATTTATATACGTCATGCTTTGCTGTTGCACTAATTGTGATTGAATTACGACCAGGTGGGCACTATTGCCATGCGTGATCATTTGCTTTTCTTCTTTTAAAATATCTGCCTGTACTTAGGGAAAACAGGCAGATCTCTGAAAACAAGAAAGGCTGAACACATCAGAAACGTTAAGGAACATAATAATGGTTCAAACATCGAAAAACGTGCAACGCGAAAATCATTGACAAAGGGAATTTCCGTAGTCGCCTAACACTAGAAGTCTAGAATCATGGCATACAGCTGCCAAACACAGCAATGCTGATAACAACTCAAAACCGCTTCCTCGACAATGTACAATCTTAATAAAGAAAACATAGTATCACCTTATCGTATTTCACAGTGCACATGTATACACGTCATATCTAGCTTCATTTCACACTTTCACAGTTTACTGCAATCATTATAAATATACCCGTTGAAGGCTACAGACTGGTGGCCGAAAGCTCGTAAACAAATAAATATATTTTAGTCAGAGAACGTCTCACCCTTTTCATTTATGTCTAATTGACACATCTACGATTTTTAGTGGTTTATATTGTTTAACCATTTCTTAAAGCTCATTCAGTTAAAAACGGGTAAAATAGGGCGAGTGTAATAGCCAACGCGGTCTGGTGGTAAGGCAAAGTGGCGGTAAATAAACAACGCAGCTGAACGATAATTCCCTTGCTCTGAATTCTTTTCATGTTTTAGAATTAATTATAGGCTAGAGAAAAGCCCGCTTAAACAATTTAAGTGGCAAGCGCGTGATAGCAAACATATATAGTCTAGTGGCCAATGCAAAATGTCTCAGGTCAACGAGTTTTTGGTCAAACCTAATTGCCCTTGTCACAAACCCCATAGGTTTTTGTCTGGGGTGGGGGTTATCATAAATATACACGCTAGATTAAATCAAAGTTATTCGAACCCATTCGCGAGCTTTTGTTCGCATTTCATCGAATAATATTTACTCATACTCTGTCGAGGAAGATCTTGAAGTTGCTTTTGAGTGTAATTACATTTATATGCACAAATTTATTTCTAAATAAATCCAATTGAGTCTTTTGCAATATCATAAATAACAAAAATGGGTAAGATCACAACTTGAGCATACAGTACTCAGTAGGTTTCTGGTGCCACGAATTTTAAAAGCCTATATGTTTGTAAGTAATAAAACATTTGAAAAACAAATGTGTGTGGAAATCAGCCTCCCTTATACTCGGAGAAGACCTTGTAAATTCTGATCAAACATACATTTCCAAATTTAATGACCCAGCTACAGGCGTTCAATATATATCATTGAACGAAACAGATCACTATTTAAATCTAATGTCGAAGAACAACATTATTGCTGAGGCACTACAGGACGATAAGTATTAAATAAATGGAAATGTTGTTCGCTGATTGCATAAATGATCACGCAAATTATATTTTGATGTTTATGATAAAACTTATACAGCACGTTAATAACAGCAGCCTATATATAGATGCATGTGCGCATGGCAATAGTGGCTACCTGGTCGTAATTCAACCACAATTAAGTGCAACAGCAAAGCATCACGTATATATATACAAACCGGGGATACTGCAGTATCACTGATTTGTATATATATACGTCATGCTTTTCTGTTGCACTAATTGTGGTTGAATTACGAACGGGTAGCCACTATTGCCATGCGTGATCATTTGCTTTTCTTGTTTTCAAATATCTGCCTGTACATAGGGGAAACAAGGCAGATCTCTGAAAGAAGAAAAGCTGAACGCATCAGAAACGTTAAAAAATATAATAATGGTTCAAACATCGCGAGACATGCATGGGACAATGATCATGTAATTGATTTTGACAACGCGAAAATCATTGACACAGGGAATTTCCGTGGTCGCCTAACACTAGAATCATGACATACAGCCAAAGACAAGAATGCCGATAAGAACTCAAAACCGCTTCCTCGACAATGTACAATCTTAATAAAGAAAATATAGTATCACCTTGTCGTATTTCACAAGTGCACATGTATACACGTCATATCTAGCTTCATTTGACACTTTCACAGTTTACTGCAATCATCAGTAAATATACCGGTTGAAGGCTACAGACTGGTGGCTGAAAGCTCGTAAACAAATAAATATATTTTAGTCAGAGAACGTCACACCTTTTTCATTTATGTCTAATCCTGGCTACACATCTACGATTTGAGTGGTTTATATTGTTTAACAATTTTTAAAAGCTCATTCAGTTATAAACGGGCAAATAATTTAAACTACATAGGGCGAGTGTAATAGCCAACGCGGCCTGGTGGTCAGACAAAGTGGTGTAAATAAACAACGCAGCTGAACGATGATTCCCTGCTTGGAATTATTTTTATGTTTTAGAATTAATTATAGGCTAGAGAAAACCTCGCTTAAACAATTTAAGTGGCAGCGCGTGATAGCAAACATATATAGTCTAGTGGCCAATGCAAAATGTCTCAAGTCAACGAGTTTTTGGTCAAACCTTGCGCTTGTCACAAACCCCATAGGCTTTTGTCTGGGGTAAGAATTATTATAAATTTACAGGCTAGATTAAATCAAAGTTATTCGAACCCATTCACGAGCTTTTGTGTGCATTTCATGGAATGATATTTAAATTCGTTCTAAAAAAGATTCCTAGTCCTAGAGGAAATCACTCATCAATTGCAACTCAACATTCGATGCCGAAAAAAAGAAAAGAAAAACTGATCGAGGCAAATTAATAACTGTACCATGCTCTATGCGCAGGCGGGGTAATAAAGATATGAACAAAATGAAGAGTGACTTGTGGCATTTTTGAAACCGTGACGCAGTGTTGCGTCTCTAGTTCCCACTCCTACTTTTCTTTTACGCTCTGCGCGTAGTTTGCGTGCCGAGACAATTAAAGGAATTGTAGATTAGCAAAAGATTTGTATCGGACTAAACTTTAACCTTAAAATAATGTCAGATTCAAATTCAAAATAATTCAAATTCAATAATTTGCATAGCTATGCAGGTACCTTGAACAGACAGTAGGGATATATAGGTACTTACAGTTACAACGGGTGGAGGAACAGGAGGGCAGAGGAGGTTAGAGGGTCCAGTGATGTGGCAATCTTGGGATTGGGATGAACTTCGAATGCTTTGCTACTCCAAAATTTGATCCATGTCTTGGTGGCCGGGTATTCCGTGGAAAGCTCCTATTGCAAATCTTCACCAAAATATCTAATTCGTAGACAGAATTAAGAAGCATGTTGGACTTAGACAAACATACGTTCATCTGCTTTTTCTATGCCACAAGAACTTCAATGTTGATTCAAGATCCACATCTTGATTTGCAACCCACTGTCTTGTCACCTAGAAGAACATGAATAGTTCATGTGTAGCACCAAACTCGACTACGCTGTTCATGTCCTTGAATTCCTCTATCATTTGTGATATTTCGGGAGCTATAATCAACCCCTATATCATTTCTACTTATATCATTTTGTCTGATGCCTCTTAGCAATTTGTTACTCCAATAAAGAATTTAAGAATCTTAATTACCTTAATTAATTTTTTAGGGTGGAACGTGGAAGTTCATTACAGGTAGCTTCCGGCTGCAGCAACGCTGAAATGAGATGATGACACAGGACTTTTAAGAAGAATAGAACTATCTTCTAAGTAGAATAAAACTACCTTCTAAGAAGAATAAAACTATCTTCTCAGTAGAATAGAACTACCTTCTAAGTAGAATAGAACTACCTTCTAAGAAGAGTAGAACTACTTTCTAAGAAGAATAAAACTACCTTCTAAGTAGAATAGAACTACCTTCTAAGAAGAGTAGAACTACTTTCTAAGAAGAATAAAACTACCTTCTAAGTAGAATAGAACTACTTTCTAAGAAGAATAGAACTACCTTCTAAGAAGAATAGAACTACCTTCTAAGAAGAATAGAACTACCTTCTAAGTAGAATAGAACTACTTTCTAAGAAGAATAGAACTACCTTCTAAGAATAATAGAACTACCTTCTAAGAAGAATAGAACTACCTTCTAAGTAGAATAGAACTACTTTCTAAGAAGAATAGAACTACCTGCTAAGAAGAATAGAACTACCTTCTAAGAAGAATAGAACTACCTAGTATAAAAGTCCAGCGCTCGTGTGCTCACACTAGATTAGTACAACTGAACCTGACAGGGTCAACAATCCTTACCTTAACTTGGTCTTTATATACATCTTTATAAAACAAATTTTGAAAATATGCTTCAGCAATTAAAATGAGATCGTTATTTCCGAAGTATTCAATGATATCCTCATTAAAACCAGGATTCTGAGCAAACGTCTTTGTTTCAGGAAAAAACATGCAGTCTGTGTCCCCTCATCCAAACAATCATGACAAGGTATCTACAAAAGTGATTATAATCCTTGGTGGTATTTCGATAAAATTATGATCATCCTTTGTGAAGAGAGCGATACGTTTTTCTACCTAAAGACACGAGCAAATGAAACAGACAGGAATTGCATGATTTATAATTTAGATATGACAACTGAACTCATTATCTTTTTTGAAGCTGAATCTATTTTTTGCGACATCAATGATTTTGCTCTGTCTTAACGTTACGAACTTAAATGTAAATGATCTTACTTCTAAGCGCAATATGAACCGACCTGACCGCTGGACTCGGTTGCTGGAACATTTTATGGGTTGTAGGTTTCATCTCTAAAGTTGTAAGGCAAAACTTTTAGTTTGCTCTGTGTTAGTAGTAAACTCCACAAATACCACCATTTATAAGAGCACAATTAACGCAACAAGGCAGAATAGGCTTAAGGATAACCTATGAATTAGTCCAGAGAAGAAGCTGACTTAAATCATAAGAAGACAGCGAGAGATTCTTTATTATTTCGCCAAAGCATAGTTCAGTTCAGTGGCAATTGGGTCGTTCTAAAAAAAATCCCTAATCCTAAAGGAAATGAATGGCAGCTCAACATTCGACAGCGAAAAAAAAGAGAAAAACTGGGCGTGGCAAATTAATAACTGTACCACAGAATAGAAATAAACAGAAAGGCCACTCGAGTCGGAACCTTTGAAGTTTGGGTCTCCACGCATGTCTCATTACGCATGTTCATTATGCTGGTTCTGGCCAGTCAATTGCCTTTTCTGGCCAATAGGAACGCTGAACTGGCCGTTCCGCCATTATTCTGGCCAGTCAATTGCATAAAAATAGGGGGACATGTTGCACTGCTGAGTGGCCTTACTGTTTATTCCCTATACTGTGACTGTACCATGCTCTATGCGCAGGCGGGGCAATAAAGATATCATGAACAAAATTAAATGAATGACTTGTGGCATTTTTGAAACCGTGACGCAGTGTTGCGTCTCTAGTTCCCACTCCTACCCTTCTTTTACGCTCTGCGCGTTGTTTGCGTGCCCAGACAATGGAGTTGTAGATTAGCAAAATATTTGTATCAGACTTAACTTTAACCTTAAAATAATGTCAGCTAGACAGCGTAAAAAGGAAGGAAAACAGGACAGACAGAAAGGTAGGTGACTAGATTTTCTTTTAGCTTCAAAATGCAAACGATCAGACTCCAGCTGTGAAAAAAATCAGCAATCAATGCAGCAAGTATGTTTTTCATGAGTCTTGGCCGCTTTCGGCCTTTGACGTGGCAAGTTTATAATTGTTAAATAATTGAGTGCAAAAGTACTCCTGTTGTGTATAGGGTTTTTTAAAAGTTATCGCTGCCAAGTATTAAAATTGATGCTAAATTAATGCAAATATCGTATAACTTGCTAGTTTTATATTTAAAATAATGATAATATAATATAATATTGTTATTTGTTGGTATTGCAATTGCTAAAATTAAACATATAAACACCCACCTCAAGGGTGAATGCAATGTACGTCTAATATATTAAGCAATTTTTTTGTATGTTCTCTATCTGTCTATTAGTTTCTCAATTAAAAATGTGAACAATCATGACCTGTAAAAGTGTGTTTGTTGTTGATATGAGAATAACTTGCACATTTTGCAACTGAATTTCATTGAATTTGTTATGCCTATAGGTCCAGGCTCGAAAAAGAAGCCAAAAGATTCAGATCAGGTCTGGAAAATAGCTTTGGCTTTCATAATTATCATTGGAATTGCAACCTTAGCTGTGTACCTTGTTGGTAACAAAAAGTCTGAAATAGAAAGCTCAAAAACTGCAGGAACAGAGAACAAAGAGAAGTCTGTGAAGGCTAAACAGTCAAAGAGTCAAACAAATAAGAAAGCTCAAAATAAACCAAAAGAAAAGGAAGTGAAAAAGGACTTGAATGAGGAGATAACAAACAGCTATGATAAAACTATTTCTAAGGAACTGGATGAAGCTGAAAAACTGCTGAAAGGAAAGAAAATCGAGAAGGCAAAACGAGCATTTGAGCAGCTGGTAAAAGATCACCCAGATAGTCCCAGAGCAATGTATGGTCTAGCCAAGTCATTAGATAATCTTGCTGATAACATGAGAAGCAACGAAATTTTACAAAAAGCTGTTGATACTTATGGAAAAGTTGGTGAAGTGAAAGACTGTCCTCCGCCATTAAAACGTCTGGCTGTTTTAAAACAAGCTGAAAGAGTTGGGTTCCTTGGCAAGTCCCACATTGCAGTACAGGTTCTGGAGAAACTTGCAACAGAGATGCCAGAGGATTTAGAAGTTTGGAACAAGTTTGGTGTACAGTGTTTGATGAGTGGAAATCAAAACAAAGCTAAGAAAGCTTTTACACAGGTACACTCGCTATCAACAATGGTGGTGGACCAGCCTAGTTCCATAGCCTTTTCGCTTCCGCCCTGATATTCACGAGATTTTCAGGTTGACCGGGGTGCAAAGGGAACTGAGAGAGGAAATGGAACTAGGCTGGAGGTGGACCATACATCAAAGTTGTCTAAGTGGGCTCCACTTATAGTAGAACACTGCAGCACAGAAATATAGTATAACTATATCTATTTAAATAATACATGCATATACTAGTTGACATCAAGTTTACTTACCTGATAGTAACACAGCCTTCTATTCTTATCACCAAGGCACTCAGTATCAATCCAAACAGTGGCAACGCCCTGGTCCATATGGGCTTCATCGTAAAGAGTGAATCAAAGTATGAGGAAGCAATACCTCTGCTACAGAGAGGAATTGCAACAGGAGAACCAGAAGTGAATGACAGTAGATTCTTTTTCCATCTTGGAGATGCTTTCTATAGAACAGGAAAACATACAGAGGTAAACTGTTCTTCCTGGAGTTCCTTTAAGGATCATCTCTTATTGATCCAGTGTTACTACAGGAGGAAACCTTAACTAAACTAACTTTATGTGGACTGGGTAGCTCTATCAGTTCTAAACTGTTCTTCTTAGAGGTCCAGTAATGATCATCTCTTATTGACCTAGTGTCACTACAGGAGGTAACCTAAACTAAACTAACTTTATTTATACTGGATAGCTCTATCAGTTCTAAACTGTTCTTCCTAGGGGTCCAATGAGGATCATCTTTTATTGATCCAGTGTTACTACAGGAGGAAACCTAAATTCAACTAACTTTACTTATATATACTGAATTACTCTATCAGTTCAAAATTATTCTTCCTAGAGGTCCAGTAAGGATCATCTTTTCCAATTTTTTATTCAATCTAGGCATATGAAGTGTATGAGGAAGGAGCTAAACGGGGACATTTCTTGTCAAGAATGCAAAGATCTTTGTATAATGCAAAGACACCACTGAGAGCAAAGCCGTTTTGGGAGCCTGAAGAAACACCTTACGAAAAGAGCATGAGGTATGGATTGAATTTTAGAATTGTGTTTCATCTAAGATGATTTTAGGGCAGTGCAAGAGCCAACATTGAAGATGTACTGTAGCATTTCACTGTTGTATACCTTCAAACAATATGCATAGAGTAAACCATATTAAGAGAAATTCCTTGCATTAGATTGTTCCTGCTCCTGATTCTTGTGTCTTCAAAAACGTGCATGATCAAGGGTTTTTTCAGGGAATTTTAGGATGGCCCCTAACTCAATCTTCAATTAAGTTTTGAAACTCAGTCTTCTCACCAAAGTGTTCAGTGCAGATAAACTGAATTTGTTGCAGCTAAATTCATCGCGGATGGAATTATTTTTAGTTGGAAACCCGAGAACTGGGAAAAACTGCCTCAAAACCACTTCACAGTACAATAAAAACTATGTATTATAGTGATAGTTGTATGCAATGACCAGGACTCACTCTTGTCATTTCAAATAATACCCCTTCAGAAAAAACCTTGAAAATGATCCTAGAATACTCAACCCATCATTTCATTCAGTAGAACGTCGAAACATTCTAAGGCAGTTTGCATACAATACTGATTCTGCACACACAGACTTGTTTTCGACTGTATCGTCCATACTTCTGTAGGACTTTAGAGAAAAACTGGAAAACAATCCGTGAGGAAGGAGTTGCACTTTATGATCCGAGGAAAGGAGCATTTGTTCAGGAAGATGAAGGACTCAGAGAGAAAGGAGATTGGCAACAATTTACGATGTTTTTTCAAGGAAGAAAAGATCACGCTGCTTGTGCCAAAGCTCCAAAGACATGTCGTCTAGTTGAGAAAATACCCGAAGCTGCTGGGTGCAGAAGAGGACAAGTAATTAAACTAAATTTCCAAACTGTTCTTTCCAAAGGTCCAGAGTGAGGATCATCTCTTATTAATTTAGCCTTTTCACTGCAGGAAATGTAAACTAACTTTATACTAAATTACTCTATCAGTTGTAGGAGATAAGTAATATGAAACTTTACCTTTGTTTAGGTTAAATTTTCAGTGATGAAACCTGGTACTCATATCTGGGCACATTGCGGTCCTACCAACTGTCGTATTCGTGGCCATCTTGGGCTGGTCATTCCTGATGGTGTCTCTATAAGAGTGAATCAGACAACAAGGTTGGCACCCTGATGATAAGTCCTGGTCAAATGAGGATATGAGTTTATGGTAGTCTTATGCAACTGTTGTTCTCATTTTACCAGGACATGAGAATTGAGAAAACTCTCATAAAAACTCTCGCTTCTCAACTCTCATGCAACTCCTGTTCTTTTTTGACTATGACCCATCCACTAATGAGAGTTGAGAACTCTCATACTGCACAAATCCTCGCTCTCAAACTAATAAATTATATATTCTTTTTTAGTACCTGGAAAGAGGGGAAATTCATAGTCATCGATGATTCAATTGAACACGAAGTTTGGCACAATGGAACCACATTTAGGATGATCTTGATTGTAGACTTCTGGCATCCTGATTTACCCAGAAGTGAAAGAGATACGTTGTCCGCAATTTAAGAACGGAGGGATGAGTTTGCACCTTGATTGAAGACTTTGAAGTACTGCACGAAACATTTGAGAATTACTACGCGCCCATCTTCCCCAAATGTTTTCATAATTTGAGCAACAAGGGAACAAACAGTCACGTTTTTTAACAAGTGGAGAGCAAGCTTTGTCCAAGTATATTGCTTTGCAGTCTCTACACTGATTATCTGTTTTAGCCTAAGTTAGAATTTTTAAAAAACAAAAGCATAGTCTGTACTGGCAACAGATGATGAAAAATAAACTACGCAAAGTTATGTAAAATACAGAGTACCTTATGAACGAAGTTTGTCCATGCAACAGTCTCTCAGTTTGCAAGCTTCAGTTACACTATTTTTGAGCTTATACTAGGATAGCTATTTTTACTCCAAGTCCATGCATGTATATATATATATATATATTATATATCATTGGCTTTCCATCACCATGGCTATCCATAAGTGAAAGAACAGAAATATTTATTTGAAATGGCATTGACCAGGATTTCATGTTATGTTTAATGCTAACACAAAGCAATTCTTATAGATATAAATGTTTTTAGTCCATTTTTAGAATATTTAATAAAAACATCAATTCCATCAAGTAAAATTCTTATTTAGAAACTACAGAGGTTAAAAACCAGGGACACCTGATGAAACCTACATTACAAGACGGCTGCACCACAGCCCGCACGATTTACATTCAAACCTTCGACATTAGTCCAAACATTTTTTATTGTATCATACACCTCAACTGTGTTTAAACGGTTTGCACCATCGAAACCACCAATAGCAAAAATGTTCTCTTTGTACACGACCACCGCTGCCCAAGCTCGAGGGCTGTTCATGGGTGCAACTGGCGACCAATGGTGCGTCTGTGTGTCATAGCGTTCCACCAGGTCGAAATATGAGTCTGTGCTTCTGTTCCGCCCACCGACGGCATAAATGCAGCCATTCAATGATACAAGACCTAGACCTGATCTTGCCTTCTCAAGTTCAGTGACAAACGTCCATTGGTCCAACTTGGGGTTGTAACACTCTACTGATGCACGGTCTGCATGGATACCTCTGTCGTAACCACCAGCAACATAGAGAAGGCCTAGAAATTTTGAAAAAACTTGGTTTGGCACCTCTTTACACTAAACGTACAAACTACCACCATTTGCAACTGAGCATGCCCATGCACTTTTCTACGTCTTTTTTTTTTGTATTATGAAACTTGATGTTTATTGGCCAACACTTTGATGTTGCTATGGGCAGAGATACTGTTACTAAGGCCTGCCCTAGCTAGTAACATTGGTTCCGTCCATGGCAACATGAAAGTTTCAACCAATAAACGTCATCAAGTTTCATAATACAAAACAAACATGTAAAAAATGCATGGGGCACGCTCGATTGCAAATGGTGGTAAATTGCATAGTTGAAAATCACTGTGAATCTCACCATTGCAGACAGCAGCTCCTGCACCAGATCGGCGTCGTTTCATGCTCTGTACTTGCACCCAAAAATCACCATTTGGATCATACTTCTCCACAAAATTGTATGAACACAATCTATCCTCTCCACCAAGGGCATAGACATAACCATCAAATGACACTGTGGAAATGAATGAACGAGCAATCGACAGGTCTGTGACATTCTGCCAAAGCTTTTCCCTTGGATGGTAAACCTCAACCGTTTTCTTGTATGTCGTGTCACCATGAGCTCCGCTAGCTGCATTTGCACACTCGCCACCAATCACATAAAGGCAGCCATTTAAAGCACAGGCACCAACAGCAGTTCTTGCACATTTCATTGGCTCTAACGTTAACCACTTGTTAGTGGCGACATCAAACTGTTCAAGGCTTGGTAACTGGCACGAGTTACTATTCCGACCACCTACAGTGTAAAGGGTACGAGGCTGGGATCTTGGTAAAAACATGTAAGCTGGCAGATTGCTTTTGTGATTATTCAAAGCAGTTGCGAGCAGCATTTGACATTCACTGTCATTCTTAACAAAGCTTGCAGGAACCACTCTAGTTTCCAGAAATTTTAACGAGACTAGGGGCAGTCGAACGTGTTGCAGCACCTCCGACGCGTACACTTTCCTTTGTTCATAGCGATGCAAGACCCAAATTTCGACTGCGTCAAAAATCTCATCCTCTGAGTAAACTTGAAGTGAGCTACATTTCAGCAACTCGATAAGACCATCCTTGCTCAGTTCTAGGAATTCATCACTCTGCACAACTTCTAGGAAATGCTCACAAATGTATTTGAAAGCGAAATGTTCCAAAGTCGAGCATGAATACAAATCAGCAAATGCTCGAATACCAATACAATTCAAACAGTCTATATGTGCTTTGAGGAAATTTGAACAAGACTTTGCGAGGCTTGTCAGATGGAGCATAGATGCACCTGCATATAACTGTTGTACATTTCCGGTAGTCAACTCAACTGAGCCAGTGTATACGAACTCTAGCAGGCCAGCCATCGTCTGTGGGTCGATTCCACCCAATTGTATCTTAGTCTTTCCACTTTCCAGCATACCATTAGTAAACATAGCTTGCAGATATCGGCTAGCTCCGGCCAGTACGATACGATGGGCAGGAAACTCGCAATGACCAACACACAAGACAACATCACACAACTGAGACTTGGCCCGCATCTCGTTCATTGCCCGAAGGCAGTCGTTCGAATATAAGGGAATATCGACACGACATCGCGAATCCATTTTCACAGAGAAACTGCTACAACTAAAACCTAACTCATTCTTTCACAAATAAACGCCCAAAACTATTAGATCATCCACCAACTTCAGCAGACGTTGAGGATTATTAAAACACTCAAAATGTAAACACACCATTTTGAAAACAAAACAAAACGCCAATAATCACGTGAACAATAATATAAGATGAAACACGCGCGACGCACACGCGTGTTTCCACACGCGTGTGACAAGAACTCTAATACAACTGGAACGATAACTTGGCCGCCATCTTTGAAGCCAAATTGAAGGCCGCCATGTACGTCACGCCGCGAAAATATGACCTATTTTCAAAAGCTCTTTTCGACCAAAGAACTTCGTGTTTTAGAGCCAGTTAGGTGCTAAATATTTTCTAGATAGATTGAAATTTCATGTACCTCAACTTTCTAGGACGTCCAGTAAGGTTTTAAAATATTTTTTGGCTGCTAAAAATGAAAAACAGATTCGGCGAAAACTTTGTCACGAAATATCTTTTTTAAACAACTGTTACCTCTCGAGTTTTAACAGTTAGATGGAAGAGGCTGCCAAGAACTACCCGTAAACGAAGTTTAAAGCTTTAAAACTAATGCTATCTGACGAAAAATGTTAGTTTTATACGTTTTTTTAAATCAACCATACAAATACACCACTTTGAAAACCTCGATTTACTCACGTTTTAGAAGGGCTACAGCAAAGACCAAAAGCTCAAAATAAACAACGATACCTGGACTTTAGCACAAGATCAGTTTTGGAAAAGTTGACATGTTTTAAAGCAATATATTCTTGAGTTGAAGAGCGTAGTTTGCTTCGTAGTTTGCTTCGGCACGTTGAAACTTTCGTCATTTTCCAGAGTTAAATACTGATAGCCCTCAATTTTTTCCGTAACCAAGTGTAGAACAGTCAGGACTATCCAGAAAACCAGGGTCGAATCTTTAAAATTGAAGTCTTGCGATAAAAATTCTCATTTTTCAAGCATATTTTCGCTCAAAAACAAACTTTTCACTCCTCGTAACTTTCCCCAGTCGTTTCGAACAAGCCATTTTCCCCGCGCGGTTCCCGCCTTTTGCTTCAAATTTGGCTTCATCCAATCATAGGACGAAAACATGGGAGTTATCGTTCCAGTTGTATTAGAGTTCACTGGGTTATATTGAAAGGATTTTGTTACGATTACTTCACAAACTAAAATTATTGTGCATGAAACTGTAATTGCATGAACAAAAGCAAAACAAAACAAAACTAGCAACACAACTACCAAAATTATAAATTCTATAAATCGTTTTTAGTTCAACTTGGCTTTTAATGTAGTTAATACGAACCTAACTGTTTATACAAATCCAAAAGTTTTAGTTTTAATGGCCATAAGAAGTTTATTTTTGAGGATGATTTTTGAGGAGTATAGAGGGATATACAGACGGGATATACAGGTGTTTGCTGTGGGTAGTTGTTGATCATTCGCGGGTTTTACTGTCACCGAGGGTTTGGGTTGAAAACCTTCTTCGCTCGCAGGCAGAGAAGGACTGGATGTCCAGAAATACATCTGAAAACAGAACATGAACTTGCACACATCAGTTTGAAAACACGGAAAATTATTAGCACTAAGGAAGGACATTGTTTCCAAATTTCAGGTACACTCATAATTTACTTTACTTATCATGATTATTAAGTTTCAACAAGTTACATGAAGGAAAATAAAAGATACAAGCGACTAAAAACAGGAATGGTGAGCTGGATTTTACACGCACGTTTAATGCAGAATAAATCTACTAGTTCTTAACTAGTCGTGGTATTGATACGGAGAACTACATAAATACTAGAACGATATCTCGAGGAAAACGTCCGATTTTTTGGGTAAAGCCAAGATGGCGGAAATTAACGTTCAACAGCTAAAAATGCCGAAAACAGTTTTAAAACCATTTTCCTTACTATCCCCCCTTTAAAACAATTGTGTATCGAAAACCAAGTTATAAGTTCATAAACCCTAACAATACTTTTTCAACCAAAGTGAAAACCTCAAAATGAGGTAAAATCCATGCTCGCACAACCAGAAATCAGACGTCTTTAAACGAAAGTTTAGGAGCTTACCAAATCCTGTCTTTGTGCCATTGGCATCTTCTCCAGTATTGACCAGAACCATTTCTTGAATTTAAGAAGCTTTTCCGAGCCAGCACCTGCATTAGAATGCAACATGAACACATTAGAACAATTTAGAACACTATGAAAAATAGAGAAGCTATTTTTTCCCACCTCCTGACTCGTCGTTGAATGAAGTATATTCCATGAGTTGACGGATATCAACTTCACCAGTACCATTGAGAAGCAAACGAAAATCTTCAGCAGTTAAACCATCCAACGAGCTTGCTGGGATTGTGTCGAGTAAACCAGCGCGCATTGCCTGGAAATAAATCACGATTTAGAAACAAGAACCATCGATATAAATGAAGTTAGTTTAGTTTGGGTTTTCTATTATCTTCATTTCTTTAGCTGATCCTTACTGGACCTCAAGAAAGAACCGTTTAGAACTGATAGAGCTATCCAGTGTAGATAAAGTTAGTTTAGTTTAGGTTTCCTGCTGTAGTAACACTGGTTCAATAAGAGATGATCCTTACTGGGAATTAGACTATTCCTAAATCTTTCCATACCTTCAAAGCTTTTTTGGCACAGACCTCCATCCTCTGTAGAGCATATTTTCTAGCATAACTGCGCACGTTAGCGGGAGTAACAGCGAATTCCTGACCTCCTGGCATCAAGTCAACGCGTTTCCCGCCTTCGTCCGGGCTCAACTCTACACTGAATGTCAGGTCTAACGTCGAGAACATATCGGTAGCGTTCGGGAGTCCGGCATCTACGATTAACTTCCGAAGTGTCTCGTACATTGTCGGATCAAAGAATGCAAAATCATGCCAACCAATCTGAAGAGAGAAATCATAGTTACGGGAACTTGTCAGGACAACATTTTAATCTCTGACCATGTCAACAGAAACTCACCGAGCGCCCAATTAGGAACTTGATAACATGGCGATTTAATGTGATTGGGCAGATTTCATTTTGTACAAGGCAGAGACCAATTACCCTGAAAAACACAAGCCATTTGTAGAGAGTTTAGAACTGATAGAGCTATCCAGCATAAATAAAGTTAGTTTAGTTTAGGTTTCCTCATGTAGTAACACTGGATCAATAAGAGATGATCCTTACTGGATCTCTAGGAAGAACAGTTTAGAACTGATAGAACTATCCAGTGAACTTACCTTCCAACATTACGAAAAGCGTTCAGTCTCTCGGCGCTATTATTTCCCGGCCGAGGGGAGTAGAAACCAGAATGACCAGGTTGATAAAACAATGCTGCATTGTCCTCCTCGACTGGGGGGACTTCTGGAGCAGAGTTCACTATAGGCGTTGAAGGTGTGTTGACATCGGGCTCGTCTTTCTTTGTTTCTCTGTTGGATGGTAGTGAGAAATATTACAAAGTGCTGTGCTTGCTTATTTACTCGTTAAAAACGTACAATAAACATTTCCCATTGTGGACTAAATTCATGACATGTCAACACGAGTTTGGAACTAACACAAACATTTATCACTCTTTATTCACCTGTTTTTCTTTAATATAAGTTCGACAGCTTCGTCTACTCTCGTTCTGAGTGTATCCTCGCTCGCTAACAACAGCAAGAGTTGAGAAGGAGAGAGCTCCAGAAACATTCCAGTGATCTTACTGGCAAATGCCTGTAGTAGAGAAAACATATTAGACAGACAGAGTTACTACCTGTCCTATGAGGTCTCCTATCACCGCACATACACAACAAGAAACATTCTGGGTACACACCAAAACATAGCCACAAAGATTCTTTCTCTACCTCAAGCGACATAAACAGCTCAACCTATTGCCTAAATAGTCAGTACTTCCCGAAGGGTCTTCCTTGAAACCTCGAACTCTGTTTAGGCCATTTCAAATTAGACTTTAGTTTCCCGTCCGGATATTTTTTGGAATTAAACGCGAGCGGGCGGCCATTTCCATTATCAGTTTTAGAAGGATTTTTTATAATCCATTTTCATATTCATAATTTTGATATAAATGTGCGCCGTTGCAAAATTCTTGGAGCTCAACGGTTTTCGTAAAAACAAACAAAAAACTTCAAATTACAAGTCAAACATTGAAATTCATTATATATTTATATTAATATAAAGTTTTAATGATTTCATTTCGATTTAAGCGATAAATATTACATTCTTAACAGCATAGATACTCAAAAATTGTGGATTTTTGTGATTATTGGTACAAAAAGGTAAAAAATTGGAAACAAGATAGCAAACATGGACAAATCATACGACCTGTTTCAGCAGACGTGGGCGGAGGACGGAAAACCAAAGCCTAATTTGAAGTGGCCTTACATTGTTTTAATTGGTGAAAAATCCTGTTTTTGTGTGTTTCTGACTGCACTGCCGACCCTAGCAGTTTTATTATAAGAGATTCCGGGTACTTACAGGGTGCATGGACTGAATACGAGGGTAGAGTCTCTCCCCCATCGAGTGTCTATGAGAGGGCAAGGAATCCCCCTCGCCGTCATCACTATCCGCGCTATCACCGCGATTGAAGAAGAACGGCCTGGCGTCAGGATTGAGCTGTTGGAAACCTTCTGGATGATCGCGATCACGCAAACGATCTTTTCTAGCACGGAAATTTTTTCTTCGCTCACGTTCACGCTCTTGAGCACGAATTTTGCTCATGATTGAAGAACCTTGAATGAAAATTAAGAAGTTAGGGCATTTTCCTTGACTAAAACTTGACAGTCGTCTGGCTTCCTCATATAGTAACACTGGATTAATAACAGATTATCCTTATTGGATCTCTAGGAAGAACAGTTTAGAACTGCTAGAGCTATTCAGTATAAATAAAGTTAGTTTAGTTTAGGTTTCCTCCTGTAGTAACATTGGATCAATAAGAGATGATCCTTACTGGACCTCTATGAAGAACAGTTTAGAACTAATAAAGCTATCCAGTATAAATAAAGCTATTCAGTATAAATAAAGTTAGTTTAGTTCAGATGATCATCCAAGAAAATTGATAAGAATTAAAGGGTCATCTTACTTAGCTTACTTGCAGAAGGCATCGAAGGATTCTCCAACTTTGGCAATTTATCGGCAGACATGAATGCGTTCCCAATCGCTGTGAAGAAGCTCCGTGTCACCCCACTTCCTTCGCCTGGCTCGTTTTTAAACGTCACTTTAACACGATGAATTACCGCTGGCTTACATGTTGAAGGTCGTCGACCAAAGTGGGAATTGAGTTGACGAATTGTTTGTTGAATTAACTGGTGGTGGCCGCGCTCCAGCTTGAAAAGGAAGAGAAATATTAGAGTGTGTTGACAGATAAAATTCGATTTCAGAAACCGCTAGTTCTAAGGGTAAAATGTCGAGTTCTTTCATGGAACGTATTAGTTTTGCATCTTGAGAAAGGAATCAAAGGATTATTATAAGTTTGAGTTGCTACGAGTTTTTTTGTGGAAAATATATTTCTAGAGTTTTGACTATTATGTAATGTTTACAATACGAGCGCCTTGTTGTACAACCTCGTTCCCAGCTGTTACATTGAATATAACCGAGCAGAAGACGAGTGATTGCATTTTTAATAGAACAGGACCTCTCATGTTAAGTTAACGTTACATAAAGTCAAACCTCCCAACTCTTGAAATATCTTTCTCATTCAAAAAACTCATAGCTAGTTTAGCTCAGAATAATCCTTTGAGCTGGAGACAATGATAGATGTAGATTGTAGATATAAAGTTTATCTTCTTGTTTTTATTACTATCAAAATCTCACCTCCAATGTCAGATCTCGCGGACTTGTGTTCTTCAAGCGATCCATCTCGCGTCTGAATGTGATCTCTTTCACATCAAATCTTCCCAGCTCGTTAAGAACAGACGACGGTTCAGCTCCGACATCTTCGAGGAAAACTCGACCAAATAACTCCAAGCATAACCTCCATCTTCCCAGCAGAAAGTTAGGAGGCAAAACCCCGATGATCTTGAAATTTGCGAGGCCTGATGACCGCCAAGGCTCGCTGCTGCTGGTTGTTGGTTTAGCGCTAGCTTCTGCCTCCTCTGACTCGCTGGCTGAAGCATCTGAAAAAAAGCAACATAAACAGCATTATACAAAGGATAATGTCACTACTACCTTCTCGACGAAGAACCTTGAGAGCTTGGCAAAGTACAGGGTTTATTGCAGCTTCAACAAAGGCTGCCAGTGTAGGAGGTGAAGTTAAAATCACACAAAAACATAGGATCTTTCACCACCTAAAACGAGATAAACAGGATTCAACCTTTCAAGCGAATGACTCGTCGTCAATTCCCTGACAAACGGCCTTCGCTCCAAACGTCGAATTCCGTTTTATCGTTTAAGGGAGCAAAAGAATTTATATCTTAAGTATACTTTTGACTGCACTACCTACACTGGCAACTTTTGGCTCGTAGAAATGATAGAGCAGTTCAGTATTAACATCAAGTTTAATGTCTGACGACGAATTCATTATTACCTGTCTGCACTTTATTGTCTTTCTTATCGTCTTTGGTATCTTTGTCATTCTTGAACGCGTAGTTAAGTCCAAGTGTCCTTGAATGACTGCCGTGTTGTCCTTCAGCAAACGTAGGTTCCTGAACAGCTCCAAACAACTGTTCCCGACGAGCGTTCCTATTCAGTAAATGTGGTTTCTCCGCCAGGGGTAAAGACTCACATAAAGGGGTATGTAGGGGTTCAGGGGGTTCGCATCCCAGGACGGTGGTTGAGTCACTGCGATGGAAGAACCGTTGCTGGTCACGTAATCCTGTGACGTCATCACTGACGTCATTATCGTCATCTTCGTCCTCGATATCAGCAGCACCTTCGTCATCTGTAGTGATGTTGCTGTCGTCAAATAGCTCAAAACGTGTCCGTTTGGTAAGATCTGTTGCAAAAGAATGTTGGTTAGTTTAAATGATCAATGATAATGAACAAAGATGATCATCAATGATTATGATACGAATTGATGATGGTGATCAAGATAATGACTAATGATTATGATTATGATGACGACTATTATGATGACCATCATTGATTGATGATGATTAGTATTCTAACAAAAGTAACGCAAATTTTCAACTTACTAAGAGTACCGGATGGATTATTCCGCAAGTAGTAAATCAAGGCATCTAGGACAAACGCAACATGACGTAATGACGCGACATCGACTTTAGGCAGGGAATCAGCATGTTCATTCTCACTGCCTCGGATGAGTGAAAGGACATAAGTGAGAAAATCTTGTCTTGCAATATCATTGTTATAAATACCATGACGTCTAAAATGAAATTAGCGAGATTCAGTGACAATAGTGAAAACACAGAATATAGATTACAGAAGTCTCACCTAGCTTTTTTATCTAAAGAAATTCCTTCATCAGCCGTACGTTTACTCTTTAATGTCCCCTCTTTCCCCTGACTCTCGTACATGGGATGTCCGGGATGTGAGGGATCTGAAGCAGCTGCTAAGGATGTCCCGAACCTTAGTTGACTCTCTGTACACTCCATGATTGTCCATAACCATTCCCAAGTATCCCTGAGTTCCCGGTCCATCATGCAGCAGAGCGAATGCAGTTCTGGAACTTTCAATGTTCTGTACCCTCCAATCAAGAGGTCTGTGATCTAAATATGACAAGATCCAGTAAGGATCATCTCTTATTGATCTAGTGTTACTACAGAAGGAAACCTACACTAAACTAACTTTATTTATACTGGATAGCTTTATCGGTTCTAAACTGTTCTTCCTAGAGGTCCAGTAACGATCATCTCTTATTGATCCAGTGTTACTATAGGAGGAAACCTAAACTAAACTAACTTTATTTATACTGGATAGCTTTATCGATTCTTAACTGTTCTTCCTAGAGGTCCAGTAAGAGTAATCGACTGTCCCCTGTTACGACGACAACAAAGTCAATCTTACCTCACGAACAAGTGTTGCAAACAACCTCGCCAACGCACTGGCCGAGTTCAAAGCACTGTAATGAGATCTCGCTATGGCACTGGATGATTCAGAAGCAGAGGCTGCTGTCGTCAGTGCGGAGGCAGCTGCGGCAGCACTACCGCTTCCACCAACACTATGCTGCGTTGGTTCACCATACAGCAACGAAGAAGAGAGGCCAGGTGTCGAGCTGTGTGTCACTCCAGGTACGGCAGAGTTCGACAGCGCCCAGTGCATGGCGTGAGGTGTCGCGTTTGTCTCGCGTCCTGCGAGGAAAATAATAAATACACACTGTGTTTAATCTTTCTACTGGATGCATCTGTCACTCGTAAGCTGTTGTCTTGGGACACATGAACAAATTATATGTGTATTTTATGAAAATACTCGGTGGCTCCTGCAAGTATTCATCCCAAATCTTAAGTCACAGAAGATGCGAGTTGATCAGGTTTAGAATTGAGAGTGAATGTAATAGTCTCATGGAATTATAACGTCCTGGTCAAACGAGAACAAGAGTTGCACGAGAGTTGATAAGAGTTGACAAGCGAGAGTTTGTATGAGAGTTGAGCGAGCTCAAAGACAAGCGCGAGCGACAGCTGCACCTCTCATGAACTCTCATCCTCGATTGACCAGGAAAATATTACACAAATAAACTGACCAGCTCTTTGAACATCCAGGACTCTTGCTCCGCTATTTTCATTCTCGTCTCTTCCACCTCCTTCTTCATCCAATTCCTCGTCATCCTCCACTTGATCAATATCATTTTCCACGACATCTTCTTCAGCAGAGGACGAGTCATCATCTGAGTACAGCACTCGACCTTTAGTCACAATACATGGACTGAGTGGACGGTCCAAACTCCCCGTATCGAGACGTCTAACGCGGTCCTCACCGGGGGGAACACCATCCTCATCACTGTCACTCTCAGTCTCAGCGAGAAATTCCAGGTCCATATCTGACTCGTTACCATTCTCTTGATCAGCCCCGCCATCTGTAGACCTCGCTCGTCTGCGCCCGCGAGACAGATCACCGCCGCTGCTTGCACGAGAACCTTGAGTAGGGTCAGAAATGGCGGCTTGATCAGGGGGGTTGTCTTCACTCGAGCTTGCAATACCTCTCGGTTGGCTGGTGTTGTTTAGCAAATCAATCCCAGAGTCCGATACCAAAGCTTGAATTTCAGCGCCGTCGACAACCTGGGAGAATAATAACGAGTTTTTGGAGTCATCTCTAACCACCCTCAATCCAAAAACAACCCCAAACATACCTCAATATCATGCAATTCCCCAACATCGCCCGATGGCTGTGGATCGGCCACCTCCAATTGCTCGACCTGGGAGTCTGGAAGCAAGTCAGAATCGAGACGATCTCGCAGGACACGCCTTGGTTCGGAAGAAGGCGTAGACGGCCGGCGACGCATGGGTTCTATATTAAACAACTCTTCTCCGATCGAAGGTTCGTCGTTACTCGTCGTGTTTTCGGAGGTGAGGTACGAGAATGGCCCCGCTGGCCGGCACACACCAAGGCGTACGGGCGCAATCAGAGAATTCGCCATGTGTATAAGTTCTGGGATGGCGATATTTAACATGGATTGGAAAACCTTTCTGCATTTATTCAGTTGTTGGAAAGCCAATCTGAAAATTTAAAATTTCTTCTTAATCAAGGTTGCGTTAAAAAAACCCAACTGTTAACTTCCCGACGAAAGCCCACTAAAATGTCGAAATCTTTTTATACCGTTTTAGCTAGGGAAAGAACTTTGTGTGTCTTCGAGAATCCAGCAATCTTACTAATACAACACAAACAAACGGTCTAGTAACACACAGAAACCTAAAGCGAACTATGAGCGAATCAGCTGCAGAACAATTTCGGATACATACAATTTCTTTTTAGCAACTGAAGGTGTTTTTTCTGACGTCAGCACAACCATCACCCTGGCAACAGAGCGAACGAATCTCTTAGCAACCATCACCGCTTCCTCGTTACCAGACTCTGCATCACCGGACAGAGCGGTGATCAATGTTCTAAGAAACTGATCGACAATCTGAAAGAAAAACTCTTAGTTAGTAATTGAACTAAGACAGTTCTAAGAAACACAACAAAATCTTGTCCTAGCACTCGGTAGCGAAGCCAGCCCAACAATTTGGTCATGCTATGCAAATTCAAATCATTATTCATTTATTTAGAAATTGATTCCTTTTACGGTCTATAAACACAGAAAAATTTGCATTTGCATGACCAACTGTCGAGCTGGCTTCGCTACTGAATTAGCAAAGTTTTTTCCTTATTGTTGAAAGGTATTATCTTCTCTAAGCACAGACCGAAGATAGTCCTAGCTCTTCTCACCTCATTGGGGCATTTACTAACGAGACAATGAGTAAAGCTATCCAGTCTAGTCGTGCCATCTTGGTTATTCAAATATTGTTGTTGTTCTTGAGAAGTCAACATGGAGTGCGCGAGATTTTCACTTTGAAATGCATCAGGACGGACATCGCTGAAACGAGAAAACATCATGAAGTACGAGGAACTGATAGAGCTAGCCAGTATTAATAAAGTTAGCTTAGTTTAGGTTTCCTCCAGCAGTAACACAAGATCAATAAGAGATGATCCTTACTGGAACTCTAGGAAAAACAGTTTAGAAATTACAGAGCTACCGTGTCCAAATAAAGTTAGTTTAGTTTAGGTCTCCTCCTGCAGTAACACAAGATCAATAAGAGATGATCCTTAATGGAACTCTAGGAAGAACAGTTTAGAAATGACTGAGCTATCCAGCATAAATAAAGTTAGTTTACTTTAGGTTCCCTCCTGTAGTAACACTGGATCAATAAGAGATGATCCTTACTGGACCTCTAGGAAGAACAGCTTGGAAATGACAGAGCTAATCAGTAGATAATCTTACCTCTCAGTAGACTTCGCTCCACTGAGCACCATATTTTTCACCGCGCTCCATTCCTTGATTATCAACTCCAGCGCTTGCCGGGCAAACTTTGGCGGCTCCAAATCATGATCTGGGAAGTTAGGGTTCCCTTTTGCCGCAGCAACCGCTGCCTGGACACGCCGCTTGTTCGAATGCACGTCCATGCCTTTGGGGCAATACGCACGTTGCTCCGTGATCTGACGGGATACTGTTTGAACCAAAAATAGCAGGATATGTTCGCCCCTAGAGAATGGTAATATTTTGGTCTTTATATGCATCATGTTGATATTCTTCTGAACCGTTCCCGGCTTGAATTTTGATACATGAATGATTTGCATAAAAGATCCCAGACACATACAACCTTTTACAAAAATTACGACTTAACATATTCCGACTTAATACACATTAAACGTCCTTACGTCACGCCAGAGTTAAACAATGAATTGCAATGTAATGTGGGAAACATGTGGGGAAAATTTATCTTGTATTTATATGCATTGAAAACCGCGTGACGTAAGCACTACTAGGTATATTACGACTTACTTTCCATTCGGTTTCGAAATTAGATCTGTCTCAGAGACCAGTTTCTTAAGTAACTCTGTTCTCGTTGCTTCAACTCCAGGTATCAAAGCTTTACATTGACATTTCCTCCAACAATCACAGTAAGCGATCGGGGGTTTCTTCTTGATCCTAAAACAGTAATTTGAGATTCTTTAGAATGAGTAACATGCATCTAAAGTGATCAATTCAGACAATCTCTGATATTCGCAACGACTACACGATAACAAGCAACTTGTAACAAACTTGAGAATAGGGGGGGGGGGGAAGAAGCAGAAATAGAGGATATCAGATTTGCTACAGGGTTGTTATAAGAGACCTGTTGTAACAAGATTGTCACAAAGTTGACAACACAAGACTAAAAATATTGTTATAATGAGACTACACCAGTATTGTTCGAAGAACTTTGTAACAAGTCTGATAATCCCATCAAGCTTGTTACAAGATGTTAACAGTTTGTTCCAAACTTTTTCCAAAAATTTGAACAAGCAGTACGAAGACAAGTCGTTAACAGCTTATGCACAAACTTGCTTTTACGTTTGTTATAACTTATTGCGTTTCTGAGCGTGAAGAAATATCTGTGCAGTTAAATTATCAATGTCTCGGTAAGAGTTATCAGCCTCGCCTTCGGCTCAACATTGATAATTCTGCATAACACAAAAACGTCATCCCATAATTTACCGTAGCAAAAAAGATGGCGACATACCGATTTTACCAGAATACATTGCGGGTATCAAGTAACAATACGTGGGAAAAGATGACAAGAGGCAAAGCTAATGGATTGAAATTTTAACCCAAGTGAGAAAATAACCTATTGTCTTCTGTCTGCTCTTCAAACAATGTTAATTTGTCTTTTTAAATGATTTCAAAACGCAATGCATTCTCGTAAAATCGATATCCGCCATCTTTTTTGCCATAATGAATTGTTTATCATCATAAACATCATACTTGCAGTCGTGTCCTCGATGACAAACTCTCGCACATTCTGTGCAACAGCAGAGAGTACCCATCAGACCGCACGTTCGGCATTCAAATATATTCTGTCTGATATGTTTGGTCCCGGTCCACGTGAACGAACACGTGTCGTTACAACACAGCAAATACAACGGCGACGACATTCCCGATGTGTCAGCGGGGCATATCATGGAGAGAAGTCGATCTTGGTTGACAGTCTTGCTCTCAGGATCTGTTGCGAACTCCTTGGCGACATCAAAAAGAAACAACGCCGAAGGGTATGCCCGGCGACATACTGCTAACATAAACGGCGTGTAGCCGTCAGCGTCTCTGGAACGAAACAAGTCAGTCTTGTTAAGCCTGACACTACATAAACCACGACAAGCAGACAACTTAAGGAAGTACAAAATAAAACAAATGCCGAAAATAGACATCTTGTATTCCTGATATTCAAGAAAAAACAAGAAAACGACGGAGTCGGTGATATTTCGTCTTTATTTCCAAGACATTGTCTATTGGTTTGACTCAGGAATACAAGATGCCTATTTTCGGAATTTGTTTTATTCTGTCACTACATATTCTCTAAATAACGATGTATCAAACGAGTCGCTCATTTAACACTGATTCAAATTCCGAAAGGTTTATTTTAAGGTTTCTTACTTTTCACGGACTATACAAGAATAGAATCGATTGCTTTTAGCTGTATATAGTTACAAGAAATTCATTGCAGGTTTTCTAAAGTAAATTTGTGGACCATTTTTAATATTTTATTGAGTACATTTAGTACTTGTAGGCATTACTACAAGTACTTACTAACAGGGGGATATGCTCTTTGCGGTGTTACCTTAAACATCACCCTTACTTGACACTTACTTGGCTGCAAGCAACGGTTGCAAAAATCGTTTCATTCCCTCGTTGTTACAGAAAAATTTTAATATCCTGAGAGCTTTCGTTTGTTTGTCTTCTTCAGGAGCGCCTGGTGGGACTGTAGATAGAACTAAAAGTTAGAATAGAAAACCCCCTCCGGATGATGAGACTATTGTACTTACATAAGCTTGCAGGAAACTAAACAATACCTGTGACTGCGGGCGCAGGTTCGGCAACAGCAGTGCCAGTGCTTATAGGAGCAACGGATGTCGTTCCCGGTGTACTTGACGTAGTATTACTAGTGGGAGGATCAGGAGGCCAGTGTAAGGTAGGTATTGCGGTATCCTCGTCAATATCAAGGTTCGCTGCTCTCGCGGCCATGACTGCTTTCTGCATCATCTCTCGTATGCTGATACTGCGGCTACTACCACCGCTGGCACCTGAACCTGAGGCGCCTAAATCAAGAATGTAATTTGTTGACGGGATACAAGAAAATAAAAGCTTTCTAAACTTGCTTTGCAGCACAAGAAACAATAGCTTTAAATAGAGACGGGGCGTTGAAGTTACATTGAAAAGAAGAAAGTGTCCGCAAAACTGGTCAAATTAGCACTCACGGCAACATCAAATTTACTCTCTACTCCAACTATTGACTCTATTTCTGCCGTCCACAAAGTTAATGGTACTTAGTAAAGCCAGAAAAGTTACCAGGAACACACAGTTCCCACTGGTCACGGAGGGATAAGTTGGAACAAACATATATCAACAAAGCAAGTGACATTCGTGGGAATGAGTTAGTTTACTCGCTATGATGATGTAAATGAAAAAGAACAATTCTGCAATATACCTGGAGGTGTATTTGTGGTTGAACGACTAGAAGCTTCACGCGTCTCGGAGGGTACAGCGTAAGACACACAGACATGAAGAATGTTCCGATTTCCATCGCAAGTTTCTTTAAGAACTTCGGGAATTTTATAAGCTGATGAAATAGAACAGAATTTACACTTTACGGTAACATCATAGCAAGCTTTAGGGGAGTTACAATACTTTGATGTTATTAGAACACTAAACTAACTTTACTTTTTACAAATTCGATAGCTCCCGAGTTTTAAACTGTTCTTCCCAGATATCCAGCAAAGATCATCTCTTATTGATCCAGTGTTACTGCAGGAGGAAACCTAAACTAAACTAACTTTATTTATACTGGATAGCTCTATCAGTTCTACACTGTTCTTCCTAGAGGTCCAGTAAGGATCATCTCTTATTGATCCAGTGTTACTACAGGAGGAAACCTCAACTAAACTAATTCTATTTATACTGGGTAGCTCTATCAGTTCTAAACTGCTCTTTCTAGAGGGCCAATCTCTTAGTTATTTGTACTTACGACACTGAGTTGTCAGAAAATCCACAATATTCACTACCGCAGTTTCGTTGAGGTCAACCACATCGGAAATCAATTTTTGTTTCTAAAATGACAAGTTAGAAAATGAGTTAACACACAATTAAACCAACTGTTGATGAATCAACGCAGAAAGGTTATCTTACCGGCAAAGACAGAGCAACGACTGCAACTTTCTTGTTGTCCTTACTGGATGAAACACCAATACGTAAAATATGCACTGGCGGAAGACCCTTAAAAAACATGAAAAAGATTTCAAATCCTGTCGCTTTCACTAGGTACGATGTGGAAATGTTAACGGCGATCAAAAACGATTCTGGCCGGCTGAAACACTTCTGGAAAGCTCTCGACTGGAAAAGATTGAGCTGTAGCAAACATGATTCACCCAAGTTCACTGCTGCAAGTAAGCACAGCAATTTCACTTAGGAAACAGCTCCGCAAAAGTGGTGTGAAATTGGTTGGAAGTATTTGTCAAAGTATAAGACACAAGCTCAACTTAAGCTTGACTTCGACTACCGCTAATTTCTCCTAGCTTACAAGGATCCGGATTGGCTAATGGGGAGAATGCAACACATCTGATTGGCTAAAAGATAGATCGAGATAGCGGTACTAGATTTCAAATCTAATGCCCGCTATTATTCTTTTCTCTACTTACCAACCAAACAGGTTCCTTCACGCCGCCCAGACTATCCTTGGCAAGAGGGATTAAACCACCTGTCGAATCTTGCAGTACCATCACCGGACCCTGTAATGAAGAACACCGGGGTTGGCGTGCCTTCCTTAACTCAATTAGGATTCTGTTACACTTCGCTCGATGTTAATATGTTTATATTCCAGTGGAAATCATACAAATATCGAAATTCAAGCCGGGAACAGTTGAGAAAAAGATGAACAATTGATAATTAACCATTTTAATGTGTTGCCGATTTTTCAAGTGTCGTCCTTTCGACATGTGTATGACTTACACTAGAATTAAGCCACACTAAACCTTTAGAAATTACTAGGTGATCTGAAAACACGGAAAGTACTGGCACTATAGTTGTCAAATAGAAATCCATTTTTCGAGCCAAACTAGCAAATTTTTCATTAAGTATTATCTGCGCCGGTTCCCAATTCCTAGTAGACTTATAATTTACTTTACTGAACATAATTACTAAGTTTCAACGAGTTTCATGAAGGAAAATAAAAGATATGAATGATTAAAAAAACAGCAAAATAGATTTGTATTTCATAGCTAGTTCCAGCCTTTTACTTCACTGTCAGATCAGCTGGAGGGAACCTTCATTGACCGTCGGACTCAAATAAAGAAAGTCTTCAGGCATGCAGAGCGAACAGGTATTAAAGGACAGACTACAGTCATTTAAACTCACCACGACAGAGGGATTTAGCTGCATCGGAGTGGTTGATGTCTTGGACAAAAAGCAAGCAGTTTCTGCTGGGAATTGACCGCCTGGTTCTGGCCTGCCATTGGCTAGATTGAACAACGCGTACGATATCTTACTGCCTCGCTTTAATACAGCATGGACACCTGGCAAAGAAAGGAATAATTAGAGATATGTTATCAATTTCTCCGTGCAAGTTCAGCAATTTACCAACCGTCATTGGCGACTGCAACAGTCATCGGTGTTGCCCCAGAAGGGAGAACTAAAGGTTTCGGAGACTTTTGGATACAATCAAAAACTTTGTGGTTAGTGCTTGACTTCACAATCTGCAGTTCGTCCTTGCGAACAAGGCGACAGTGCTTGAAAAGTGACATGGGATCAGTGGGAGATGAGGGCGGTAGTGAGGGATTTTCTTTAGAAGGAAACAACACAGCAGCGTATAAGCCATCAACCTGGAGGGAAAAAATGAATAATGAACTAAGAACAAATTCTTTGAACACACAGCACGTCATCCATTTTAAGTCATGAAGTTATAGTTTTCGTACGTTGTGGATTGCACTACCGACACTGACAACGTTAGCTCCTGTAGCGCTAAACATTGGTCCGTATCAAGCTCTCAAAACTCTCACCAACCTTTACGACATCACCAATGGCTGAATTTTGTTTGTCTTCAACAAAGACAACTTCCTTCAAGTCCCAGTCCTCTTCCTTACTCGCGCTGTCATCACTCGCTTTACGTTCTAAATTAGAAAGTTAGGAAATTATCACTTCTGATCGAGCTATCCAGTATAAATAAAGTTAGTTTAGTTTGGATTTCCTCCTGTAGTAACACTGGATCAATAAGAGATGATCCTTGCCGGACTCCTAGGAAGAACAGTTTAGAACTGATAGAGCTATTCAGTATAAATAAAGTTAGTTTAGTTTAGGTTTCCTCCTGTAGTAACACTGGATCAATAAGAGATGGTTCTTACTCCTGGACCTCTAGGAAGAACAATTTAGAGCTGATAGAGCTATCCGGTATAAATAAAGTTAGTTTAGTTTAGGTTTCCTCCTGTAGTAACACTGGATCAATAAGAGATGATCCTTACTGGACCTCTAGAAGAACAAAAAGGAAAGAGATCTTACTTGAGCCAACTTCAGGCACACGCTCATCTTGATCAACACTCGCAGACCCAGGACTAGCCTTCTTTTTATCTTTCTCTTCGTTTGATGTGATGAGTTTGAAGCGGAGCTTACTAACAGCAAAGTTCCACAATGATGAAACAGCTTGACCCACTCGCGGTGTTTCGCTCCCCACGTTGAACGCTAAAGCTCCGGCATTGTATAAAGGACTGGCTCGCATACAAACCTAAAGGTAGAAAAATAAAAAAATGATGAAGAGATGTTAGTTAGTGAAGAATGTTTGATATGTGAAAAAACAACATCAGCAAAATGTGATGAAGACGTGTTTTACGATTTCTTAGAAATCCTCGCTTACCTGGGTTCCGACAACAATGTCCGACATTCCGCTAATACGATCCTTTTTTGCACGTGCTTTCGCTTTCTCCATTACTTTACGACGTTGATCAGACGGCAGCACCCCCCTGGAAAATAAAACAATTCAGTCAGAAGTTTTGCTCCGGGTAATCGGGAGCTTTAAGGCTGTTAATTAACTAGACTAAAGGCTGTTTTACAGTTACGCGTTTTCCACACGTACGTACACGCACGTAAAAGTCTACATCAATTTCAATATTACATTTGAAATAAACAAATGTTTTGATGGAGAGAATTCAGCATTCGCTACGAGTTAGCATACTTTAGTGGTTCTATTCCTTAAATACAAACTACTTAGAAAAGTTTAAACTTTTAAGTGCGTGCACGTACGTGTGAAGAACGCGTAACTGGAAAGCAGCCTTTAGAGTTGACTACAGCTGCAAGAACAAGTGCAACTGAAAGACTTTGCGGTTAAAAATCAACCATTGCAAACTTGATAATATCCTGGGGGGTTTTTACACAATATGTTTTGAAACCCCCAGATGATCCAAAGCGATGACAAATAACGGTTTCGGGAGATAATTTAAGATATAAAAATCTCGTAATCGTAAATCCCATAATGTAAAGCTCCCTATATAAGCCTAGTTTCTATTAAGCCGTAAATGTTGTTAATATTATATCTAAGTGACCGATGTGATAGAGCATATACACTGATCTACACTTAATAAAATTAATTTGAACACAGCCAACAATAAAGAAAAGGTACATCCGGACTATATTTCATCGTCCAGAATGACTTTGCTACGACAGATACGGCTACATGGAAACTAGGCCTTTCTGAGCTTGTCTCGTTAGATGAAGTCTTAAAAGTAATTCTGACGTTACATACCACCAATACAGGTTGCCAGGTACAGTCTGTACGCAGGTGTACAGGGGACACGTGAAGATCTCGTGAATTTTCTCTTTCTCGAAATCTGGGAAGATTTTGGCAGAATGTTCCAATTTCGAAGCGACCGCTGACAGAGTCTCATCCAACCAAGTGGCAACCTGTGGATAAGCATGAAATCACGACTGTTCACCAAATCCCATAATCCTGTTCGGGTATTGTTTTGGGCACGAAATCCCGCAAAAATCAGAACAAAATGTCGTGGCTTTGCGCCTATAAAAAGCTCTTTCAAATCCAAAACGACGGAAAGCATTGGTAGCCCAAATAATGCGCGTGCACAATATTATTGTATTTAGTAAAAAAAGTAAATAAGGAAAAGTGAATAGGTGAATAAGGAAACAGATGCAAAGTAAGAAGAACAATATTTCGTCATTTTACAGTACTATGTTATTGAAGAAGATATTTGGCACTAAATTGTTCGACATTAACTACACATAGGTATATTCTGGTGTGTGCATGTACAGTATTATAAAACTAGACATATCCCGAGTAAGGTGTGCATAGTTGCAGTACACAAATCAATTTTAAACTGTATATTTCGAATCGATTTGATTCACTTTCAAAACTTGCTTAAATTAAATTGTGTACTACAACTATGCACACCTTATTCAGTATATCTCTATTTTTATATTTGCTGAAACTATCAGCTGGCCAAGGACACAGTACTATAACATTGGTAAGTGTTCACGAAAGGCATAGCTTCTCTCACTAACAGAAATCATAAAAAAAAATTCCACGTTTCAAGCGAAGATCCTTCGCTTGAAACTACTAACTTCACGAAAAATGTACTCTGAACACAAAGGCACTCGAACATTGCTTTAAAGTTTCAGCTTGTGATAGAACTAACACCAAGGCACCGAGAGATGCCTATTTCTCAACTGCTACTATATGATGTGCATAATTTTGACTGGAACCCTCAAACACAGCGAGACTTATCACCTTACCTTGCCTGAACGCGTGGAAACAGTCGCTCGAGATGAACAAGCTGATAATTTAACAACATTCTCGTTCATTAACCCGAGTGTTTTCGTCCGAGGATGTGTGATCTTCGTTCCACGATCATTCAGAGGCGAAAACGGCGCAGAATCACTCCATTTCCACTGATGTACATTTCCTTCACTGTCTAAACAGACTAATTCCGAGTACATCGCTGCTATCTTCACAAATCTCGGCATCGACGTCTTCTGCAGAGTAAAAAGAAGGCAGAATGTCAGTAAACTTTAAAATTTATTTACCCAAACGAGGCCTACGACCAAGCGCGAAAATGCGCTTATAAAAAGTACAAGAATTATACACGAAATTTTCGGCAGATTCAGAATTATTTTAAGTTCGAATTCCTATTTATTTATTTACTCGTTGTCTGTGATTTACCTAGTTGGGACTTCGACTCCGTTCGCTTATCCCTTATACTCACTTTCTATAGTGCAATACCATAACGTCTCGTTTGCTGTTCTGTGAAGAAGATTCAAGGCTTTGAAGCTTCGCCTATTCTATCCTAAAGTTTCCGTCGCTCATACGTAAATAATTAGCGCGGGAAATACTGTTTTCTCTTGCTAACGCATCTCAAAACATTCACTGGCTTTTAGAACGGTTCTTCATTGAGCTCACCTCGCCTGGCCAATATTCCAAATCTCCAATGAACGTTACAGGTTCCTTCGCGCTCTTTTTTACTTGATTATTCGCAGAATTCTTGTCTTGCGATGCGTTATTGTTGTTCTTACTCCCCCCGGATCCGCTATTCTCAGCCAGTCCCAGGCCACTCCACCATCGCTCGCGTCGCAGCAGGTCTCTCTCTCGGTCCCGCTCTCTCTCGGCCTCAAACTCTCGCTCGAAGAAACGACTTGCTCTGCTGCCCATGCGCCGTGGAAGACTGCCGTAGATGAGATCTTCAGGAAGTATATTGTCAGCGTCCATCATGACCGCAGGGTCGTCTGGGTGAAGGCCCGTTTCCAGGATTGAGAATAAATCTTCTGTAAGTTGAGAAATAGGTTAAGAAGAACTAGATTATATTAATTTGACACTGCAGAGAACAACGAAAAATTCGTTGTCTGAAGCGGGATTTAAACTCGCATCTTCGGGTTTCGTCACGAAAATATTTCGTGCACTTAAATTGGACAAGACTCGCTACCAATCCCAGTTGACTCGATAGCTCAATTGGTAGAGCGGCGGTCAAGAAAGCCGAAGATGCGAGTTCGAATCCAGCTCAAAACAACGAATTCTTCGTTTTTCTCCGCAGTATCGGATTAATATGAATCTAGTTTTTCATATCTCTGAGGATGGTTCTGAAATAGGTTAAGAGATTAGATAACAAACGCGCGCACACAGTCTCGATTAATAATGCCATTACAGGCTAAATTTTAATGTCAGGAGGGCGAAAACCTATCAGCACAACTACAGTAGAAAGATCCTCTTGAAATTGCAAAGTTTAATAGTGAATATTGTAAAATAGCCTTGTAAAGTTTAGATTACATCCGGAAAAGCCTACCACTTTCGGCTTAAATATTGTACGGTCAAATTCGTTCCCCATAACACAACTCAGAACAAAATTGTTCTCAAAGCATAATTTTGTGGAAACACCCCGCAAATTTATTAGCACAAAACTTTCGAGCCGTTAGCTCGAAATTATACTTTGATTAATAATCCCCATGCAAACATACAAGGAACTTAAAATTGTTCTCGTTTACTGATCAACTGGAAAGTGGATTGCGTGTAAGCTACAAAATACCCAATATACAGTGCAGCATATGTACATTTCTCAAAGAACTCAACTAAATCATGTCTAAACAAGATAACAAAATGCGTACCGCCCGGAATGTATGAGTCGCCTTCTTCTTGTTCATCACCGTCTTCCTCATCGCGACTTAGGAGGTTATTCACTGCCAGATTCACATCCAAATTCTACAAAAAAACATACGCGGTCACTCGTACAAGACAACTGTACTTCTATCATGAACAAATGTTGGTTGGGAGGTGAGTAGTACAGGGCCTTCCCTCGAAACCTCCAATTCAATCCAATTTCTTATCTTTCAGGTGGCGAAAGAACATGCATTTAGTATATTAGGACTCAAAATAACGCTCCGCATTGCGATGGTAATAATGAACAAATATTAAGGAATTCCGCTTATATTATTCATTACGTTCAACGCCATTGACTCTTCCTTATACACGTGCATTATACTTTAAATATTTGGATTTTGTTCATGTACAGTATACAAGCGCAGTGTAATTAGCTATTCACATGCCAGGTTCATTCGACACTTTCGGGTACCGCCTCTTCTTCCGCTGCTCATGACAATACGATGCAATTAAAGAGTACAAATACGCGACAAGTTTGAAAATTTATTTTGCCAGCGTTGACTGGCAACTGGTCGCTATTTTAAGCCCTGTATATTTGCCATATCTTATTGCTTTAAAATGTTTCTCTAAAGATTCTGTAAGAAGCCTCACTAGCCTTCAATTGGCTATCATCACATTACACTGTAAAACATTCTTATCTTTATGTAATTTTCTTAAGACACGGGGAAATTTTGCTGTGGTTTTCTCCTAATGTGAAGGAGTCAATGTGTTTCAGCAAATGAAAACCTATAACAACGTCTTTCTCGCAGTAATCCGCTCTTTCGCATCCTCCACAAACAACTAAAATTGCAGTCTAAAGTCGCCCATGTGAACGGTCCTTAAAACGCAAAACTCACCGTCCGCTGTAACTCTCTAACAATCGCCGCTCGTGATTTGTCTTGTAGAACCACTTGAGCCTGTGCAATAAGTTCTTCTGGTACAGCTGATGCTGGGACTACACTACGTGACGTAAGCCAGCCTGAAGCACCAACACGTCCACGAGCACGCACAACACGACCGCGGCCACGCGTAGCGAGACGACTGCACGCACGCAACGTTACTGGATTGTTGGATGAACTCCACCTGAGCAAAACAAATATACACCATGTTCTTCCACCAAAATAACAAAGTTATACTTTGCATGAAGTACCGTTTTTATGTTTTAGGCACGCATCCAAAAATGCGCAAGTCTTTTGATGAAATTAAAATATAATGTTGTGGAAACACCACGTATAAGTTTATTATCGCAAAGCTTTCGATCCGTAAGCTCGGATCTTCATCAGTGCTAATAATAATGAAGATAAAGAAGATCTGAGCTTATGGATTGAAAGCTTTGCAAAAATAAACTCCCATGTTGTTTCCACAAAATTATACTTTAATTTGATATTCACCATGCAAACATACAAGGAACTTAAAGGAGCAGTGTCACATTTCACGCAAATTTTATTTCTTTATTTTCTTGCTATTTTACGAATTTCTTGTAGATTCAGCTTGATTAAAGCACATAAATTGCATTATTTTTACCTTCTTCTGTATGCAAGAGCAACAGATGTGCAGTGAAATCGCTCCAAATCCAACGGTTACATCCCGCCTCGATTTTTGCATTTTCCATGCTTTAAATAGATTGCACACCTAATAAATTCTTTAGCGTTGATTTTCGTATAATTTCCTTCGACCTTTGTCATTCTGTTGCTTTTTAATCATCCGGAAATATCTAATTTCAGACCATGCTCGCCCTCCATTGAGGACGCCATCTTGGATTCGAAACTTGAAAACGTTGGCCCAACGCTTTCAAGTTTATTATGTGCAGAAGCATATGCGTGAAATATGACACTGCTCCTTTAAGCCTTTTGGTGATTTCCTAGACAACAGACTTGTTATCAACAAGCTAATATTCTGGATGCGTCCGCATGCCTTGCGACAGCTTGTCCATGACAAGTCTGTTGCAAGTTTTTAAATGACTTGTCGCAAGTTGACTGTCAAAATTAACCTGCGACCAACAAGCTTGCAGCAAGTTGTCTGAGCAAGTCTGCAAGCAACAACTGAAACAAGCATGATTTTAAAAACTTGATAAATTTGTTTTATAAAATGACATTTTATTGCAATATTCATGTCAAACCTCAATGCAGGATGACCAGACAGTGCTGCAAACGACTCTCCTGAGGGCAACAGCCAAGAACTCTCTCCATGTCCTCGTTCACCTACTGTGGTTTTGAAAAAAAGCAAGTTTCACAGACTGCTTCAGTTTCTATATTCAAGACTGTGATATTGTCTCTCTCAAAAATTCCCAAAAGCAAAACACAATGAACAATACAAACATTCTTAATTATATACAAATAAAACAAAGTTAATTTCAATATCGATTTCAATGTTACCCCCAACTCACAACCGTTTGTCAGTCATCTTAGTGCTTTAAGAGGATACTTAAGAAAATATGCAAATTGCCAACGTGAATTCAGAAGGCTGGAAATGGACACACAAATCTAATAACCAAGCAACTGTATTGTCAATTTCACTTACTACTGTGTAAAACCACATGAGATGAAGATCTGGCAGAACTGCCCTCATCACTTCTGCAATTTAAAATAGCCAGAATTACCTCAATATCACTTAATATACAAACTAATTTTCTACAGGGAGGTGGGACAAGTTTTCCCGCCTGTTGCATATTGTGACCAAATTGTCGCAAAGCAATTAGGGGATAACTAAATAAAAACAGGCCAAGTTGTGAGTGGTTTGGCTTCAATGAGATTAGGAAAGGTGTTTTGTATCAACTATCAATATGAAAATGTGATGTAAAACCCAAAGTATGGCCTGCTCCACAGACATTTTAGGTAACTTAGACAAGGGGAAAAATTTTATATCAATTTGTCACAAATTAAGAATATACAGGTGTGCAACTTGGGGGTATTTCTTGTCTTGCGTGGATGGCTTGAGTATGTCATAAGCACGCTCATTTCTGGTAAGTACACATGCAAAATTAAGGAATTAGTGGGAAATGGCAATTTTTAGAAAACTTTCTGCTAGATTGCCTTTGTTCACAGAAATACATAAAAATAAGTTGCCCTGTATATTTCAAGCAACAAATGAAGTTATGTCACTTATAAAACAGCAGAAACCATTTTTCTGTAACACATTTATATTGAAATTTGAACAAATGTACTTGCAAGAAATGCATGTGGATATGATGTAATGGGTGAGACAACAAAATCATAGGCTAAGTGTCCCCTAGTTGCACATCTACATACCCTTAATCTAAGACTTTGTGAAAAACTGTTAGAGCATAAAATGGTAAAAATTTATTTTGATCTTGGTGTATGTTGTTTTGGTATTTTCTTTACAATAAAGATAGCAATCAAAGCAAACCAAATTACACATGCATTTATCTGATACAAAAACTTTCCATGCAAATATGATTGGGTAAGTTCCTTGTTACTTAAATTCACCATCGCAAAAATGATAGCAGCATGTCAATTTTACCAGAATGCATTGCAGGTATCAAGTAAGAATAGTAAAATACCTGGGAAAAGATCACAAGAAGCAAAGCTAATGGATTGAAATTTTAACACCAGTGTGAACATAACTTGATAACCGTCTGTACTTCGAAATATGTTAATTTGGCTTTTTTAACGATTTCAGACCACAATGCATTCTGGTAAAATTGATATCTGACATCTTTTTTGCTATGGTGAATTGGGTAGACTTCATACAAAAGACACTATAAGTTCTGGGTAAAACCCTCAAATATAACTATCTCATATTCGAAGCAACACTTACGCCGCAACGGGTTCTTTGCTTGCTACATCGGCTTGTTCAGGTGATACAGAGAATCTCTGCCGACAAACTGTACCGTCCTGTATGCAACAATATCAATCAATTATTGAACATTCTATTTTGATCATTTTTGTCAACAGCAATAAAGTTCTGCTTATCATAAAGCAACAATACCTCAGTTAGAAATGCAACATGGTTTGGACCAAGGACCAAATCAGTAACTGTACATGGCAGTTCACTAGAGAATCATCAAGTGTATACAGAATTTAGGAGCAATTACAAAATACTCTGGCAAGTAAAGCAGGATAATTATACAACTATACTCTGACAATAGATATTGGCGCTTGGCTACTGGCTACATGATTTCGCTGCATGTTAATGACAAAATATGCTTATGTGTTTTTTTTTTGTTTGCCTTTTTCTTTCGGATTTCACGTTTTCATGTGTTTGCCTCCAGCCAAGTAAAATCTTGCTTCATAACAAGCTGCATTATTTTCCCTATATAGCTATACTTTGGTAGGGGTTTTGGTAAGAACGAAGCAAATACATATAAAATACATGGCGGCCTATTTTCTCGCTAACGTGCAGCCAAATCATGTAGCCATATAGTCAGTAACCAAGTTCCAATCTTCTCCTGTATAATAAACACTTGATCAGTAACAGATGATCCTTACTGGGATTCTACGAAGGGCAATTTGGAACAGATAGTGTTTTCCTACTGTACACAGTTAGTTTGGTGTTCGTTTTGCAAGATCATTGTCTATGTCATGATGTCCATACATAGACAACACTTATGCTGTTCCAAAACCTCTACTTAAAACTTAAAATATCAATAATTCGATATCCCCTTCAAAGAAACTGGCCTTTCCAAACTTTTATACATGTATTTGATGAGTGAAATAGACATTTCATAACTCGAGATTAAAACATGACAGATTATTCAGCCACCACGAGGCGTCGTGACAAAAAAAAAATAAAACGCAAATACTACCTCACAGAAGAGCCCGCTTTCCTTCGATTGACGATATCTTTAAACCTAAATGAAAATCAGAATGGCCTACCTGATGAGTACGAAAACAGCGTGATTTAAAAAAATATTAATTGAATAAAGTTGAACAAAATTCAATCACGAGTTGAATACATGTCACATTTTACGTACCCGTCTTGAAGTTGCTCCACTGAGCCCGGTAAAGGACAAACAGTAAAAAATATCGAAGACATGGCTTCGAAGATGAATGCCCTCGCCTTAAATCGCCATTATTTCCAAATACAAAGGTAGAAACTCGAAAAATCAACGAGATTTTTATGTATAAAAATTAACTAACTCAGTTTTGCTGTTTGAAATCTTTTTAATGACACGAGCCCACTGTCGACGTGACGTAACGGTCAGCAATCATCAAGAAAAACTTAATGTCAGTCTTAATGTCATAAAAATGATATTGCTACGAAATTGACACTACGCTGACATTCCGAGAACTGTAATAACAGAACCCATTTACAAGAATTTTTTATACTTCAGCTAAAGAGTTAACTATCATGTATTAAGTATACTGCTTCTTAGCTAAAATAAGTTTCAAAAGCTTTAAATAATAAAATTGTTCACAGGTCAAAATTTACCTAATTTTGAAAAGTTTATAATCTTCCTATGATGCCTTTTCCTAGAATGGCGCGAGCCTTGCACAATCTAATTCCCAGAATATTCCATAGAATGATAAATCTTAGAAAAATCTACATCTAATAATTCTTGCATATTTCTTATTGCATATGCTCTTGTTTTGATTATATTTTTAAATTAAATATTTTCAATATTTCGATAAAGTCTTTTAGGCGGATGTCTTTTGGATTTCCGTTTGATGCCAGCACTACTGTGAAGCTACGGCTAATGATCTTCCCCTTTTATCATCTGGCGAATTCTAGAAAAACAAAGATGGCTTTAAGATATTAATATGGTAGGAAAATCTGTGTGGGCACTAATCCGAAATAGGTCATTGCTCTTTGATAGTGTCTGTTTGTGTCTGAGAAAATATCTCAAACATGGTGGTGCAGTGTTGGTAGTATTCTACAATAAGCTGTCGTGGTTTGTGTCTGAACTACCTGAAAAAGATGCACGTTTGAGATATCTTTTTCAGGTAGTACAGACACAAACCACGACAGCTTATTGTAGAATACTACATACACTGGACCACCACGTTTGAGATATCTTTTTCAGGTAGTTCAGACATAAACCACGACAGCTTATTGTAGAATACTACCTACACTGGACCACCACGTTTGAGATAACTTTTTCAGGTAGTTCAGACACAAACCACGACACGGCATATTGTAAAGTACTAATGCGGGTATATTTTTTAGATAGTTTGACAAAAATCACAGCAAGGTGAACGAGTATTTGTTTAAACAAGAAATCAACAAGCAAGACTTTCAAACCAAAAGTTGCCAAAATGTTTAGCGATTAATTTACACTCAATGGCGAGTTTTATTTAGTTCAATATTTATAATGTCAAAAGATAGGTAGTTTAAGCATTATGTTTGATGTTCAGTCTGATCTCGTCGTAGCATACAAAGTGGTTTTATCTCGCAGTGTATTACGTACCTCGCTGAAATAGAGTGCGATGATTGCTCTTTTTTTCTTCTTGTTGAACGTTTTCTGCCTACTTAACGAATTTAGTTCATGTGTCATTTAAATCTTAATTTTAAATCTGTTAAAGATTAAAATAGTTAAAATTTAACAATCGTTTTACTTTTAAACATATTTTGCTGTTTGTGCATTAACAAGCGATTTTTATGCAGTAAATCACCAGTTAAATGGTTGTGGATTATTCTATGCAATGAAGTCACTTTATCTCAAGTTGATTTATTTGAGGTTGGTATTTTAATTTCTCCCGAGGAGTGTTAAACATTTGAGTTCACAATCGTTGACTTTCAAACATTAAGTGTATGATTTGTAAAGCGGATAAATTAAACAGATTTGATTGGTTAATGATGGCCGTAGTTAAATTTTGAATTTTTCTTTCAATACAGACCTGATGTGGATTCCTGGCTTGCAGGATCTGTTGTCTCGCCATTTGCCTGAGTTGACATTCCATACCTCATGGGTCCTTCATTGTGTTTGGATTGATATTCTAGAACTTTTTCGTATATCATTGCTAGAAAAAAACGAACGACAAACACGGCAGTTGAACGGATGGGTGGCATTGTAGACATATTACAGAAGAGACGGGACCATGGTTGCGATGATATGAATGCATGTAATATGAAGATATGAAGGAGAGCTGGTGAGAAAGATTATAGAATGAAGAGATCAGAAGACGTGGAATTGAAGACATTGTAGAGAAGGAAGAATGAGGTGATATGGACATGTAAAGAAGAGGAGAACTGATCAGACGCATTATAGAATGAACAGACCAGAAGATGTGGAGTGGAAGACATTGTAGAGAAGGTGAAAGAAGCAAGATTAAGACGATACGAACAAGTAATTAGTAATTAAAAGATAATATGAAGAAGATCTCGTCAGAGACATCGTAGAGTGAAGAGATCAGATGTGGACTGAAAGACATTATAGCAAAGATGAAGGAAGATTGAGATGATATAGACATGTAAAGAGAAGAAATGAAGAATTTATCAGAGACATTATGGAATGAAGAGACCAGAAGATGTGGAGTTGAGAAGATGAAGGAAGATTGAGATGGTATGGACATGAAATAAGAAGAAATGGAGGAGAAATAATCAGATATATAACGGAGTAAAGAGATACGAAGATGTGGAGTGAAAGACATTGTAGAGAAGATGAAGGGAGATAGAGAAGAAATAAAGGACCTTCAAGAAGTGAATAGACAACATTCGACAAGAAAAACGGTTAACGATTTACTTTATTAAAGAGCGGACAAGACAGTTCCCAATCAGTCAATAGTCACATATCAAACTTACATTTCCAAGCTTCTACGGTGTGTTCTTGCTCATCAATAGAGTGGTCGTATTTTTCTGGGGCCGGCTGAAAAAATATAGCACGTAAAATAACCACTAGAATACCCGAATCATTGCCTGAAGTATGTAATTTGCGATAAACTTACCCCCAGGACCTCTCCTTTGTCATACCATATATGTACATAAGGGTGTTGCAAAGCTTGATCAACTGAATATCTTTTCGATGGATCAACCACCAAAACTTTCGTCAAAAAATCACGAGCGTCTAAAGCTGTAAACAAGAAAGAAGATCACTTAAAAGGAAAACAAAAATAAACATAGCGAATGTAACAGAAGAGATTCTAGTCGTATTTAAGTGTGCAAAATTGCATTTTAGAAATTTCAGGTTATAAATACTTTATTCATCTTACTTTTTCTATGATCTCGTGGAGTATCGTTAGGAAATAATTCATCTGGAAAAAGCTCCTCAAACGATTTTCCGCGATGCCTCTGCCTGCTTTGGCAGTACATACGAACCTGCACAACAAAAGCGAGAATACGATTTAGCAGGTTAAAGTTTAGTTGAACAAGGATGACAAGCTGATAATTTCAGAACCATCCTCACAAATACGAAAAACTAGATTCATATTCATCTGACACTGCAGAGAACAACGAAAAATTCATTGTCTTGAGCGGGATTCGAATTCACATCTTCGGGTTTCTAGACCGCCGCTTTACTTAATAAAAACTATAATTGAAACACTGCGCGTCCGCAAAGACAAGCGTTAAGTCGTCGCGAAAACATTTCGTGCACTTAAATTGGATAAGACTCGCTACCAATCCCAGTTGACTCGACAGCTCAATTATAGAGCGGAGGTCTAGAAACCCAAAGATGCGAGTTCGAATCCCGCTCGAGACAAAGAATTTTTCGTTGTTGTCTGCAGTGTCTGATTAATATGAATCTAGCTTAAGCTAATAATACCGGTAAAGGAAACAAGAGCTATCATCAACTCTCATTAGTATTTCAACACACGTATTACCGTAGGTTGCAGTTTTTCAAAAAAAACTTCTTCTGGTGTTCCCAATTGTTCTGTGATCTTATGCCACTGGTCAATGTCTGCAGCAGTTTCAGTTAAGAAATAATTGTTCGTGCTGATTATAACTATCTAATTGTTTTTCGGATCAATAAGAATGGATCCTTACAGGACCTCTAGGAAGAACGGTTTAGAACTGATAGAGCTAACCAGCATAAATAAAGTTAGTTTAGTTTAGATTTCCTCCTGTACGTAGTAACACTGGATCAATAAGAAATGATCCTTACTGGACCTCTAGGAAGAACGGTTTCGAACTGATAGAGCTATCCAGCACAAATAAAGTTAGTTTAGTTTAGGTTTGCTCCTGTAGTAACACTGGATCAATAAGAGATGATCCTTACTGGACCTCTAGGAAGAACGGTTTAGAACTGATAGAGCTATCCAGAATAAATAAAGTTAGTTTAGTTCAGGTTTCCTCTTGTAGTAACACTGGATCAATAAGAGATGATCCTTACTGGACCTCTAGGAAGAACAGTTTAGAACTGATAGAGTCATCCAGTATAAATAAAGTTAGTTTAGTTCAGGTTTCCTCCTGTAGTAACACTTGATCAATAAGAGATGATCCTTACTGGACCTCTAGGAAGAACAGTTTTACTCTAGTTCTGATTGAACAATCCAGTATGAATAATGTAAGTTTAGTTTAAACATCACACTGGTCATTAGTAGATTTTTGCTCAACTGTAAATCCAAAGGATACGATCAACTCCAGGAAACATGACCTGTCCCTGAATCATCTCGCCAAAAATGCATCCCACAGACCAACAATCAACATTCTCGCTATATCCCATGCCAAGAATCACTTCGGGTGCGCGGTAATATCTTGTCACTACATATGGCGTCATCATAAAGTTTGAACCAGCAGATCTTGCCAAACCGAAGTCGAGAATCTAAACAAGCAGTACAGGTTGTGTTTATGTTCATACTACATGCTTCAACTACTTGATAAAAAAAGTGTGTTTATAGCATCACAACCACAGCCCAAATTGCAACAAGTCACTGTAGACATCTTGCAACAGACTAGTCATCCAGTGGCGGATCCAGGGTAAGTCAAAATAAATTATATACAGTAGCTCAACTTTAAATTCAAAATAACTTTATAACAATGTCATAGGTTCAAAAGAATAAAATTTAACCAATAAAGTTGCTTTGAAGGTATTTTAAAATGTAAATATATCCTAGAATGAGCTGTGGTAATTTATTTTGACTTATGCTAGATCTGCCACTGTTGTCATTAACAAACCAATGTCAGTATTCATTTGTCTACCTTAAAACAACAAGGCCATTGCATGCTACCAGTCTGTGTTACAAGTTGATTGTTAAAATTTATCCACAGCTTCCTGGATGTTATTTCACAAGGTTGTAACAAGTCAGATTTTAACAAACTTGTTTTAACAAGTTGCAAAGCCTGTTACATTTCAGTGTACGGCAAACATGCCAAATACTGCAGTTATTATTAACGCTCAATGGTATTAATGTATTGGTGGCAGTAGTGGAATCATAATTTAAGAAAAACATTTGTGTTGGATATCAAAGCCAAGCCAAGGTTTGGTCCTTGCTCAGATCACACATACCTTAAGACTACAATCTGACTTCACAACAATATTGCTTGGTTTGAGATCCTATTAAGCATAAAAAATAAAATCTTAATAATTTACTTCAATGGAACAAGCTATGTTAGTTGTTCTGTACATCATTCTGCGCTATTTTCTATATTTTAAGTATTTTTAGAATCCATGGTTCTTAATATCTGCTATTCAGTGGATCGTGCTATTCAACACTGGAACAATGAAATGTCTAATCTTGCTTCGAGAAGCTTGAAAACAATTTGATTAATACATGACTGTGTTGTCTTTAAACTTACCCTGTGTATTATGCCAGCAGAATGAAGATGCTGTAAAGATAATACAAAGAATAAAAATAGATATTTCGATCCTAAATTAACTATAAATAACCAAAACACACAGTGGGGAATACCTTCACTCCACATAACATTTGATAAAGTAAATATGATAGCCTTTCATGGTCTAAATCCATTGATATTACTTGACATAAATTGGCATCCATTAATTCCATAACTAAATATCTGACATAAAATACAAAGAAGGCATATTGGAACAAATGCACACCCAGGGTTATGTGATAAAAGTAAAACAAATTCCGAAAATAGACACCTTGTATTCCTAAAATTCAAGAAAAAAACAAAAAAAACGACGGAGTCGGTGATATTTCATCTTTATTTCAAAGACATTGTCAAACCAATGTCTTTGGAATAAAGACAAAATATCACCGACTGTGTTGTTTTATTGTTTTTTTCTTAAATATCAGGAATACAATGTCTATTTTTGAAATTTGTTTTATTTTAGTTGCCTGCTTGCCATGGTTTTTATGTGATAAAAGTAATACAAAAATATACAATGTTCATTCACTAAATGAAACTTTACGATAAAGCAGAATTCAGCTAGTGAACAAACCAATATCTTCATGTACTACCCACACTGGCAACATTGCTATCTGGCAACATATTCCACAACTGTCTAAATGCTAACAAAGAATTGTAGCAGACAAATGACCTTAAAATACAGTAGAACTCACAAGTCAGTAAAATCTTCCAAACAATCTTGTGGTGTAAAAACATTCAACAGAGAAACAATCTATAAGAAAATTACAATTTCAAAGTGAAAAGAAGAATCTCTTTGTCTCAATTTTGTATTTTGTTAACTTTGCAAGGCTATAGTTACGTTTGTTAATTTTACATTCTTCAAGACATGTACTTGTTAAAAAACAAATTACATTTTTATGATTGACAAGCTGCATCAAAACAAGTTCTCGATATGCTCTCTTGGCATGAGTGACATTTTGGAATGGACGATTTAACTTCTTGATTGCGACTTTTCCTCCTGTTTCTGTGTCCAGCGCAGAACTAGAAAATTTTAAGTTAATATTTAATATCAAAGAAACCAGGTGGCAAAGTCAATAATATACTGACAGCTTTAGACTCTTGATTGTGCTGACTGCAAGAGAATGCACAACCTGTAACATTGGGGCAATGCCAAATGACCTTGGCAAATATAGTTGAATCAAAGACAGTATGTATACATTTAACAGGTACATGTCATATATCAATCACAACTATTTTCACAGCTATCAATCAAAATATTTTTTATGCAGTAATCAATCAATGACTCTTCAGTTGACACTTTTTGGATTTGAAGTCTAATTGTTCCTGGTGAAAGGAATAATGTTGGGTTAGATTACTACCAATCGATAAACATTTTGAATGGCATGATCTTAAAAGCACATTTAGACTTTAGTTTCCTCTCTAGGCCCTTTGGTTTTGACATCAGACTTTACTTAGCTTAATTCATGTCAGCTTTAGGCAAGTTATACCCAGGCAGAAAACTTCATATAATAACAACTTATAAGTGCCGGACATGCAGTATAACTAATCATTTTATTGATATGCATGAAGCGGATTACTCGAGCTTAAAATTTATGCTTATTGATCAACACCATAGTGAAATACTCAAGAGTGAAATTTTTTGGATAGGAATGTTGTTGACCAACCGGAAAGGCCTTAATGGTAGTCATGATTTCGCCCAACAATAATTTACCCATAATTTATTGTATATAAGTATCCTCTGTGTAAAGCTAGGCACTCTGAAGAAGACTGTGGCATGCAGCTGAAAATTTAGTTTTTGTATCATATATATTTTTTTAATAAACTTCTTTGAAACGTAGTTGTTCTGTTGGTCACATATATATATATATATATATCTTGGAATAAATAATATCTCATTGTCTTTTCATTGTTTTCAACACACTACTGACAGCTGTTTTTCTCTGACATTTATTCACAATTTAGCATTCTACATTTACCACTAGCCCTTCATTTGCTGCTAGCTGAACATATTGATTAACCAGCTCATCACAAAACAAAACAACAACTATCATCAACAATAGCATTTGTCAATAAAACACATTTATTTGTCAATAAAACACATTTATTTGGCGTGTGAGATTCATTTCTTTATAGATAAAAATATCAATGATGAAATATGTCGTGCACATTTTAAAAGCGTTGCAGCTTACCTGGACAAAGGTAAAAAAAATGGAGTTTTATTTCAACTATTTTTAGCCTAATTGCTTCAACTTACTCAGACTAATGGTTTCCCAATTATATTGTCATGTGTCAAGTTTTATAATTTCTACAACCCAATTGGAATAACCACAATGAGGCAAGTGTAGTACCTCAATTTAAATGCTCTCAAGAATTTCATGTAAAAATATATTTAAATAGACGAGTTAGCGTCCTACCCGTATAAAAATGCAAAACAATACTCTATTTTGTGACACACATCAGATAAGCCCCCTTATAAAACAATAAGTGCCAATAAACGATAAATTGGAGAGGAATAATTGAAACATTATTCATACTTTGAAGCAAGAATATAAAACAACGACAACTGCTAGAACTTTTAAATTTTTTTTCAAAAACATTCCTAGGCTAGTCACGATTCTAGTTTCCGATTTATAAATTCAATGAAAATGTCAGTTTGAGCTTAGCGCTGAAAAGTCTTTGACACGACAGATGACAAATCGTGTTTGTATTTATAATATAGCGGGAGAAATACTCAATAATTTAGCAAGTTTGTATAAGTTTCGTTGTATCGATTCCTTACCAAACCATTCCTTGAGCTCCAGAACCGATCGGCTGTAGATTTTCGTATCTTTTCGGAACAGAGAATGAAGTATCTCCTATCATTGTCGAGTAAAACATGATTTAAAAGTTTTGACTTGCCAAAATCGTCAAGGCAAGAAACCTAATGCACTACAGGACGATATATTTACAGTCTCAGCCATTGAACGACAGCTGACATCTCAAAACAACGCCAAACAATTTATAAATTCAAAATGAAGCCATATTTAAATTTTTAAAATCAACATTTTGTTTTTTTCTCAAATATCTCAATTACGCATGCGCTCACACGACATCTTCTCCAGGTCCCTTTAATTGAATTTGGGTCAGTGAACTCTAATACAACTGGAACGATAACTCCCATGTTTTCGTCCTATGATTGGATGAAGCCAAATTTGAAGCAAAAGGCGGGAACCGCGCGGGGAAAATGGCTTGTTCGAAACGACTGGGGAAAGTTACGAGGAGTGAAAAGTTTGTTTTTGAGCGAAAATATGCTTGAAAAATGAGAATTTTTATCGCAAGACTTCAATTTTAAAGATTCGATCCTGGTTTTCTGGATAGTCCTGACTGTTCTACACTTGGTTACGGAAAAAATTGAGGGCTATCAGTTTTTTACTCTGGAAAATGACGAAAGTTTCAACGTGCCGAAGCAAACTACGAAGCAAACTACGCTCTTCAACTCAAGAATATATTGCTTTAAAACATGTCAACTCTTCCAAAACTTATCTTGTGCTAAAGTCCAGGTATCGTTGTTTATTTTGAGCTTTTGGTCTTTGCTGTAGCCCTTCTAAAACGTGAGTAAATCGAGGTTTTCAAAGTGGTGTATTTGTATGGTTGATTTAAAAATACGTACAAAACTAACATTTTTCGTCAGATAGCATTAGTTTTAAAGCTTTAAACTTCGGTTACGGATAGTTCTTGGCAGCCTCTTCCATCTAACTGTTAAAACTCGAGAGGTAACAGTTGTTTAAAAAAGATATTTCGTGACAAAGTTTTCGCCGAAACTGTTTTTCATTTTTAGCAGCCAAAAAATATTTTAAAACCTTACTGGACGTCCTAGAAAGTTGAGGTACATGAAATTTCAATCTATCTAGAAAATATTTAGCACCTAACTGGCTCTAAAACACGAAGTTAAAGGGTCGAAAAGAGCTTTTGAAAATAGGTCATATTTTCGCGGCGTGACGTGCATGGAGGCCTTCAATTTGGCTTCAAAGATGGCGGCCAAGTTATCGTTCCAGTTGTATTAGAGTTCACTGATTTGGGTTCGTCTCGTCCAGTGGTCTTCAGTGGTCTAAGGGGGGGGGGGGGGGGGGGGAGTGTCAATCTCGTACCCAGAGCATGCGCTCCTTTTGGCAAGGACGAGGGGAACTCTTTTTACTTAATTCATTTCAGAACCATCCTCAGAATTATGAAAAACTAGATTCATATTAATCTGACACTGCAGAGAACAACGTGAACTTCGTTGTCTCGAGCGGGATTTGAACTCACATCTTCGAGTTTCTAGACCGCCGCTTTACCAATTGAGCAATCGAGTCAACTGGAATTGGTAGGGAGTCTTATCCAATTTAAGTGCACGAAACATTTTCGTAACGTCTTAACGCTTGTCTTTGAAGACGCGCAGTGTTTCAATTCTATTAAATGTTGCTATCAACAGTACAGGGTTGCCAGTTAATTTGGCCTTTTTGTGGCCAAATAACTCAAATTTGGCTTTTTATTTTCTTCCTTGGAAAATAGATTTGGCCATTTGGCTTTTTTTCGCCTTTTTTCAATTTCAAGAGTCATTTTCAATTTTATTTGTAGAAGCGAAAATAATTTGGACAGTTAAGTATATTGGTATTTACATCACTGCAGGTCTACAGCTTAGAAGTTAGAACGCGATAAGTTTCGGATAACCTAGTCGTTTTTTCTAGTCCAATCATAATCCATTAAATTTGGCCAATCACAATGTAGGATCGAATGTACGCAGACGTCCGCTTTGCGGATGATGAGTGTAAACTTCAGTCAATTTATTCTTATGCTGTGCTTCAGTCTACGTAGAGTTTAAGACAACTAGAAGAATGCTCGATTTATTTACAAGCAAGCAATTGTATCATCCAAGAAACGAAAACGATGATTAAGGATAATATGGTATAGTCTATACACCGAACGTTCGTTTGAATCTGTTGATACTACTTATTTAAGTTGCCCATCGTTTTATTATTTCTTTATTTCTTGGTAAATGAATGTCAAGAGATTGAATTTTTGCAATTTTTTCCTATTGATTTAATACCGAAAATTTACAAAAGAGAAATGAAATATTCATGATACAAATATTTGATGGCATGTTTAATTCATATTTTAAAATTATTCAAGTAAATATTCAATATTCATACGCTCATATTTTCATACCAGGTGCTCCTTCACTATAATGATCATCGGAAAATTATGACTGTGGCCCTTCTGGTAGGGCCGAGTAGAAAACCCGCAGTATTTAGTACGAACTCAAGTGTTTGAAGCTTTTTTACCCTAAAGACATATAGTTCTAAAAGAATATTCAATTGTTTGCCGGTTTTTGTTCCAAAATATAGTCGGTAAACTTCGATTTTAGATAATATGATAAATATAATGAGCTGCACGGAAGCCATTCAATGTTGTTTGTGACAGCGAGCCAGCCCTAGCAAGAGGGCTGATTTTCCTCATATAAACACACGGTGAAAACCAGCCCTATCGCTAGGGCTAGCCCTTCTGCAGGGCTCATATAAACACCCCTTTAGTATTTATACTAGACGAGACTAGAATTCTTACGTACCATGTCATGGTTCCATATTAGAGATAATGATATGACCATAAATCCAATCTCATGGCCACATCACTATATGGAACCATTAAGTTGTGAGAATTCTAATTTTGTCTTGTATAAATAAGGGACCATTCATTATTTAGGGGGGGATGAGCTGGTTGGTTTGGGGGGCGGGCCAGAGTTTTAAAAATAGATTTGGTGGTGGGCCAATGTAATTATTAATAAGGAAAGGGGTGAGCCAACTAAACTTTTAAATAAATTGTGAAAGACTCTAAATCTCACTTCACTTGTCATGTAATTTTTTTTAGTTTGTTTTTGCATAACATGTGCAGAAATATAAAGAACTAATAAAACCGTCCAATCCATGATATATATATATGTGTGTGCGCGTGCGCGTGCGTGTGTGTGTGTGGGTGTGTGTGGGGGGGTTGAAGAAAATGATATATATTGATGTTGAAAAATTACTAGCCCCCCTCCTAAATAATGAACAGTCCCTTAGAGATAATGATATGACCATAAATCTCATAGTATTTATACTAGGGTCATGCCCACATCACTACATGGAACCATTAAGTTGTGAGAACTCTAATTTTGTTTAGTATAAATAATGCAAAATTTGATTTATTATGGTCATGCTGACATCACTATATGGAACCATTTGGTTGTGAGAATTCCAATCTCATCTGGTAGAAATACTATGAGATTGGTTTTATATGGTTATGTCAATGTCGCGATGTACAGCCATGATGCTTTAAAGGTTCCAATCCCATCTAGTATAAATTCTGTGAGATTGGACTTATATGGTCATGTCTATTTCACTATATGGTCTGTATGGAACTACTGGAACCATTAGAAAGTAAGAATTCCAATCAAATCATGTATAAGTACTGCGACATTGCATCATTGGATTTATGGTTTAGGCACTGATATCACTATATAAAACCATGATGCTGTAAGAATTTCAATCTCATCTAATATAAATACTGAGATTGTATTTATGGTCATGTCAGTATCACTATATAGCACCATGAGTTTGCACTAGACAAGCATAAAAATATGCATCAAGACTCAGTATTAATAAAATAAATTTGCCATCAGAATATTTAAATTTTGGCAGAATTGTTAATAAATATATGTACACATAAATACAATGGATTACCAATGGCTACAAGTAGAATGAACTGCGAAGATTCACAGTGGCTACATCGTTTATAAAAGATAACATGGACTACAATGAAATTTATTCTGATTGGAATTCTGCAGGAATAGTTTTCCATAGCGATGTCTATATGACCATGATGCTGTATAAAAGTCACATTTCTAGTAAAACATTTGCTAAATATCGCTATATGTCTTTAAAGTTCAGATTCCGCTAGTCTACACAGTATTGCTAAAACAGTTATTATAAATGTCTTTCAGTTGTTTGGCATCTCAACTGTTAAATCAATTCTACTTTGGCCTCCGAGAATCAACTGATTTGCACTCGGAAATCAAGTTTATTTTATATATAATGATTTTTAAATATAGAAGGTTTTTTTCTCTCCGTGCCTCCATACTCTACCATATTGCCTGCGCTACTGTTTAGTATTTACGGGAATTTGGTACTGGATTGTATGTTTCTTGTGCGAGATTGGTCCAATCTGTCAGTATAATTACTGCGCCTGCCGACCAATCCGAGAGTAATTATACTGACTAGATTGTTGCAAAATGGGTGGATTTATCTGTATGTATTTCCAGCCTCCTGTGCAGGCATTTTACTGATTGCAGCCTAGGTAGCCCAAACCTCGGTGTTTTGTATAAATTCAAGCATCCATTCATTCAGTATCGAATATTGCAGTTGTGGTGTCGCAGTGGCAGCGTTGAATTTATAGAAAACACCGAGATTTGGGCTACCTAGGTTACAGGCAGAGAAAAAGTTTACAGGTCATTTGAAGTGAATGAGCTATTTATATGCTTTTGTCATGAAAGCACAGTATAGTGAATAAACAGTGGGGCTACTCAGCAGTGCAACATGTACCCAGCCCGTATTTTTATGTAATTGAATGGCCAGAATAATCATGGAACAGCCGGTTGACAGTTTGTATTGGCCAGAAAAAGCAAATGACTGGCCAGAATCTGCATAATGAACATTCATAATGCAACATGCATGGGGACACAAACTTCAAAGGCTCCAACTCAAGTTCCCGTTCTGTTTTTTTTCTATAGTGTGAAACAAGCAATTCTCACATTTCACGGCCGCAAATTACTCGGCCCACACCTATGTGCCTACATAGAAAGGCCTGCAGAGGAGGTAGATGTAATTGAACATTTTTACTGCACTCATAATAAACCTTGCTTTGAAAACCTAAGAAATATTTACCTGGCTAACCAATGTTTTTATTTTTTAGATGTTTTTGACAATAAACCTTGCCTCCACCTTACCACGTTGAACGCTGGTGGATATCCTGGGCAAATGTTCCATAATTCACAGAGTGGCTAATGTTCCATTATTACATTTAGTGGTTTGGTGGATATCTTAGCCTGTGCATTCAGTAAAATGAAATGGTATGACAGTCGTACACAAGAAAGAAGGCATCATCAGGTTTGAATTTGCATTGTGTGACATTTGGTAGACCGTGTGGTAAATATTTGCGGAAATTCCGGGGGATTTTTTTTCCAACAAAATAAAAACGAAAAACCTAGGTACCCATGGGTTGCCTGTCTACGGGACGAGCAAAACAATATATAGGCAAAGAATAAGAATAAAAAGAAGGGTTACTTGAGTGGCAACCTGTCAAGTTTATTATGTTCATTATGCAGGTTCTAGCTACTGGTTCTCCAAACTATTTTTCTGAAAGCTCAATAGAACATTGATAAAGTGCAAATATGGCGGAACAAAATCGCAAAACAGTATGGCGAGTCTATAAAGCAAAACCATTGCGCTACTCTCTCTATCGGAGGAAATATAAATTAGCTTTAATTGCTTTATTAATTATTTAATTTTATCAATTGTTTTATTAATTTATAATTATAAATTAACTTCATTTCACCAGTAGCAAAGCCAGCCCGACATTTGGTCATGCAAATGCATTCTTTCTGTGTTTTTGACCATATAAGGAATGACTTTCTAAAGAAATGAATAATGGTAATGGTTTAAATTTGCATAGCATGACCAAATTGTCAGGCTGGCTTTGCTACTGATGGGTAGAAGGGAGTGTTGTGGTGGTGCATATCGGGTTTTAATCTAATTATAAAACAGTGTATGGAGCTTATAAATTGTTGTTAGATTCATTTTATGTGATACCATTGAGAAAATATATGTTTGATAATTTGGCGTATGACGATTTAATACTTCGGTCCTTTAAAATCTGTAATTTTCGTAACATGGGGGTTTATTTTCGCTTGAAACAGTGGACTTAAGCTCTCTTAAATTCCATCATTTTATTTCCACAAGAGACAAAGTGGCATGCGATCTAATTTTTCCATTGAGGACAATGGTAACATGTATATCGTGCTTAACTTCAATTTCAGTGGGAAGGAGTGTTGTGGTGGTGCATATCAAGTTTTAATTTAATTATAAAACAGTGTAAAGAGCTTATAAATTGTTGTTAGATTCATTTTACGTGATACCATTGAGAAAATATATGTTTGAAAATTTAGCGTATGACGATTTAATACTTCGGTCCTTTAAAATCTGTAATTTTCGTAACATGGGGGTTTATTTTCGCTTGAAACAGTGGACTTAAGCTCTCTTAAATTGCATCATTTTATTTCCACAAGAGACAAAGTGGCATGCGATCTAATTTTTCCATTGAGCACAATGGTAACATGTATATCGTGCTTAACTTCAATTTCAGTGGGAAGGAGTGTTGTGGTGGTGCATATCAGGTTTTAATTTAATTATAAAACAATGTAAAGAGCTTATAAATTGTTGTTAGATTCATTTTACGTGATACCATTGTGAAAATATATGTTTGAAAATTTGGCGCATGACGATTTAATACTTCGGCCCTTTAAAATCTGTAATTTTCGTAACATGGGGTTTATTTTCGCTTGAAACAGTGGACTTAAGCTCTCTTAAATTCCATCATTTTATTTCCACAAGAGACAAAGAGGCATGCGATCTAATTTTTCCATTGAGGACAATGGTACCGTGTATATTTGTTTAATTAACTTCAATTTCAGTCTTGCGCTGTATATATTCTGTATGTAAAGTGTTAGGTTTCATTCTGTCTGACGATTACTTTGGTATAAAGTCGATAATTCACAGTTTCAATTGTTTGTCTTGTTTTTATTCATGTCTTGAATTGCAAGATGACTTCATTTTTTTGAATTTGTTTTTATATTTTCTTAAATTGTCGGCTGGCCATGGTTTTTAAATTAAGTAAATTGAAGTAAAGTATACAGCTCACCTGTTTTTGTGCACGACCTTCGATGTTTGTCCACTCAACCTTTTCTGTTTACGCTTAGCCTAAAATATCCGAATAAATGACATTTAAAATCCATATTTTAAGAAAAGACCAAGGTAGATCACATGATGTATCTATATAAAGCATTAGTTTTATCTAATGACACTAGCATCAAAGTAAAGACAACACATCGGCTGACGAGAGGAAACAGTGAAACAGGAAAAATTATTTTAAAAGTTCCTCCATTGAGTACTTTAACATTTCAGAACAGTTATTATTGCAGATCTGCCAGCACATTTAACCGTCTACCATCAAATCTATGCCAGCCGAACCTCTCAATTGGTCAATTTAAATGCGGCATATTTCAATATTACCAAAACCTTGTTGAAGAAGTCTATGAAATTCATGTTCCTCAACCGTTTAAAACAGTGTGAGTAAAATGTCATTCGTGTGGTCCTTTCTCCAGTCTTTTAGTTAAATTTTGTTGTAATTAATACAAGTGTGTTAAAGGTAACCTGTGAAGCTAGCTCTGTGGGTTTTACTAGTCTTATGACAAAATTCGAAGTTTGTAAAATAAGATAAAATAGTATGATTTCCGCAACTCCAATTTTACGGGGGTTTTTTCTGCCGCAAAATTCCTCCCGGCTACATTGAGGAATTGCAGATAATTACCGGCGGAAAGCAGATAATTACCCTGAAGAAGTTAATGTAATGAAATGAGTCGAATTAATATTTAATACAGCCACTGAATTAAAAAGATGTCAACCATCTGCCCTTATATGCCAACCTACCCTTATTAAAAAATATGTGTCAAAATATGACGCTAGATTACTTCTTGCTGATGAATAACCTTGTTAGTTTAGTATTATTGCCGTGGCAATTGACCCATTTACACGACGATGCTACTTCTAGCACTATGTTGCGTCGTCATTAGGGCATGATAGTCTAAACGGAGCCTTCTGAGAGCAAGTGCCGTCTTGTTCTTGAAAATTCTAGATGGTGCACCGGGTACAAATCCATAATTTAGCCCCTAGTAATATTTACAATATTTACTATATAACTCTCATTTTCTCCTTTCAAAATGACACCCTTTGATATTAACATTGATGAATTTTCCTCTCATAGTAACATAGGCCAAAAAGTTGGTATGCTGATAATATGGTTATACTTTTTCCAGTATACTTATACCAGAAACTGTCATATTTTGAACATTAATTAATTCCATGTAATTTAATATTTCACATGAAAGAAGACATTTTCAAGTTTCAGTTTCAACTAACTTTAAGAAATCCTGTTTGAGAAATCCTCAAGAGGTTGTGAAAATTTATCCAGGTAAGTTAGTAAAATTTTGCCCATCCCAGCCGTGGTATTTCTTGCAATGGCATTGGTATACTGCTCGGTGCTTACATTTTGGCTAGTTTTATTAAAGAGTCATCTTCCAAATAGTTTGTTACTTAATTGACTTGATAATAGATTATATCTATTTGGTATATAGAAAATTTTTACAGTCTTATGATTGATGACATGTTAGATTCAACATGTTAGAAATTATAATGCATTGTTGAATTTTTTCATCAATACGAGTTTCCTTCATCAGTTTGCAACTTCCCAAAGCCAGTCTCCGCTATTTAGTCAGCAAATTTAAATCTGTAAACATTGACCGAAGGCAGCTGACAAAGAAGATTGGAAAAACCCCACTTGTAGCAGAATGTTCTCTAGAACAGTTTATGAACAATGGTTCAAGTCACTCACAAAAGGCAAAGGCGGTGATTAACATTTTTAAGGGTAATTTATGGCAGTAAAATTATGGCAGTAATATGGCAGTATTTCCGACTGCGCTTACTAAAAACTAAATTTCTTGTCAAATGTTTGCTCAAATTTAAGAGATCAGCCTTTGTTAGAAAGCTAGATGTTGGGGCTTTCAAACAGTGCAAAGCCCTCGGAAGCAAATGGATATTGGTAGGCGGTAAACACCTAAGGTGTTCTTAGGCTCCTAGGTTTTATATGCTATGTACACACTTTAAAAATATGGATTGTAATGCATTGTTCATGAAATAACTATGTTAAGTGCCAACACATATGGGCATGACCAAAGGTGTACCGGTACCCACCATCATATCATGGCATGTTGGCCAATATCTTTGAATTTAATGTGCATATTTTAAAAGAATTGAAACATTTAATACATATACTGTATCAACGTATCATAATAAGAGCAAGCGGGATCAAATGCAATTTAGATGGGATTTTTTTTAAAATTAACAATTAGATTACGAGCTCGAGATTTCTAAGCGGTGATAGTTGATGAGGGCGAAGCCCGAATCAACTATCACCGCATAGAAATCGAGAGCGAGTAATCTAATTGTTTTAGTAGAATCAAAGGTCAAACATGGAATATTCAACAAAAAATTTGATTTTTAAGCAATTTTTTTAAAAGAAATCTCTATAGGAAGATAATTGTTTCGCTACTCGCTATCTATCGAGGAATAGATAGCGAGTAGAGTAACCAATCAAATTACAGCATTTACAATAGTATACTAGTATGACCTACTACTAATTTTCATTAGAAAGCATTCTAGAACCAGTCCCCTAACGTGCGCGCAAATTATAAAGCCGAACATTCGGAGACAAAATCTCCGGCTGCCAGGCGACGTCAAACGTGCTAATCGGGTGCTTAAATATGGCTGAAATATTTTGGCCAGGGAGTGTTTTATATTTTTGTTCATGTAAACTGGCTTCGCCTTTCACGAGTTTATATTTTTGTCGTTATTGTTTTGAACTACGATGCCAGCTATGCGTTTATACTGAGGTAAGGGCACTGCAGCGCTAGATTATTTGTTCTAAAGTATGATCTGTACAGACTGAGATGTGTAGTTGTCAAAAGTTGAATAATATTTACATGTACATAGCTTAATTTCGCTCTGTTCTTAAACACTAAATTTGCCTTGTTGTTCTTGTATACCTGAGACACAGTCCAAGTACAACTGTACGAACCAGACTGCAGAGTGTGGGGCAGAGTGCTGGCAAAGATTAGAGACTACAAAGAGGGGCCACTTCATTCAAAAAAGCGTAAGGTGCTGTCGTCATGATGCTTCGTGGGCGCCATATTCCTAGCGAGTGCCCTAAACAGAAGCATTCCCCCCCCAGTATTAGTAGCCATTTTTCCGGGGGGGGGGACTTCTTCTGTTTAGCGTACTGGCTGGGAACATAGCGCCCATGACGAATATTGCATGCTCGTTTCCCCCGGAAATATTAAAAATGGCCACTAATACCGGGGGAAATGCTTCTGTTTAGGGCACTGGCTAGGAACATGGCACCCATGGCATATCATGATGACAGCACCTTACGCTTTTTTGAATGAAGTGGCCCCTCTTTGTAGTCTCTACTCTTTGGTGCTGGTTTGTAATTATAAGGGCCTTTTATAATGGGTCAAAACTGGCACCTGATATTCACCCCTCTACCACAATCATGCGTTCGTTTTGGTCTTGCAGCAAATCAAAGGCGGTCAAGGCTATTCAAAATTATTACATAATGCACCTTAGGGGTGCCAAAAATTGTGACGAAATGAATCTCGGGTGTGCCAAAGCCATACTCTGCAGTCTGGTGTATGAACACAATGCACAATTCCATGAAAGAATATCAATCTGGTGAAGTTGTTGAGTAAAGCAAGGCTTATCACTAATGGTAAAGGCTGTGGTCAACTTAAGTACACTGTACAACTCTACTCTGCAGAGGCTTTATTGGTTTAAAATAGTTTTAGTAAGATAATAGGGGGTAATGAGGAGGGGGAGGGAAACAATTGAAATTTGAGAAGCCTCTGCAATAAAACATTTTCAAAATGGTGTCAAATTACTGCGGGAGATTGGTGCGAGTCCAGGCAAAAGCTCATTCATTATTCATCATGGCGGAACCCATGCATATGAGTGTGAGCAACTCTGATTTAAAACGCCTTTTGTCTGATAGACTATTTCAAAATGCTAAATGTTTTGGCAAGGTGGTGTGCGTCTGAAAACTCCGTAAACTCGTCCATCCCGTAGAAACAAAAGCTATCCTCGAGAAACGCACATTATATGGCAGAGGCTTCTTCTGAATTCTTCGATCATACCCCCATCGCTAGATGCTATCTCTCATTACCCCCTATTATCCTACTAAAACTATTTTAAACCAATAAAGCCTCTTCGAAGGAGAGTGGCACTGTACCCAAACAGCATATTGTTTTGTGTCCATAATATATAATGCATGCTTCACGAAATTTAATGGAAAACAATGAAATATTTCCTGTATCCTTCATTCATACTGGAAATCGTGAAATTGCATGCCTGAAATTTATGAAATTTAACAGAAAACAATGAAATATTTCCTGTATCCTTTGTCCAGACTGGAAAACGTAAAAATGCATGTCTGAGATTTATGAAATTTTATGCAGCAAAAAGTGGAGAAATGACTCGTGATTGCGTACCAATTCTGTTCTGTTATGTACGAAGCCTTGTTCGTCTTTTCCTTTTGGTGTCTAATGTACTACTTTTGTTTCTAAACTAGACTGATTCTTACTTTTGCCCAAACTGTTTGGAAAACATGCCATCAGCTGAGGCCAAGTTGAAGAAAAACAGGTAGGGACTATAAACATATTGTAACTGGCACTAAATTTTACAAATGATATTGTGACTGGCAGTACAAACATATTGTAACTGGCAGTAAATTTTAGAAATGTAAAGTACATTTGTAACTGGCAGTAAATTTTAGAAATGTAAAGTACATTTCATTTGGGATAACTGGAAAAATCAGGTGGAAAACTGCAAAATTACATCAGTTTCATAATGAATTTGATACAATTTCTAACTAAACTTGTGGCAATATTTTTTACTCCACCTTTGCTTTTTTTAAAAAATATGGAGTTAGGTCAAATATCCATGTCTACCTGTAGTAAATTGCAAAAAGCAAATTTAAATTTCAAAATTAAGAAAATATAAGGCAAAACATGGAAAGGGATAACCCATTCGATGTAGCGTAACATGTTACTAAGTAAATTTATCCTTCATTTCTTTCATCATAGATGTGCCAATTGCTTTGAATGTCCATCCTGTGGCAACACATTGTCTACTCGGGCTACTGCTGTTGCTGTTCCTTCAGATAATCCTGATGAGAAAGCTACAGCAAAAAAAGTGTTTTACTTAGCCTGCGGGTTTTGTCGGTGGTCAACACGTGATGTTGCTATCCCAGACAGGAATAATGGTTGGTCATAATTGTTTTTTGCTCAAAGTAGAGATTTTGAAATGCACATATATTGTGGTGCCATAGGTTCTCACTAGTCTAAACTTCAAACAGTTGGTTCTCAGCGTAGGTAGTGAGCTTGGAGTACACATTCTTTGTGGTAGTTTCATACTAGTTTGTTTGGAATTTTTATCATTTCAGCAAGCAGTGGTTGGCAAGAATCTGAGAACCCAGTCTCAAAAAGGGTGAGTATTTTCAACCTTAAAATGGAATATTAAAAGCGCTTTTGCTAATTTTTAGTGTAAACAAATTGACGTGATATTTCTAGGTGAATAATCTGGTGGATTTTTACAAAAGACTTGCAACAAAAGAACAGCAAGATCGAGAAAAAATGAAATTGAAGAAAAAGAGCTATATTCACATTTCAGTATGTGTTGAAGTAACCCATAATTCTCACAGTTCATATCTCTTGTATCTCAAGTTGAAGAAATGAACTGAAACCTAGATGCATTTCTAACAAAGGCTCAAACTTCTCTACGTCTTAGCTTTGTCTTAAGTGAATGGTTTTTCTTTCTAGGCATCTTCGAGTTTTGCAACAAAAGTAAGAGTTTAATGAACATTAATGCCCATCTCCTAAATAAGGTGTCAGAGCAGTGACTTTGGGCCTATAGGAATTAATGTACTTTCCTCAACTATTCCCAGCCTAAATATTGACATATCTATGACTTCCAGTAAAGATTAAGATGTCTTAGCCCTTCAGAAATTCTTTAACACCATGTAAAGTGCCATATAATCATAACTTTATTGCGTTCAAGTACGACTCATTTTCGCTCAATCAGAACAACATTCGTACGGCGCATATGTGCCAGGGTAGCTAATACTTCGCCTCTGAGGTGCTTGCTTGTAAGAAGGACGTAGACGGTGCAGAGCCGTTGGTGATTTCGAGCTGTTTTTAGGCTGGCAACATAGGACTGATCAAGAAACGAAGTAGCTTGTCATTGATGAGAAGTCTTTCCTTAAATAGAGGGTTTGTTTTGCATTATTTTGTGTATACTGAAGACCCGGATAAACAATGACTCTCAAAAGAGACCAAGAGTTGCATGAGAGTTGAGAAGCGAGAGTTTGTATGAGAGTTTTCTCAACTCTTGTGTGCTGGTCATACGAAAACAAGAGTTGCATGAGAGTTGACAAGCGAGAGTTTGTATGAGAGTTTTCTCAACTTTTGTGTCCTGGTCAAACGAGAAGAAAAGTTGCGTGAGAGTTGACATGTATATTGCTCAGACCATGCTAAATTCCGTTGTTTTTCAGGCTTGGTGGGGATGAAGTGATCACGTTCTCTGAACCGGCTGAAGCGACAGAGCAACCGGCAAGACAGAATCTTTACACGGAGGTTGTTAAGCTGGAGGAATCTTCGTCCATTTCTCAGATGTTAGCACAGCCAGATTTTCAATATTCACAGACCTGGTAAGACTTGCAATAACATCGTACTAAATGTAACTATAGTACACTGACAAACTTCACGTATAACAATAAGAAAACATGTTTCATTTTTTCAGTGATTTTCATCCAAGGCATAAGCATTTAATTGCGAAGCGCTCACAACGTTGCAGGGTACGCCATTAATTTCATGGTGCTGTTTTTTACTTCTCAGATTCGTACAGTACTGCGCAAAAGTTATAGGCAGCTTTTCAAGAAAACCGTCTCCATGCTGTTGAGTTTCTCCCCATTTTTTCGTTCGATGACACTGGAAGTCTGTCTTCTATATACCGCTATCATGATAAGCATCGGTAGTCGTAGTTATTACATGCACATGTTCCATCAAAACCTTTGTCAAAACCCGATTTGTCGCATAAGTGTCAAATGAAGATTTATACCAGCATGCCTATAAGCTTTGCACAGTACTGTACCTGATTGCACGATTATTTTATATGTATTAGATTAACCAACTTGATGTAAATTTGATATCATTTTTAGCAATGTGAGCATAATGTTGTTAAACCAGAGTTCAATCCAAGCTCAACGAAGTACAAAATACAGGTATTCGCTATGTAAGTACCGCGCAAGATGCCTTAAAGTTTACGATGTTGTTCTGGATTTGATTTGATGTTAATCTTTTGTGAAATGACAAATATTTATATTAAGTATTTTGTTTAATTTAGAAATTACATTCCGCAGTTGCAAATCTCAAAGGTCCCAGCGTTTTCTCATCAGAAGGTATTTTTTCCCTCAGTCCTAAACTGTTCTTCCTCGAGATCCAGTATGGATCATCTCTTATTGAGCCAGTGTTACTACAGGAGGAAACCTAAACTAAACTAACTTTATTTATACTGGATAGCTCTATCAGTTCTAAACTGTTCTTCCAAGAGGTTTACTAAGGATCATCTCTTATTGATCCCGTCTTATTACAGGAGGAAACTTAAACTAAACTAACTTTATTTATACTATAATATTTTTGACGTTCTTTATCCAGAAATGCAGAGTGACGCTATCTCTGGCAAACCCGCTAGATGATCCTATCAGTGTGACATTGATGTTAGCGCACCAACCTGAATCAAACATCACAGATGAAACGAAAGAAAGCTTGGGGGAAAACGAGGAAAAGAGTGCACTGGAGGATCAGGGTAAAGATAGGAAAAATAATGGTATCAAGGGATCTGATAACTTGTCTGAGAAGGGATTGCCTAAGATACCAAAGATACCTGTGGATAATAGTTGTGACAATGGAACATTGGATGATACAGCTGAGGTCGGTAACACTAATAAATTTCACTCCCTGATATTGAGATAAAAAACTGGAGCACGCATCTCGTCAAGAACCAAAGTAGCGAGTAAAACAAAGTAGTTTAATTAATACATCTTTTAACATTATTTTAAGGTATCTCTGCCTTCATCTCCATTACTTTTGGCGCCTAAAGATGACGCCGCCGAATTTGACGAAAGCGAAGTCGCGACGACCAAGTACGAAGACAACCCGAAGTATGTATTCCCCATAGTAACGGTCTCGTTACGAGAGCCAATATGAGAGAGCATTGTGTGCTACAACACGACTAACTGGAATGCTCTTTTTTAGTATAATAGCATCACGTCAGGCTAATAAGATTTGGTTCTATATTGACGTCACTCCTCTTAGGATCTCAGGGGATGTGCAGGTACGATGTTGGGATATATGTATGGACCACCTCGCGTAGCATAGTGCTGAACTTAGGAAGAACAGTTTAGAACTGAAATAGTGCAAATAATTTGTTTAGTTTAGGTTTCCTCCTGTAGTAACACTGGATCAATAAGCGATGATCCTTACTAGACCTCTAGGAAGAACAGTTTAGAACTAATAGAGATATCCAGCATAAATAAAGTTAGTTTAGTGTAGGTTTCCTCCTGTAATAACACTGTATCAATAAGAGATGATCCTTACTAGACCTCTCGGAAGAACAGTTTAGAACTGATAGAGCTATCTAGTATAAATAAAGTTAGTTTAGTTTATGTTTCCTCCTGTAGTAACACTGGATCAATAAGAGATGATCCTTACTGGACCTCTAGAAAGAACAGTTTAGAACTGATAGAGCTATCTAGTATAAATAAAGTTAGTTTAGTTTAGGCTTCCTCCTGTTGTAACACTGGATCAATAAGAGATGATCCTTACTGGACCTCTAGGAAGAACAGTTTAGAACTGATAGAGCTATCTAGCATAAATAAAGTTAGTTTAGTTTAGGTTTCCTCCTGTTGTAACACTGGATCAATAAGAGATGATCATTACTGAACCTCTTGAAAGAACAGTTTAGAACTGATGGAGCCATCAAGTATAAATAAAGTTTGTTTAGTCTGTGTTTTTGGTTTTAGTTTTCTCTTCTACTAAGCTACGACTACAAGCCCGCACCGTCATCCTCGGTATCGAAAGTTGGCACCAAGGATGGAGCGGAGGAGGTGAAGGTTGAAAAGATCCGTCTGGAACATAAAGTATGTTTGAAACTCGGACAAATCACTGGAAATGATGAGTAGAGATATAGTGGAAACAGCTGTTTTGAAACATATTTAGCTAGTGATGTATATTTAATAGTTAAAGCAGCATAATAAATCGTTAATGACGAATAAAATGATTTTAATGATAATAAACATAAATTTATTTGGCATGCTAGAAATTTGCACCGCATTGGCTGTGAAAAGGATGTGAAAATCTTACTATTTACTGACGTTGAAAAGACAGTCATTTCTTTAGGGAAAGGTTCCAGTCCTTTCTGCGCTATTCTGCTCATAACAAGTATTACCCACATATGTTTTCATTGTCTAAATTTCGCTGCTTTCGAACTCTTTTTGAACCGAAACACTGGCTTACATTTATTTACGAGCAAAGCGAACCAGGACAGTGAAAGATTTCAGCTGGTAAATTGTATTTTGTAAATGTAGCAGCTCGAAACTTGAACAAAGTGTTTGTAATCATTATAAAAGACTCTAAACCTCTCTTTTATTAAGGCCATGTTAGAAGAGGCAAATGCAATAGAAAGCGTTCTTTAACACCTTTTTGGAATAAATTAAACAATATCTACAAAACGTTTACTTTTGCAACAATTGATATTCGTTCTTAATTATTATATGTTTTAAACAAGCTATTGCCAATTAACACGCAATTGAAGTTCGATCAATGTGCTTGTCTCTTGATTGCTTTATTGTGTTTATAATTGCTATGTTTATTCTTCGCAATTCATTCATACACTTAGAGCAGGTGGCAAGAACAATGTCAGAGATTAGTAGCCCATTCATTATTATAGCTAAAAATTAACTTCAGTTTGCAAAGAGAATTTATCTTTTGAATTGATGTGAAATTGGTTGGCTTTGGTAGTAAGTTTTCCTAAAAGTAAAACTGCTTAAAAGCATCGGCGATTAAAACATTGTTAGAAATGAGTATATTCTTATTAACTAGGAATATTGTACCGGGTGTCCCAAAATAAGACTGCCCTTTGAAGCCAAATGAAATCGAATTTGAATGCTCTGTGTTATTTTGACAGAACAAACTCAATTATAATTGCAACGTAAACATAAAAAATCTCTTTATGGCAGAGAATTATGCATTCTTGTGTCATTATGCCTTATGGAGTTCAAACATTCAAATTCGAACGTTCCGCATTGCCGCTTGACTTCAAAGAGTAGCCTTTTTTCTTGGGACACACTGTAAAATACTTGCATTCGCATAAAAGTATTCCCCTATGGGCTACAAAGCAAAACTGTATTTCAGAATGTTTTGCACTGGTGAATTTGGACAATGAGAGTTGAAACATCCTCGGGGATTGGACAATTACAGGAGGCTAAGACGGGCAAATTATCTCGCTTCAGCAAAACATCATGGCGTCTTGCTGAGTTGGAATGGTTCTTAACGTTTTAAGACGACGAAACTGTAAACAGAATGATTTAAATGTCGAGAAATAGATGCAAATACATGCAAAGTATCAAAGGCTAACAAGATACTGAAAATAAGTATGATGCTGAGATAGCCGATAGGAATGACTCGCACGGTAAGAGTTATTGTTCTGGGTTAATCTTCACTTTTCGTCGTATTTCAGTGGGGTTTGCATTAATAAGAGTTATAGCAATGTTATCTGCTGTGGTTTTGTGTCGGTTTCTGGCATACAGAAGCAAGTTATCCAATTTCACGTGCAAATAAAGCCTGCATGTCGCACACGAAAGCTATCAGCTGAGTAAAAGTTACTTGCTCCAGTCACTCGTGCCTAGTATAGCTCAGCCTAGAGCTGGACATCGTGGGCGGGTGAATATTATGGTAATAATTCCGTGCTCTCAGTACGCGAAATTAAATTTTAATCCAAGCCCTAAATCTAATCAAATATTCAATCCATCAAAGTTAAAACATGACAAATAAAACGCTGGTTAGGATTAGGGTTTGGGTTAGGGCTTGGATTAAGATTCATATGAGAACGTGGAATCATTACCGATATTATTAAGTTTTGTGTCAAATGCAACCTTTTCACTCATATCATATGAAACATTTTTGATGCGCGGGAAAAGATTGCATGAGGGAGAAAACTCAGTAAAACCGCACACAGTGTGCTTGCTATTATTGAGAGGGGACAGTTTGATAGAAAGTCATAAGGCGTGAAACGAGAAATGCAAACAACTTTGGCGCCTTTCCTTAGAGATAATGAGAAATCTTCTCTGTTTCAATTCCTCCACCAATTTCAACTTTTAATTCTCCTGTCACTCTCCGTTTTCCCTCCAAACAATCCACGGTGCTTCACGTTTCTTAATTGGGAAATACTTAAAACGTGGCTTGTGAAAAGTTAAACTTGTTGAGACTTTACTGGATTCATTTTCAATGAGTCAGATATTTAATCAAGACTATTTAATATACATTTAATGTGAAAATATTCCATTATGTCGTCAACATAGTATCTTTTATGGATTTTGTTTTCTTTTCTCAAACCAATCTTGGATTTAATACATCGCTGTGCTTGAAGCTATCGAGCTTGCTTGAATATTCTCTAGCGAAGATCTAACATCAGGATTTACAAACTCAGAGAAGTTAGTCGTTAGTTCATTCATGTTCGCCAGGAAATTTCCCACGCAAATTCCCGAGTTCTGTTTGTAACTCATTGCTACATTGTCGTTTGAAGTTTGTAATATTGTCGTCAGTGAACAAATATAATTCTTAGCTAGTCTGAGTATTTCAACCTGGGTTAATTTTCGTTGCGTCGAGTCCAAATCATGTGGCACGATGCTTCTAAGAACTCTAAACGCAGCGTTCAGTCTCGCTTTGCGTCCTCTCTCCCGGGCATTGCGTCTTTCCTGCCTCGGAGATTTCTCCGTTAAACTCGCTGTCTTCACTTTTGAAATACTCGTGCCTTTTCTAACATTGCTTTGTTGCCCAGAACAGCCATGCTTCGAGGGAAATGCTGCTAGGAAGTCTTTCGCAGAGAGTTCGTCAGCTTCTGGGTTCAGTTGAGGTGCAAACGCTACTGATATATCATAGCAAACAGCTGAATAAAAAAAGAAATTAAAATGCTGCTTAATGGTCGAACGACTTCTAAGGGGGTAAACAAGTCGTTCGTCAATTGTTGATGCTATTGTGGAAACACAGCCTGCCGGATACAAGATCAGAGCTATCGGTTGAGCAAAAGTTACTACTGCCTGTTAGCTCAGCCGATAGCTTACCGTATAGGAGCGCATTTTACTGAGTTTTGTACCTCCGGCAACCTTGTCTCTCACATCAAACATGTTTGATACGAGAGAAAGCACCACACAAAGATGGAGCTACGTAATCTCTGACTGTGGGGGGTTAACTTTGAACAAAAACCTGTTAAATCTATAATTATCTTCCTGCGGTGAGGGATTTTGGACCGCTTGCTCATTCACAGTTGTTGTTTTTTGTCCGATGGAAACTTTTTGTGATTTTTGTAGTCGGCTTCATGCAGTTAGTGCATGTGCTTGATTCTCTCTCATTCGACCTTTTGTGGTCAATACAACGTCGGAGCATTGATTTTGCGAAGAACAAATGCATCCCAATGTCCTACTGTTGATGCCTCTCGCCTTTAAAATGTAGGATTTCCATCCGAGATTACACCACCTTAACCCTTCGCAAATGATCTAACATCTAGTGAATTTCCACAAAAACTCTTTGTATACCCGTCTAGGATGGTCTCGGCAATTGTTCTCTTTATTGCGCTGTCATTGGAATATGTGAAACATTCCGCTGAAACTTCTTAAGAATGGTGAATGTATTAAGGTTTGTTGCACAATGTTTAATTACTTTATTTATATAACTGTCTGTGTCAAACGTTAGGCTTGGGACCAGTTGTATAAAACTCTTAAACACTTTTTTAACCGTTGTTTTGTAATTAAATAGTGATTAAGTACAAAATATGTTGTTCTGATTGGTTGACGTTTCCACTAATCATAGTTAACTTTAATCACTTTTTTATACAACTGGCCCCAGGTCCTCGCAAGAACAAGCATATTATAAGACTACGAGCATAAGCTATGGTAGAACAAAAGCAAATTCAACAAAAAATATTATGCTCTTTCTTCGTAAGCCTTTGTGGAAAAGCTATTTTTTGTTATGTTGCATGTCTGCCTGCCTGTGGGTGAGCTGAAATGCCATTCAGGCTCGGCCCTGATTCAACCGAGCTGAATGCCAAGTCGACAGAGAGCCCTAGAGCAAGTATGTCGCTTTTTCAAAAGTGATTCAAAATACAGAGCCTGGCAAGAGGTTAAAGTTACCTCGCCACAGGAAAATAATCAGATAATTCACTGTTTTGTTACGTCAATCTAGTCTCCTGCAGTTAGCAGATGCCAACACTGCTGCTGTGTTAGCGAACTACCTGGGGAATTCTTACGTAACATTTTAATAAGACACCGATGTTTCATGGTAAAAGAAGAGTGATACGGACACAATTGTAAAACGTAATGATATTGCTGCGGCTGTGTTAGTGTTAACTAAACAACATTTCAATAGCGGGCTCTCAATTCAAAGCATGCTAATAATGGATACTCTTTCTATGATGCAAACATGGTTGTTAAGTAGCTACATTGTGCTTTAACAAACTAGCTAATACCGCTTGAAGTTCTTTATTACAATAAAAAGTTGTTTTCATGCGTATAGCTACTTCAGCTTTGCAAGCTGTAATCAGTAGCTAAAATCCTCAAAATGTTATTGCTGCTAGGCTACGCTAAAATACAAAGGCGTGTACAAAATACACAGCTAAAATTAGTTGCTAAACTCAGCCACACAACGAGCAATTGTTGAATTGTTGTTAAGAGTGGTATTTTTCATTGCGTCTTGGTGACAGGTACCCAGGTGGAAATCCTGTTTAAGGTGTATATATCCACAACGGACGAGCTGAAAAGAATGTCTGACGACGGTGGGAATCGTACCTAACACGTAGCTCAGTTCCTAGGGCTAGCATTCCAAAGGTCGTAGGTTCCATTCCCATCATGGTCAGGGTGTTTTGTGCGTTTAAAACCTGGTGAATACCGTTGACACTCAAAGTAACATCAAGCATACACCAAAACAACTAATCATTGTAGCTGCCACGAATACCAATACATAAAACTGCCCTTGGTATGGTTTCTCTATTATACAATTGTTAACGATATCATTCACACGTTAAACATACCAAATAAGCGTTACCTAATCTAAAGCTCAATTTTAAGAAACTTTTTCCTATAATTTGAAATTTTAAAAAACATGCTCAACAATGATGACGAAAGAGAATGAAACTAATGCCGAGTAAAATAAGTGATAAATTAAAAAATCCTGTGCAAATGACGTGTCTCAAAGACCAAACTAGTATAACCATGAAATACGATAGGAAAAAGTACAATGATCACTTGGGGCAACTTTACTCTTATGACGGCATAATTAAACAGATCTTAATGCTCGCGTTGATTTTCGAAAGACATTATCTTCCCCTCACCTTGCCGATGACCTGATTCCATTCCAAAGAACTTTGTTCAGTATGCTTTCTCCTGCTTCTCTGTTAGCTGCAACGAAGGACACTGATTGAGGCGAGCAGTTTTTATGCCGTGCGCACGTGCTCTCGTGACAGGAAAAGGCTGAATGAATTTCTGCCAGGATCACGAACACATGGGAGTTGTACTCTGTGTCATAGACACAGTACCATAGCTAGTTCACGAGTTTACCTAGACATGTAGACTTTATTCCCTGAGAGGATTAGGATATTTCAGCTTTAAATAAAATTAATATTTTGTTATAATCAATCTGACTGAGTAATTCTGGATCGAATCTGAAAACGGGGAGCGGCTTCTATGCATACTTTAATTTATTTTACGCAGCTTATCTTTGGAAGATTTGTTTGGCGTCTGCGTTGTTAGCCCTTTTATTCAGTACTAAATATTTACCAGTAGCACTAACTTTATATCAAAGTGATTAAAAAACTATTTTCTTCAAAACTACTTTGGTGCGAAATGGAAGCTGTGTTAAGCATAAAATTACTTCAAACACGAATCAAGAATGTAAATATTTCAAGTCTTCTACTGCCTAGCCAAAAAGTTTCCATTTTCGTAGCATTTTTCAGCATGCTTGACTTTGAACTCTCACACGATTTTTCCTGTTGCCTATCTGCTGAAGGGACATTCTCGCCAGATTATATTTTGAGATTTCACGTACCTTAAAAAATTGCAGAAACTTGTCTGAGAACGTGTGTCCGTCAGTCTAGCTCTTGACACTCGCCAGCCTAACTGTTGCGCACTTTCGCGTTCTAAAAATCTCACGATTCTCACCACTTTCCAGCGCATGCGTAATACAACCCAGAAGCATTCTCCACAATGAATAACATGAAGTCACATGGTTGGATTGTATGTCTTTTTGTGTTAAAAACATATGTGTATTTGAGAAGAGATAAGGCATCGCCAGGAGGCGACTACAGTAACGACTCCATAGCCTTGATCCATCTGTTCCAAACCCCTCCCAGATTTAATATCGTATTGTTCCTTTAAAAGGCTATCCTTTCTTTTTCTTAATGTTAAAAATCCATATCAATTAGCTTGGCAAGGCAATTAGTACCTTAGGCTATTTATGCGACACTGCCAAATCCGAGCTCAGCATATGTTCTCTTGGAAATCACTTCCTGAATACGTATTAATGTTAAACAATAATTTACACTCTATTTCCTAGCCTTATGACCAAAAAAACACAAAATATGGGGTCATGTAGTTAACAATTAGAGAGAACAGCTTGTTTTGCATTGTTCAATGTTCTCACGGTCGTATTTTAAAACATTTCGATATTTTCAAGCCTTGTAATACGTGCAAAACATGTACAAATCGATGTAAGTTGTTTTAGGATGGTTTCTTAAGGTGAAATATGAGCTTAAAACGACGTACGTGGTGCCGGCGTGAACCTTGGGAAAATATGTCGGTCGTGTATATTTTTAAACCTTCAAAACATGTGGTTAATTGTGTTTTAAAAGCGTGTTTTAACAAAGGAACACATGTAGCATTAAAAGATAAGTCTTGGCATTATACTCCGTACGGTATTGGCTGTTTAAAGACGAGTTTTAGCCACCTTTTTCCATATGGATATAAAAGGCGTTTCCCATTGCTCGAACTTCACACATTTTTGTATAACGAACATTCCCTTGGCGAAAAGATACTGTACTTTTCTATGATTATTATAAAACAATCTTCTTTTAAAACTTATATTTGCGTCAAAAAGATAAAATACCATTCAGAGAGAGAAGAGAAATCGCCGAGATGAAAACAATGGACATTTTATGTGTCGATAAAGTTTGGGAACAATGCATTGTAATTTTGTTGCATTTTCACATCGCAGAATATTTTTTTTCCAAAAGTAATATATGTTTGGCATTTGTGCTTGGTGTTTCTAAATTAAATTTTGAAAAAGACAGACGATAAAAGAAAAGTACATCACTTTGTAATGATAATTGTCAAAGGTAACACTTAGGCAATAAATATTTTTCCAAACTGACAAACTTGGTGTTGGTTCCTTGCTGTTATCTGCCGTTGATAAAATTGCTAGTTGTTCTTTGGAAAAATATAAAACCACAGTTCCCAGTCAAAGCGTCTTTTAAATTCCGAATTCTTTTATGTTTCATATGCGGCCAAGCTCGTCTTTTTAATGCTAATTAATTTCTAATTCTCCAAAGCAAAAATTGGCTCCCTTTGTATGCAATGTTGTTACGAGCAAATTTAGCTGTTAAGGGGAAATTAGTTTAATTAACTATCGCATAAATCATTTGCAGAAAGAATTTTTCACATTTCAACTGAATGAAAATGAAGCTTTGTTGTACGTTAGCCTCGTGGGAATAGATCATTTCCTGCAATGGTTATATCTGTGTTTGACACTTGCTAGTAACTTTGTTTCAAGGTTGGTCATTTTGACGCACGATTTTAAATTCGGTTGAAGTCGATTATCGTGCTTTTGTCTGAAATATTATAAAAGCAGTTATTTCAAGAGACATTAAGCCTGTTTTTAGTGATTTGTGGTTTGGCTCTCGGTACCCTCTTTTTGGTTGTCTAACATTTTTTGTTCTTTGATCAAAATTTAAACATTGTAGTTTTTATAGTTTACTTTGACGATTATTCGTTGCAACATGTATTTGTACCAATAATAAACGTGACTGCACAAAGTGTTTGAGCTGAATAGTAAAGTTGACTTTGCATCAGCAAGATAGAATTAACCTAGACTAACTAGATACCTTGATAGAAATTTCGTTATTTGTCTTTAACTCATGCATATGGTTCGATACTATCTATTTCAAAAGACAATTGAATTCATGCAACGATGAAACAGTAAGTCAGATTACAAAAATTATTCTTGGTGAAAGAATATACAATTAAAAAACGCTTCTTAAGTAAAGGAATACACAATGAACACAAAGGCTTTCATGAACTATTTGTTTGCAAGTTTCCGGAGAGGTAGGCTTCGAGCGCAGTGGTGTTATCTGTTACATTTCTAGATCTTTCAGCGCTTTATAAATGGTTTAAATTGTGGCAATTATCTGAATTTAAATAATAATATGTTATTGAATATGCAAAGTTAGGCACGTATCATATTTCGTTCAGACATGTTCGAGAAATGCTTGCTCGTTTAAGTAAAAGTTCTCAAAAATTTTATTTATTGACAGTATGGCTTGTATACATCGAGGCTAATGGTTTTGTCTATTGTATTAAGGCGAAGGTCTGCTGGGCAGAAAGTCTTTGTTATCGCTGGAACTGGCAACGTGATATGTTTGCTCACAATCTACGAGTCAGCAATTTCCCTGAATCGCTGCCAACGTAGGATTAAGATATCTGACAACGTAGTATATAGCAAAGTAGGATGGAGATACCTGAAATAATGAATACCAGGATTTGATTTGTATTTATTGCATGAGATGATCTCGACAGACTCGTTGTTCCATTCACGTGATATTTGTTCTATGAATTAAAAAGGAATTAAGTAGAAGAAAGAAGTGCGTGTTCATTTAACAGGATTGAAATGGATTAGAGAAAGGAAAGGTGGCACGTCTGCTTGGTCAATTCTAGGAAAATTTAAGCGTAAAACAGGACAACACATCATGCCAGACACACCATGTTGTGTTACCATGGCTTCTGTCTACCATCACACCAGTTGTGTCATAAATCGTTTCTTGTAAAGTATATTTTACATGAACGATCCTAACACCTTGTGTAGATGTCACCATTAAAACGTGTGTCTATAGTTTGAATCTAATTTAAACGCATCATTCACCTGAAGCCGTCGTCAAGCGGAAATGCACTATCTCTGCGGGGGTTCTAATACTTGTCTTGCACGTGCCTTTAATTGAAAGGTATCAGGCGTTTATTGAAGGTGTTCTTAAACTATTGTCTATCTTTTTTACAATCGTGTATAGTTACTTAATTGCCATCTAAATAGCTTTACATTAAAAAAAAGCTCAATCTTTTGCACGTAAGGACTGCTCATGCAAGCGTCACAGAAATTCACCTGAGAAGAATTTAATGAATTCTGGCAAATGGGGTATGGCTAGCGTCTTGGAAATGTGTTTTTTTTCTGAGCAAGTGAACTGCCCTTTTAATTACGATTTTCAATAGTTTCTCGACTTCCTCTATCGCTTCTACATTGCAGTTTAATATCATTCCAAACTACTCAAATGAAACAGTTGTAATGAACGATTGTTTTTGGGAGAGAAACTTAAGTCGACGACAGCATTAAAAGGACAATGACAATTTCTGACGTGTTTGTACAAACACGAAACAAAGAACGATCACACTCGTTGAAATCTTTATTATCTTTACAAATCCTCTTCTAGTAACAACCTGTTCTAGTAATAATCATGTTCAAATAACATCATGTTCTAGTAACAATCCTGGTCCAGGTAACGTTTACATTTTAAACCGGAGTTGTTCATTTAGACAATTGTAGGTTGGCAGGTTTTCCATAAGATAGCTAGCTACCTTGATAGACACTGTCTTTTAAAGGCGTACAGTAGAGCTTCGACTAACTCAGGAGTCTCTCTCGTGTCACGTATCTATTTTTACAAAAACTTTGGGTCTTGAAAATATTTTTAACGCGTTCTCGATCTCTCGTAGTTTGTTTTCAAGCTCAATTTTTCTTTGTTTTATTCGCAGTGTGTCACAGCTGACTGGCAGAGAGTTAAGTTCTCGTGTCATCTCCTTTTGTTCTGGAAAGAAAATTGCGGTAGAATAAGCATATAACGTGATAACTCGTGGACTATGGTATGGTGTGGTATGGTCCAGAATGGAATGGTGTGGTAGGATTGGTGATGGTACTGTATGTTGTGTTGTGGTTGGGTAATGCAGATTGCGGTGGCATCATATGGTGTGGCATTGTATGTTGTGCTGTGGTGCAATAGGTATGGTGTGGTGTGCTATGGTAAAGTAAGGTGTCGTCTCCAAAATGAATCGTTCTTACTTTTCTTAAGCAGTTCCAAAGTCTGTAATCGTTCATCACGTGGCATGAGTGTATGCCCCGGTGGAATGCTGGGATCTGGCGTGTTCTTCACTCGTTCTTCCTCCTCGTATTTCCATTCTTCTTGACGTTTGCGCAAACTAAACAAAACAACGAGAAGTCGCAGCATATAATCGAAATAGCGGCGCCAGTTAAACCCTAATACCAGAGTTCGTGTTGGTCTTTAAAAGCTAAATTCAACGAGTATTTGGAACATTAGCGCAGAATAGAAAGTCATCTTTTATTTTCGGTGTAGGCCTTGAGCCGCTGGCCAAAGTAATTTAAAAAACATATTGGCACATTTCTACTAAAAATGTTCCCAAGTAAAAAACTCGCCAGACACCAAGAAAATGGGCGATTGGTGATTATCTTCTGGTAAGTTGTATCACAGGAAAAAATGTAAAATTTCGTGTTCCGCTATGGTAGTAACCCCTAAGACAGAAACAGCCGAAATATCTCAAGAAATAGACTGGTGTAGCAGTTAAGAAATGATTGGCAGAGCTCGGCGTACTTACTAGTTGGGAACTTCGCCTCTTTTGTACTTTCTCTCGTTCTCAGATCTCTTTCTTTCCAATTCCTCGCTCGCCACAGCTGATGGAGCACGACGCCGTGGGCCTGGGGACGATGTTACTTTACGAATATTCCTCGAGATGTGATTAACTGTAGTTTGCTTGGATTTTTCCTGAAACAGAAATTTAGCATCAATGGCACACTAAACTTTCTTGCAATAGCTCTCGCTTTTGCGGACTCTCGCTATTACGACATTGCAGGCACTTTATGTGGTCCCCAACTAACGCGCTAGTTTTACCCTCGTTAAAACGGACGCCTTGGAAGTGTGCCCCTCTAAATTAAATGCATCATGATAGTAGATTAACTCTCCTATTGTAATTATATAGTAACATACTGTCTATAAGCGGAAGTGTTTATCCCGCAAACCTAAACTAGAGGTTGGAATAAACTCGAAATTTCGAGACAAAAAGCACTTCTATTCTTCACTGTTTTTGCAATGGTGCTTTTGCAAGAGGTGAAAAGAAACTCAAAAGGCCGTCCTCTATAACGAGGTTTCTCTGCATTCGCCACACAAAAGGTGAACAATGCCTTATTCTAAATGTTATTAAAAACTGGCTTGAAATGGACAGACGTTACCTTGGTAACCCGAGGACTTTCTCCAGGAGCACTTGGTTTGTCTAATGGAGGAACTACTGATCCCGCTGAACCTGGACGATCCCGCACAGGGGAGCCACTACGCGAGTGCTTACGTAGAAACGATTTTGATGTCGATCTAGGAGCCTGGGGACTACCCTAAGTAAAGAGGAAGATATGCCATATTTAATAGAAAGTAAGGCAACTACTGCCTTCCCAAGATACATCTATGTCTTTCTTTTATTGTCTTTCTTTTTCAACTCCAATACTTTCTTTTAAATTCTACATTCCAACCAAAATTCATTCTTTATCCTTTTTCCAATATATCCATCCACTTTTCCTTTGTTTATAATTCAGAATTGTCTTTGTTTTGTTCCTTTTGCCATCCTACCTCCTTTTCATTCTATCCCACCCTGCCACAGTTCATTTCACCCCCACCCATTTTATTTCACTCCATTCAATCCTATTTATTCCATTCTATCTCACCCAAATTCATCTTATCCCATCTCATTCTATTCCATTTCATTCTATTGCACTCATTCCATTCCATTCCATCCCATCACATTCCATCTCTTCCCATTCCATCCCATCAAATTCCATCCCATCACATTCCATCCCATCAAATTCCATCCCATCCCATTCCATCCCATCACATTCCTCTCATCCATCTATCTTACCCTTCCTTCCTTTCTATTCCATCTATGCTCCTACCACTTCTACTGTACCTTCACTTCACTTGCAACCTTAGACTCCACATATTCATATTTATCAGATTTATGAAGAACCTTCAATGGTTCTCTGGCACTGGCGGCATGTTCACTTTCACGATTTGATTTTTCCATAGCCTTGATTTGTTTCGTATTTTCCTTGATAAAATCTCTTTTAACTTCATGGGTACCTGTAAAAGATGGTCACATATGTATTAATTAAATACTGGTTTCCATATGCCACCCACAGCTGGCAATCATTCATGAGTAAAATCTTTTGCCTATCTGAAATATTTTTTACCTCAATGATTACTGACAAGTGGGTATCAAGTACCCGTGTACTTTTGTATATGCCTGTGCAAGACATATAACATTTATACATACTACATGCACAATATTATTTTGCAAGAAACTGTATTTGTAGAATCGAAAAACACTAAAAATGCAAAATGGCAATGTGCTTCGCCAGCTTCGGATACTCATAAAAATTTTGTCATGAAAAAACTTTGTTTTGGTTACCTCTCTTAGTCTCAGTGCATAAATGTTTTTCTTGTGAACATGGGAGCCCTTTTCATTTGCACATTAGTGGTTATTTAAGTTGTCTTCCTCCCCCCCCCCCCCCACTTAGCGAACTCTGCAATCTGGGTCTGCGAACTTCACATAAACATCTTTTCTGCCCAATTGTAGGACAATTCATTCAGCGAATAGATTCATGTCTCGTTATTAAATCTGACTAAAACTGATGCGTAGTTATGAGTAGAAGAAAAGCATCCTCAAATGAATTACTTTTTAATACCCAGCATATGAAAGTTTTTACAGGTAAACAAGAAAGTCCTACCACACCACCTACCATGTCAATATTAATGCAGTCCATTCTGCATTGTTTTGAGACATGAATCTAAACATGAACATCAAAACAAGACATGAAACTACAACCCTCATTTTGGACAAGATTTGCTGATTTGTTGAGTCATATTTCTTTCAAAAACCTTTACCAGTAGACAATTTAATAAAATATAAGAAAAAACACCCCCCAAAGAACAACAGCTTGTAAACTCAAGATATGAGCTACCAACAACAAGACAACTGTTTTGAAATAGAGTCTGGTTTTGAAAACTGTTGTCTTGTTGTTAATAGCTCATATCTTGAGTTGATAAGATGTTGCTCTTTGGAGAATATTTTTTTCTTATATTTCTTACACATATACCAGTTAGTCTTGAAAGTTTGTATAGTGCAACTGAGATATTCCCTACACATTTTATGGTAAATTTCAATATCTCTGGCGCAAAATTTGCAAACTTTCGAGTCAGGTATATTACCAGCTAGTTACCATACCCAAATTATAACCTCCACCAAAACAATGTCCAATTTGATGGTGTATAATTTAGAATATGATGGTACGTTCACCTCATGGGGTATATTTTTTATGATTACTCAGTTCGTTTGACCTGGTAATAACTACCTGATCTGCTACTACTTCGGAATGATGGTGGTTTTGAGTATGGGTTAAACAGTTGTGCTACTGTCCCACGGTTTTTTATGGCTATCATCATAGCTTCCTGTTTAATTCTTGGTTTGGGACGTGTGTAATCAATTTCTCTCGCCAATTCACTATCTGAACGTTTGGTTTGAAAACCAGGATCGGACGGGATAGTCCATGAATTCATTGCAGCCATTTAATGCCAGAAAATACAGTGGTAAACTACCACTAGTGCCAAAAGTCCTCCGATTTTTCACATATAAACGCGCTATTTTATCCTGTCGTAAACAACCAGTACTTCTGATGCCTTCCAACTTGCAATAGTATCTTATTTATGCATGTTTCGGCCAGATTTTGAACGAACAGCAACGTTTTTTAAGGAACATCAACTCAAAACTCCAATGTTTACATGCCATGGTAGCCGTTGTATTTGTATTCTGATTCTGAATCTAATCAATCTAATCACGTGATAAAACATTCGCGCGGTTAGAAGAACGAAGGAATGGGCACGAAGAAATTGGGAAATTTTCATTCGTTATTTTCTGTATACTTTTTGGTTTATTTTTGTGCGATTTTTAGCTTAGTTTGTTTTTAATAATGTCTTTATATGATGCTATGGTTTATACGGAATTATAAATTATAAAGAATTGTTCGATCAAGTTGACAACCAACAATCCCCCAAAATGACCCCCCCCCCCCAAAAAAAAGAAGTGACGGCTTCGCAGACTAGCTAATAACAGAATATGCTCTAGCTCAGAGACCGGGGGGACACATTTTACAGTGCTATTGGAATAGGCCGAGGTAATTTCCGAGCGTTTTCACAACAGTCAAAATGAAAATGATATGAACTGTAAAAATTCTGATCGCATGAAGTTTTTAGTTTTTGCCCACGAGGTTTATGCTGGTTTTCATGAAATTGTGTAAACAAGTTGGGAGCTCTTTGAAGTAATTTAGAGTGCCCACGTAGCCTCATTCACATAGGTCCGAAAAATAAAATGCCCAGTTCTCCCCACCAGGTGATAAAGAGTATTTTTTGAGTCGTAGTTGGTTAACATCTGTTCGTGTGAAATGTGAAATGCTCGGTTTGGCATTTGGGTGTCGTGAAATGTGAGTTGTTCTGCGCCCGCGAGGCGTGAACCGCGTGATTCTTAATAAAAAAAATGTTCTGTGAAATGAGAAAGGTACAATTAAGTCATACTCGTGTCTCGGTGTCTCGATTGTTCAAATAAGAGAAAAAATATCTTCGGAGGTGGATACAAATTGGAGAGGATTATACTTGATGAAAGAAATAAGATCTCTATGTAAAGGAACGTGATCTGTAAACAAACTGTGATGTAGATGAAATAAAATGTTGCTTTTTTATTAAGGAACTGCGAAACTACTTTTCCCCCGCCGTTAAACGTGATCAACCGATTCGTCGCCGCTTTCTTCAGTGCCCTCTCATCACCAGACTGATGCACATCAAAGGGAGTGAGATACAAAGAAAAGATTTAACGAGATTATGCCTGGATTATTCTGTCAAATCTTTTTCAAACAAACACACATGCTTTAAAACAACAAAACTCTCGTTAGTAAAGCGCATCTATACCAGAGGAAGCTTAATTGTCTGAGTCAATATTTACACACAGGATAAACAAACTCGTAGATATACAATGCAATTCGTGAATGACTTGTTTGCAGATTTAATTAACACCATTGTGTAAACACAGTTGTGTAGTCAATTTTGACAAGAACAAACATTGAATGATTGATGGTTCATAACTTAATTACCGGTGACTGTCATTTTTACCAAAGAAATAACTTTTATTCATGATCTGATTTGTGCTGCCAACGTGGTCTTGTTGTGTCGTGTACGTTATTCACATTATTGTACAATGATTAATACAGTAAAACCCCGCTTATATAAGAGCCTGTATTTTAAGAACCAGGTTAAAACTCAACATAGATATGTCCCCGAACATGCAAATTAACTCTTACTATTCGAGACTGCTTGTATGTTTTTCGCAGGAATCGGCTTTCCACTGCATATAAGGAGAGAAACTCTACTCTGTGAACTGAAAGAAAATAATAGATGTCAGTGTCGTGAGCTGCGATTTTATTGTTCAAATAGAAAGAAAAATATCTAGGATTATACATATTGGAGGTTATTTATAAGATTCATTTTTCAAAGAACGGGACATAGACCTGTTCGGTGTTATTATTTACTATTCATTATACTCCATAAATTCAGCCATTTCTTGGTCAAGAACATCACAATCTAATCACAAGCCACAAATCTTCTATAGTACAACGTAATTATAATGATCATAATAATGATGATAATTATGATTTATAATACATGGTCTATATTAATTGTTACTCTACTTTTTTATATTAAGTGTTAAAATTTAAGAAACGTAAACTAGCTGCAATTAAAGTGCTCAAATACATCATTGTTAAAGTTGTTAACGTAAAAAGCATCATTGTAAAATACACATATAATTTTCCCAGATCATAAGAAAATGTTAAACTTTTCGATAAATGTAGTGTAATATGGTAACTTTGGTATTTTTGCTATGTACGTTTAGAACTCGCAGCTGTTTCGAAGATAAAATGCATCATTTTCAAACCACGTGGACTAATTGCATTCACAAACAATGTATGGTCAGTGATTGCCCTCATTTGAATAATTAACACAAACGAATAAAGAACTTTGTCGATTGTCGTTTGAAAGTTTGATTGTGAATTGAAATAAGAATTGTATTTTTGGAGTGGAAGAAAATATGCCTGGCGGGCATGTACAACTGTGAACAACTTTGCATACCCCGGCTATGGGATAGCAGCAAATTACCCGGAGTAAACTAACTACGCTTCCTGCTGAAGATGAATCAAATCGATTCGAAATATACAGTTTAAACTAACTACATACGGGAAAGCGTTTTAAAGTAACTCTTCATGCACGTAGAAGACATGATCCTATCCAGCTTGCTAGTACCGTTTGAAATTATTTTAGAACGTTGAATCAACGTTGCAGAAAAAGGATTGAAAAGATAAATTGGATAAACGTATCGAAATTTAGCGTATTCTATTGTGATATCATTAGTTCTGCCTGAGTGTTCATGAGGCTATGAAATACACTTCGTTTTGCTAAGATATGGTTGAAGTGGAAAATGAGCTTTACAACGTGTGGGACATGTAACGTTTGTAAAACAACCATTTGACTTCACTACCATTCCCGCTTCATCAATATCTATCTTTTAGCCGATCAGATGTGTAGCATCCTTACGATTTACCAGGTTGCTTGTAAGTCATGCAGGAATAAAGTTTAATCTTTACCTCGCAATTAGAGAGATTCAGATTTGGCTTCCAATACATCTACCGCTACCTAAATATATCTTTCAGCCTATCAGATGTGTTGACCTACCCGATTAACCAATCAAATTGTTTAAAAATTGGAAAAGGTAGCAGTAGTGGTAGTGGTAGGTATAAGAAAAAACATACTCCAAAAACATCTGAACCTCTTTAATATCACGTTGATGACGTATAGGATATACTATCAGCATATTTTAAACTAAATTTCGATGTTTCAAAGGGTGCAACCGTTGTACTTGGTTTGAACAAACTATTTGATACACGATTCTCTTTGTAACAACAGATAATGTATCAATAACGGTGTAATTTTATCTATCTTTTGAAATATTTGTAATGATACAGCAGAATTTTCTTAATCCAAAAGTATACCAAAGTAAAATTGGCTGTGCATAGCAGTGTTACAAAATACGTACATCTGCCGGCTATACTGGCGGTAAACAAACATACATGGAGTTACTAATGGGTGATTTGAGGGTAATTATCACCTACTCAGGGTTAATATTTAGACAATCGGTCGTGGACTTTGAATGAACTTTTACATGATCATGAATAAAGCTACTTTGACCGCCAAACACAACTACAATTCACAATTAGGAGTATAAATGTAGCTATATTTTAGGATCTGTCCTCAGTTTGTATCTGGATATCGATTACTAAAAGTCTAAGACTCCTATTCTTCGTTCAGTTATCCAATTCATAGAAGTTTTTTCTAGTCGTGTCAGGCTAATACGCTGACTCATTAAAAAAATGTGTTGTGTGTTTTCTGAGTTCAGATTAGTTCATTTTGCTATTTTATTTTTATTCGTACTAATATTACCAATATTCGGCAAACTAGTTATTATTTAAAAAATACCTTACCGTATATATTTTGTACGTAGCCTTGCATAGCCTATAAATATGTGTTTACATATTAGTTGGTAATTTTTTACATTAAACCATCGATGGTTAAAAGTCGATGCTGTAAGTGTTTCAATTTGCCGATCGGTTCTGTTGTTAATAAAAGGAATCCGCAAATATTAACATTGCCTATATTGCTTTGAAACTCTTGTTGATATTCCTTTATGAACACAGCAAATCAGAACGGCGTTAGATATTCAGTTAGTAAATCATATTTTACAAATATATATATAAACTTTAAAGTGTAAAAAAGGCGTTTGTCTATTTTCAGCATCTTTAATTTTCAGTTCATCTACAATTACCAATGTGTACTAAAATATATAAATTCCTTATGTAATGCTAGATTTTAAAATTGAAAATTAAATTTTAAATTATTGGATAATAAATTAAGTCTTTGAGTCACGCTCATCCCGTTCACTACATGGTGCTGATTACCACCGCGTGCCATCAAAGGCTCGTTATGTCCCTCATTACCTCCATTGTTTAGTGTCTCCCACAAACTCTGGATGTAATTACAAGCTATTCTTAATATTTCAAGTTTCGTAACGCGACGTTTAGTTTTGGGCAGCGGAATGCAACGTTTTAGATTGTTCAGAGCGCCATTTAGCGATTTCATCCGGCGCCGTTCACGGTCATTTGCGCGTTGCCTACGAAGACGTTTCAAAGGCTCTCTCGGGGCCGTCTCGGTAGTGTTCGTAAGGTTCTCATCTTCATCGTCGTCATCGCATTTCCACCTCTCGTTTTCAGTGCAGTCAGCTCGCTCGGATGGCCAGTGCCATTCTGAAGATTTCGATTGCTCATGATCCAAACATGTATTGTTCATTGTCTCATAAATTGAAGGAATATTTAATAATCCTATTTCCTCTGTGGCGGTGCAAAATCTGCCACCTGGATACGATTCTGTTGAAATTTCCGGTGGGGGACAAAAATTACTCTCGATAATCCGTGCTTGCTGATTGTACTGTGTCCCAGTGTCCACTGGACTGTACGCCATGACCGCGCCAGGCGGGAGATCTGAAACCCAATCACATGACCTTGGACATAGGTTGCTCATTGTCAAATCTAAAACAAAAATTGAACTTTAAAGAAATCGTGTTTTAAAGAAAAAATCAACTCGAAATTAGTGCTCTCTTGGGAAGGCTCTCTCGAAAGTTTGATGAAGTCAATAGCTAGGTAAAATCAACCCTCACAGCCATACTCACTCATAGTCAATGGGCAAACAGAAATTCTGGCACAAGAGAGTTGCCGGACAATATGCGCAAAATCATTTCGACTATTTTTATAAACCTTCGAACATAAACTCAAAACGAATTGGCTTAAACAACACTTATTGTTAAGCAAGATCAAATAAATATATAAGCGATATTCTGCAGCCACAGCAATTAATTATTCAACGTATAGTCCAATTTTCAAAGTACCCAAAACATACCAAAAAACCCACTTTAAATGTACAACACTGTGCCAGAAAAACATGTTTCACACTTACCAAAAGTATTTTCCAGCCAAGGATACTGTTAACTGTGTCTTTTTTACTTTTGACTTTTGCCCTTGTGAAAAAAGTCTCTTTATGTTCCAAGTGCTACTTGCCCGCTCCTCTGTTGGCTAATGTTTGTTGGAGGAGCTTTGCGTCGAGCGCCATTTATAGCCTAACACGCGACGAGTCTAATTGGGTCGAAACAATAGACTGAATGGTTGCTTACCAAACTACAGATTTGAAGATCGCATGTCATTTCATGTTACCGAAAGTTTTCCTTTAGCGCGTCTGTGTGAATAATTATTCATTACTAAATGAGCGTCTATTTCGCTGCAGTTTTGTTTCGAGACGCGCACAACACATTACAATGTGCAGCGCAATTGTTCAACTTAATTGCGCGATGAATGATTGCTCATATTTACTTGCAACATTTAAACAATACCCGAACTTAACATGCCATGTCCAAGCTTACATTTGCTCATGTGCTACATGCATGCTCCCTGTTGTTAGGCGATTAAAATCGCCCTTAATATTTATACTAAGCTTCACTCCCACGATTGTTGCCCTAAAATAACCAGGTGGTCAGGCTAATTACAAGTTCGTCTAACATTCTGCTCAGAAGTTGTTTGAAGTCAGGATACACTTTTAGAACTCAGCCCATCCAGAAGTCGCGTGTGATCGTGGTGTCGTTAATGAAAAGATGCTCGAAAATCTTCCTTTTTTGTAGGCAGCTTCCCTTGACAGATGTTTGGCTATAAATATATACACTTTATCTATCTTCAATCGCGCATGCGCTTTTTAGACTTGTATCTCTTGACTTTTGTTGAAATGATACATTTAGTTCAATAGTTGCAAACGCAATCGTAATTGCCCAGTTACCTCACTGCGTTTTGTAGTTGTTGATAATTCGAATTGTCATTCAAGGCCAAAATTGTCATTTCTGGTGTTTATAAAGGTTCATTTATTAACACAAAGACACGTGAAAAGAGAGATCTGGAAAAGGGGTAGTTTAAGTATCAAATTGTTTTAAACACGATATTTAATCAGATAGAGACATTGAAACTCGATGTCTAAGGTTGAGAAGCAAGTAGATTTACAGTTACAGCTGGTGAAAAATGATCATCAAATATTTCGTACGTTTAGAAAATACATATTTAATGAAAAAGAGAAAGGAATTTTTTGGAGGTAATATCTTTTGGGAAACACTTTTAGGAACGAGTTCAAAATGAAATGAGTGTCGAATTTTGTTTTAAAACGGCCTTTTCTCCATCAAATGAGAGGAGAGTGTGAGAAATGCTTTGTTGCTATTTGGAACACGTTCGTGCTGTTTTAATGAGAAAATTAGTGATATTTATGCGAATTTCAGTGAGTAGGAACGTCCCTCACATGTTCAAAACATGTTTCATTGTACAACCATTGTCTTGCTCAAAACAAAAGGGTAAATTACTTCTGAATACCGAAATATCAATAAAACAAGAAAACCTGACTTAAGTCCTTCTTTTTTGGGGGTAGAAACACCCTAAAAAATCGCCAAAAAATGGGAGTGAACCCTTTTGGAACTATTGGAATGTGGGGTGATTTGGTCAGGGGATCTTGCACATCTTAGCGAAGTTTTTGAGCGAAATAGAAAACATGTTGTTTAATAATGACTTTAGGATTTTCTATGGCATATTAATTTGGCAATAGGCGGCACTCTCAGAGACTGTTCAAAGCACGTGCTACGGGACCAATCAAACTTTAGTCTCCAGATCGTTGTGAGGGGTTAACACGCTTGCCCATCGTTGTTCATAAAGAGATTGTTAATAAATTTTAAGCTAAAACAATGTGAACACGTTTTTCCACTAGATTAAACGAGGCAAATTTTATTCATCAACATTAATGGTATTCGCTAATACGTGCTCCTCTCTAATGCAAGCACTAGAACCCATTTAGCACTTTGTGTCACTGTCTGCTACACTTTACAGCGTCAATCACGAGCTCTGCAAACATTATACAACGTGCATACACAATAGTAATGAACATTAACAAATATAAGGCTGGTAAAAAGTTATTACAGGCTCTCATCTTCTTATCTGCTGCTTAGTTCCAAAGCGTTAGGCCCTCCAGGGCAAAACTAAACAGGATACGACGAGACAAATAAAGAATTTGAATGCAAAACTAATCTCCTGCTGCTACGAGTCGATTTCTCTTTCTCGAGAAACATAGTAGACTCCATTTGGTTGAAACATTGATAAGTGATGTAATCTTAGAATTGTAGTGCTCTCTTCAAGTGTCACCTTGCTTGTTTTATGACAAAAGCCAGTTGAATTAGAATTTGAGAAAACAGAAATAATACGCAAATTTGTTTTCTGAAGGTACAGCGTTCGAGATTTTCTGTGTCAAATATCAATAGTTCAGGATTTTCTGGCTCATTAACAGAAACGTTTCATGAAAATAGCAAATTTCTAGGATGCAAACCAGGGTATATGAAGCCAAAAAATGTGATTATATGTTTTTACTGAAATACATGTAGATTAAATTTCAATAATCGTTTGATAAGACGATTTTGTACGGCTGGTTTTCTTTGCAATTAGGATTCTTTGATGCAATATGAATTTTGAATCCTTCAGGATGCTTAGTACTCACGGAAAATAAAACGTGCGATGTATTAAACGTATTTTAGAGCAATATGTTCGTAAAGAACTGGTTCTGTTTTGTGTCGCCCTTGTTCCTTTTCGTTTTGGGGGAAACAATGATTTTTAAACTTGGCATTGGTTTACTACACTTGCATGACTATCTTATGAATAATTGCAACAATTTTCGTCAGATAATGATAATTAAATGATATATTAATGCTTATAGAAACGGCTCATCGGACAGACAAATATATTTTGGGGTGTTTCGTCGTTTTATGCAACGAAAACTGCAAATTTACTGGGAAGAATAGACTGGATTTAGTGTCATAGATGATAACCTTTTAAAGAACCTTTATACTAACACATTTCAACATGCATGTTGCCTTATTCTTTAGCAATTAACTCAACTTAAATTGTTCTATTCATAACTATATTAGCTTTGTGCTGTTTTTTGTTCAGTTATTCAATTGGATTGTTTGTTGTTCATTAAAAGTATAACTTCATACAATAAAGCCTTTTGAAGTCTGCACTTTTAAAAATTGATCTTTGCGTTGATCATTTGAAAAAATCGTCACGTGATATGATATATATATATATATATATACCACTCAAGTCTTAAATTTATGTTGATTGATCAACATCATGATAAAGTTAGGAATCGGGAGAATTTTTGGATAGGCACTTTGCTTACTAATCCGAGGGGGGGGGGGGCACTATATATATATAAATCTTCTAAGGAACCAATCAGACGATCTCAACGTATACATAGTCTTAGACGCGCGAAACTTAAAAACGTAATGTATGTATGTAAATAATCTAAATTCTGAAGAAGGCTCTTAGTGCCGAGTCCAAAGCTCAATAACTTTCATAAATCCAGAGAACTTTCATTCAACATTAACATGCCTGGACTACAAATCTTTAAACATATAAGTATATTAACAGCTTTTTCATGCCGTATGGCACATATTTTGATAACTTATGATGGCACACGCTAGTGGTATTAATATTGCGATTTCAGTAAACGAAATGTTGCTACTTGTTATTTTCAAAGTCATGTTATTTCTAAATCAGATTAATTTTGGCGACTGCTAATTCACATCAGTGAATATAACTCAAAGCTGTAGTACATGTGAAGTTGTGTATAGCTGCTAAAATCTTTCCAATAATGACAAATATAAACATCATTGCGATCTTATATCACTGCTAGTTACACTGTACCACTATCATTGAGGTATCTCTTTCAGGTAGTTAGACACAAACCACGAAAGTTAACGTTTATTGTAGAATACTACCTACAGTGAACCACCACGTTTGAAATATGTTTTTTGTGTCTGAACTACCTGAAAAAGATATCTCAAACGTGGTGGTCCAGTGTAGGTAGTATTCTACAATAAGCTGTCGTTGTTTGTCTGAATTACATGAAAAAGATACCTCACACTTGGCGGTATAGTTGATAAACTTCTTCATCAAAAATGTCAAACTTATCCATGGAAAATTTATGTTTTTTATAATGCTCATGCGATCTTAAAATGTTTAAAGACTTTATTTGATAACTTCCGTTTCTTTCCAATGTTGATAAAAACGTCACTTGGTTAATTACATGTCAGTCATACGCTATAGGTCAAAATTACACTACTCGTCAATCATAATTGTTCTAGATATTGTACAGTGATGTCTCCTTTGACTTCTATTGTTTTTTAATCTTTATTTAGGCTTCAGGGCTCATTTTCTGATAGTGCCATTTAGCCATTACCGCCATAGGGCTGGCATGTCATGATTTGTCTGATATTGGCCGAAAATGATATGAACGGTCCAGGGTATACGTCAGACCAGACGTCAGTGTCAAAAACTGAAATCCAAGATGGCCGCCGGTGCAAGCATCTTCAGGTCAACAATGTTCTTAAAATTGATTTTGCTTGCTTATTCTTGTCGGATGTGTGCTGCAGAAAGTACAGTGTTTACAGAAGAAGTAAACTCAGGTTTGATTTCTTAATAAAAGTGTAAAATACAACGTATTTTGATCTCAATTTTGATACTGTCAATTTGTCATGTTACTGATGTACTTCTGTAATTGTTCGCTTGTGAAATATTATACGATTTTGTACATTATAGAAGCTAATGAACTAACTGAAAATGGGGCAACAATTTCAACTTCTGGAATGCACCGCTTCACAGCAATTAAAGACACATTGTTTGCTGGAAACAGTGAACAACAACCATCGACAGATGCATCAAATTTTGATGCAACAAGTAGTGCCTTTGATAAAACAACAAAAACGATCTATGGACCACAAACAGCAAGTTCGAACTATGTCTCTCCAAACAATGTTTCCAATATTGATAATCAAGTTCAAAAAAACTCTTCGAACACTTCTGAGCTTTCTTCCAACACGACAAACACAACATTGCAACCATTTTGGAGTTGTGTTAAATATAACATGACTGAACAGAATGTGATAATTTTGAAAAACAAGAGTAGTTTAATTTGGTGGTTGGATGAGATAAATAAGACCATGAGCTGTGCTGTTGTCTTGTTTTACGCAAGATGGTGTTATTTTTCTGCAAGTCTTGCTCCTGTGTATAATGCTGTTGGTCGAGCTTTTTCAGGAATCCCAATTTTGGCCATAGATGCTTATTCACACAATAGGTAATGGTTTTGAATTGCACCAGTCTGTAATTTAAATGGGAAAGGGGGGGGGGGGGGGTTAATTTATTGTTGCAAGTGTGAGACATCTACCCGAGTCCTGAGAGTTTTGAAAGCTAGAACCATGGAAATGTAATTTCATGCAAATTAAGCATCAAATTTTTGCCAGTATTTTGGTAACTTTGTAATTAGAGGACTTTGTAACCCTATGGTGCAAGAATGAAATCAGAAACTTTATCTGTGGTAAAAAGGGGGAAGGCATGCCACACCCACAAACCACACAGTCCCTAGTGTATTTTGCCAGTACTAAATAATTGTATAACAATGTTCATCAATATATGGTTTGTATGGTATATATGGTTTTTTAACAGTTGGATTATGAAATAGCTTTAAAACATGAATTCTTTTGTTGGTTTTTAGTCTTAACACAAGATACGGAATTGTTGGGGTGCCTACAATTATTCTGTTTCAAGAAAGTCGACCTGTAGCAAGATTCAACCGTTCGAGAACTTTTAAAGATCTTGTGGACTTTATTCATCAGAGTACAGGTTTGTCAATGAACCATTCCCCGATTAGACAAACTTTTAAATTCGAAAACAATTTTAGCACATAAATCGAAATAGTCATTCTGATTTAGGTCTGTGCACAGGCTAAGTTGGAAAGAGCTTCCTAAATTTAGTGAAATTGTGAAGTTTGGTTGTAAAACAATGTAAAATGTCGAAAATATAGCCCTTTGAAGTTTGCGAATTTTGTATACTTTTGTATTACGGGGAAAAAAGCGTTACCACATTTCCACATTGTGGTAACGCTTTTCCGCGTAGTACAAAAATATACAAAATTCGCAAACTTTACGGGGCCATATTTTCCACATCTTACAATATTTTGCAACCAAACTTGACAATTGTATGAAATTTAGGATGCTCTCTCCAGCTGTGCTAATTGATTTTCCGAATTCAAAAGTTTGTCTAATAGGGGAATGGTCAATTGGGCATGCATGGATTGTTTGGAAGGACAGTGCCATAGAGAGCGTCATGAGGCATGGAAGGAATAGCGCAAACAGCCTTTGAGGGATTTCCTCAGCGAAAACGAGAAATATTTTGTCAGTTTTTTGCTCCAATTTTAACTTTTAAAGTTCCTTCCACTTTGCGTTCTTCCCAAACAAATCCATAGTTGCTTTACGGTTTTCATTTAGGAAATGACAGGTTTTCGTGCAGTACTGTTCCAGTTGTCTGATTATAACTTTCAACCATCTTTAACTTTCTTTTTCAGGCATGGAATACAATAGTTCTGTGGAAGTGAGTGTGGACGATTACGAAGAAGGACCGTTGCCAAGCAAACCATCGGAAGAGTTTAATTTTTATCTCTTAGCCTCAGTATGCTTTCTCCTCTGCCTGGCTCTGTATGTGCTATGGCGTTCGCATTACGTTCGTGAGTATTTCATGTCTATGACGCTGGTTAGGACAATTGTGCGAAGATTTGAGAGGGAAAAGAACGACTGAAGGAATTCAACACTGCGGTACTCTACCACTCGACATCATGAGTGGATTGATTGCAAATCTTCCTCGCTGTTCCACAGTCCACTTCCAGCGCTTCCGATTGGACATAATATGAATAACTTTAATTATAACAAGTTCTTGTTGACTGCATGTCATTAGCTTTCGGCTGGTTCAGATCTTGGTGGAGGGTTTTTGTTCGTTGGTTCGGTAATATCCAATAAACTTCCCACACAACTCGTTTTCTCGTGCTTCAATCTAGTTTGTTTTGAAAGCAAACTCGATAGCTGAATATTCACCCTCTTACACAATACATGCTTTTCTTTCGCAGCTCTTAATTATCACTCTCCTTGGAGCACGCACGGCTCTAACAGCCGACACTAAGCTTTAAGTGGTGTGTTATTTAGTGGTCGCCATGAACTTGAAAGAGTTCGTATGAACGCGGTCACGTTTATAGTTAAATAACGCGGTCACTTAAAATGTATATCGAACATAAGACTTCGTTTTGATTGTCTCGAGCAAACATTGCCAGTTCAGGTAGTGCAGTCAAAAGCTCACCAAAATATAGGATATTCCAATAGCTATTTGGCTGAATTTGGCTGTTGTCCTGAACGATATACGCAGAATTTTACGTTTTCGTACACATACGTCAAATTCTTGCGCTTACATTGTTTCGGGTAGTAAAAGATTTTTTGTCAGATTATGTGCATGTTTATGAAGTTAGTCAAGCGAGTAATTAAGAAATAATTTTTGAGGCTTCAAATCTTGAAAGTTTAAAGACAAACAAGACCAACCACGAGACATTAGAAAATATTAAAAAAGTAATAACATTGCTTAAATATGACTGTGCTTTTAATCCATCTCTCAATAAAATGCTGCTTGAATCTTCAACTGATATTGTTGGCTTTGTTTGTTCAATTTTATGATGTGGTCGTATATTGGAACAAGTCATTTCAGATACTTTAATTCATGTACTTTCTGCCCTCAACGAAGTTGAAATAGTTTAAAAGCTTAGGTTTTAAGCTTTCTCTCCGTCTAGCTCCTGAACTGCCGAATCCCTGATAGCAGGTACCTGATTAAGAAACGTGGTTTTGGTAATTGTATTATATAAATTAACATGAGAGAATTCGACCGTAAATTCTATAACTGTGTCATACAAAAAGTTCTTTTTTTCCAAATATATTTTGCAAAAGTAAGTTAGTATAAAAGAGAGCATAGCTTTAATTACTCATTCTAAAGTTTTCATTTTCATACAAAGAATGCTCAGGTTCTTATGTCTATATAGAGTAAATTAATAAATTATTAATATTCAAAACCTGTTGTATTCAGACAGCTTATGAAAAGCTTGCCAGCTTTGATAGATGCGTGTTCAAATCAAATGATCGAAGACCTTTACCCCGGATTAAGTAGAGCGGTCAATAAGATTAATTCCGCATAAAATGCGATTTCTTTTTGCTTTCATAATATTCTCTCGATTCTGCTCCCGGACGACTGATGGTGCAGCATTCACGGCTATGACGAGGCTACGAGATCTGGCCTTAATGGAGAGGACCTTGGTTCAATCTTTGGATGAGTTAATAGCTGCAGAGAAGTCGAAACTGGAACAAGTTATTAAAATTGCTGAACGGGTTAACACTTCCCTTGGAAATAGAAATCTTAGTCAACCTGACGAGGTTTATACAAGTGCTTTGGAAGTTTATAGTTTGTTCAAAAGATTTGTCTTTGAATGGAAGAGATTAGAAGGCATTGTTGACAGCAATAAGTCAAAAGGTAAACTGGATAGCTTTATCAGTTCTAAACTGTTCTTCCTAGAGGTCCAGTAAAGATCATCTCTTATTGATCCAGTGTTACTGCAGGAGGAAACCAAAACTAAACTAACTTTTTGCATACTGGATAGCTCTATCAGTTCTAAACTGTTCTTCCTAGAGGTCCAGGTAGGATCATCTCTTATTGATCCAGTGTTATTACAGGAGGAATTCTGAACTAAACTAACTTTATTTATGCTGGATAGCTCTATCAGTTCTCGTCTGTTCTTTCTAGTTATCCTAAACCAGCTGAATGATTTCCAGCCGTTCTTTCCGACGATTAAAGAGGATCTGTACGGATCCATATCGGCAATATTTTTACTTCAAGATACGTACAATATCTCCGCTAAGGATATGGCGAGTGGAAGAATTCCTGGTAAAACATCTCTCTTTTACAGTGCAATAGATCGGCCGGATCACTGCCACTGTGCTGTTGTACATGATATACATCACTGTAAGATTGTATTATTGTCCTGTGTTTCAGGCAGCAATGTTAACAATGAAATCCATGCTGACGACTGTTTTGAGTTGGGATCATTCGCTTTGTATTATGGTCGATATCACCGAGCTCGCGAGTGGCTGGCTGAGGCACTGGAACGAGTGCGTAGATCTGATTATAACGGCTATCTTGATGTACCCTTGTTGCTTGAACATGCGTCGTGGACCGAGTATACGGTAGTTGTTTATGTCACTTTTTTTATACTCTCAGTTCTAAACTGCCCAGAGGTCCAGTAATGATCATCTTTTATTGATCCAGTGTTACTACACGAGGAAACCTAAGCTAAACTGACTTTATTTATGCTGGATAGCTGTATCAGTTCTAAACTGTTCTTCCCAGATATACAGTAAGGATCATCTCTTATTGATCCAGTGTTACTACAGGAGGAAACCTAAACTTAACTAACTTTATTTATACTGGATAACTCTGTCAGTTCTAAACTGTTTTTCGTAGAGGTCCAGTAAGGATCATCTCTTTTTGATCCAGTGTTACTATTATAGGAGGAACCCAAAAAATAAATGGGTAGCTCTGTTAGTTGTCAATCGTTCTTCTTAATAATACCTCCAAAAAGGTCTTATGAGACGTACATGGAAAACACAGCAAAATCTGCTGTCTGTGGCTTTAATTATTCTTTTGTTTTATTTTCAGACTGGAAATGTTGAAAAGGCGCTACAGCACTGCGTTGAAATTATCAAAATCAGTAAATATTAATTCAAAGTCAATCTAGATATGGTGTGGAAACTCGACCAGCGTCTTTATTCTATCTTTTTTGTTCGTGTTTATGCAGACTTGTAGGTAGAAAATGAATGCAGAATTTTTGAAGACAATGAATTTTTGGTATAATGAAGACTTGTTGGAAGACAATAAATTTTTTGTATAATGAGCTATCGTCCTATAGCGTTGCTTGGTCGAAGCACTCAACCATACTATTGAAATATTAATAGGCAAAATTTCAAAAGAATTGTGCATGGTAAAGCCAACTCAACATAATACCGCAGCTCATTATAAACGCTTTGAAGTTGGCTGGGTTTCCAGACCATGTCTCGATTGATTATGATTGATTTTCTCCATACCCGAGCTATTCCAAAATAATCTTTAGGAAATCAGTAAAGCAGCGCGCACTGACCAGCATTCCTCTCTCTCAGGTCCAAACAACACACGGGCTCTCGACAATGCAATGAGATATCGGCGTGAACTGAAAACTGGATTAATTAAGACCTACGAACATGTCAAGGCTGACGAAGAAAAAAAGTTGACAGATACTTATATGAACACGAAAATGAGCAAGCTATGTCGAGAAGAAACATTGAGAAAGGTTCGTTTGGGTTGCTGATCCAGTATAACTACACGGGCAAACCTAAACTAAACTAACTTTATTTATACTGGATAGCTCTATCAGTTCTAACCTGTTCTTCCTAAAGGTCCAGTAAGGATCATTTCTTATTGATCTAGTATTACTACAGAAGGAAACCTAAGCTATACTGCGAGAGGTACAATGATACATTCATGTCTGTTTGACTTTCTTCATTCTAGTCCCACGGACTTGCTCGTTTTCTCAGATGTCGTTATAAGACAGATCATCCAATACTGAAACTTAAACCAGCCAAGGAAGAAGTGGTATTAGTCGAACCGCGAGTCGTTATTTTCCGTGATATGGTACGAGATCATGATCTGGAGAAAATCAAAAACGTTGCCAGACCTCATGTAAGTAGATGAGCCATCCCGCAAAGGCAGGTTGTAGGAAAGGTAGGTAGCGCTATCCGACGGATAGTTGCTTTTGAACTGCCACAGAAAGGCGTAAAAAGCACTGACACATGAGATACTCAAGATGCAAGAGATAAAAGGTAACTTTAACTCGAAAATGCTGAACTTTAACGTGGATTTTAGCAGTTACTAAACATATTTTGAACGTTTGAGAAAATCACTATCCGATAAACAGCGCTATTCATCCTTCTTCTCTGGCTACTGCAGAGACGAGACCGTTTTGATGGCTTCATTGATTAGAAATCTAACTGTTCTTAATGCTATCAAGACCTCATTGAGTTCTCAAGATGTCTGGAGCGAGGATTAGATCGAGTATGAGAATCGTAACTCTTGTTATCGTGATCCTAATGTAATCCTTATCTTGAATTCATTTCTTTTTCCAGCTGGAGCGCTCCAAAGCGTACAATCTTGCAACGGGAAAGCTGGAGACTGTTTCTTACAGAATTAGTGAAAGGTAATGTGGAGTAGTGGACATCTTGGATGAAGTAAACTTCTGGACATCCCGAAGTATTTTAAGGTGAAACCTTGACTAAAATATTGCGCTCTCGTTGGTTGAATGTGTCAAGCAAAAATTGCTGAAATAGAGAAATATTTGATTAATTTAGTCATTGTTATGTGCAGTACGCATGCAAGGCAATGAGAATTGTGAATGTATTACATATTTTTCAAGTTTTGAACTAAATCTCTCCACGAATTTTTGCAGTGAAGAAATAGTTGATTTGATAAATTGTTTTCTGTGTTTTGTTTAGCGCCTGGATTCATGAAAGCGCAACGGATGCTGTAAAAATCTTCAACCGCAGAGCTGAGGCTGTCAGTGGTTTGACAGTAACGACTGCTGAAGATCTACAGGTACATATGGAAAGACTTCGGTTCATTACAACCCTTAGACACCTGGTTTCATCGTTATTTCAACTAACAGGTGCATTTGTGGTTATAGGTGGCTAACTATGGTTTAGGAGGGCAGTATGAAGAACATCATGACCATGGCGTGAGTATGGCTACAAATCTACTTGTTTATGTATAAATGTATTGCTATTTGTACAACTTATGTGTGGGGGCAAATCTTGATCGAATCCTCATTATCTGCTAATTTTCTTTCCCAGTACCCTGGCTCGCCATTAGCCAATCACGTGAACGGCAATAGAATTGCTACAATGTTGCTCTATGTAAGTAGTTTTTAAATCTGATCTCAATCGTTTCTTTTCTACTACACTGGAATGTTCTGACTTTAATCATTGTCTAGCTTAACTGTTCATCAAGTCTTTCCCGAGATTTTCCAAGACAGGGGGGATCATGTCCCTTACTCTTTATTCACCACTCAATGTTTCTGTAGAAGTGGGCTATGCCAAATGTTTCAAATGCCTCTACTCATTTCTCGACCAAGGGCCTTCGCTGGAAACTTTGAAATCCGTTTTATCGTTTCGAGTCGCGAAAGAACCAATACCTTTTGTGTACTAATATGTAACGGCACTACCTACACCGGTAACGTTAGTTCGGGATACTTGCTCAACGCGTTTCTCTTGTAATTTTCCTCTTCTCTGTGTAGCTTACAAGTGTTCCCTTTGGTGGAGGCACGGCTTTTACACGACTAAAGATCTACGTTAGACCAGATAAGGTTTGTATCAGAAAACTGCATGGAATTTTTATAGAAAATTGCTAGACAATTAAATAAACGTACGTTCCTTAGGGAGACGCGGTATTCTGGTATAACCTCAAACAATCTGGTATTGGAGACAACTCTACATTCCATGCAGCTTGTCCAGTACTCTCTGGAATTAAATGGGGTGAGACACTGAATGAATTACAAACGTTTCTCTGATCGAATAATTTAGCATATCGAGTTTTCCGCTGTCAGACTGTGCACCATGAAATAATTTCATATCTTATTTTCTATTGAAGAGTGGATGCCAATCAAGCAGCCGAAAGCTCAATATATAAATTATTTGACCAGAGAACGTTTGTATTCATTCATTATGTATAATCCTAGCCGCACCTCTTCAATTTTTTCATGCATTCTTCAAGAGGTAAGAAGCTATTTTAATGAAAGCGTTCAGGCAATCTAAACTCCCGATCCTTATTTGATGAGATAGTGGACACAAATGTTTGATTACGTTTTGCTCCCTTTCTAGTTGGAAATAAATGGTTTCACCTACATGGGCAAGAATTTAGAAGACCATGTACTCTAGAGGAAAACGAATAACGGAGTTATGGTATCCGTAGTGTTTTTATTTACCCTTGAGTCCCTTTGCTGTGCCAGTTTCTGCGCGTTCCAGTTGGTGAGTTTGTTTTTTCCCTAGGCTTTTGCTTGTTTTTTACTATATTTGATAAAATTGCTGGGGTGTTAGACACAAAGATGCTAGAGAATATGTAGAATATGTGCTCTTGTCTGCTGCCAGTGAAAGAAGACATGACAGCACTTTTAAATTCATGATTTATAATGGTAACACGTATTCAAAATTTTTGCCTTTCCTCAGATCTGTACGTTCATGTTAGTTTTGCTCGTTATTTCTGAAAAAAATAGGCTATCATCCCATTCATGCGCCCTAGCGGGGCTTTTTCACGCTGGAAAAATCCAACAATGCTCATTTATAATATGGCTGGTTGTTTTCATTTTTGGGCACCGGTAAAGATACTAAGCACATATTCTATATCTTATCAGAAACATATGCGTGCTTGAAAGTTTAGACGCTAAATATAATATATAGATAGCCTTTTTATAAATGTAGAATGACGCGAAACAAAGCAGTCGTAGATAAAAATACTGTATGATTATAAAATGAAATAGTAAATCTAATATATAACCAAATGTAATAATGAGTTTTGATAAAAAATAAATTAAAATATGCAAAAACGAAAACAGTCTGTGCCCGCTAGTTATCTTTATACTTTATTCAATCAACTGTGCTACAGTTTTAAACGAATATTACACAAGTAAATCTCACAAGATATTTAAAGCTTAACGAGCCTAATTTTGTCCACAAGTGTTGCACACATTAAATGGTAATTAAATCCATAATGAACTTTGATTAAGCCGGGGGTGCCATTCTGTAATGATTATCAGGATTGCTACATTGCGGAGTGGCTGGGAAAAACTGGAAACATGGCTTGCCTGGGAACACTTTTTGCCCCAACGTACGCAAGTCTGGTTGAACTTCGTGTTTCGCGATACCACGTGGCTTATTGTTTGCCCAGAACGACACAGATTCGGCGTTGGTATCACCGCCGGCCGTCCAAATACAGCAACCAACAGTCCAGGCTGACTTGGGGATGATAATAGACAATTCTAATCCGTTGGCGAGGTCAGGACTCAGATGTGGTTGTGGTATTGCTCCTTCATATGCTACTGGCCAGTATGTTGTTGCTTTGAGGAACGCGCTAGTCCCTTCCCCAGTTAGTTCATAATCCGATACCCCGCTCAGGACATAGAACGTAGCGCTGGGATCTTTCTGGCTGCATTTCTCCTTCCCGTATGAGATTATCTGTTCTTGGTATTTCCTCCAAACACCTCTGGCGAAGTCCGTGTATTGCGGAAAGGCATTGATGTGGTTGAACGTGAGATCCATTGAGTTAGGGTTGTAAGAATGCATTCGATTTGTGTTCAGTTGTCCTTCTTGCACTGCTTCAGGAAGCGTCTTTTCGCTGCGCCCCACGTAGATTGAATTCGAACCCATTCGTTGGTTTAGGCGGACTATAAGAAATAATCGCTTGATTAGTTGGTGGTATTTAAAGTTGTACCTCTAGGTAGAAAAGTTTATAACTGATAATAATAATAATAATAATAATACGAGATGATCCTTACTCGACCTCTGGGAAGAACAGTTTAGAATTGATAGCTATCCAGTATAAGTAAAGTTAGTTTAGTTCAGGTTTCCTCCTGTAGTAACACTGGATCAATAAGAGATGATCCTTACTGGACCTCTAGAAAGAACAGTTTAGAACTGATAGAGCTATCCAGTATAAATAAAGTTAGTTTAGTTCAGGTTTCCTCCTGTAGTAACACTAGATCGATAAGAAGTGATCCTAATTGGACCTCTAGGAAGAACATCTAGAGCTAATACATCGATAACAGCTATAGAGATACAGATGTAGCGAATATAGATAAAGTTTGTTTTCTTTAAATAATGGAATATATACCAAAGCTTGACCACTTGTTTCGCATCAAAGTCTTGCTAGTATCAATCAACTTCAAGTTCGCATTGGTAACTTTATATCCAACCAGTGTAGGAATTCCTCTGTTCCCATCAAACAAGACTGAGTAAGGAGTAGCGTCGGCCGTAGCGCCTTCGCCGACAACAGTGTAGTAATGTGTATTGGGTGCATTGGTGGTTGGTCCTGGTGGAATGTTGCCGTCAAAATTTTCGAGATAGCTTGTAGGTGCGTCCGCAGTCTTTGTGTTTTGTGCTGGGCTGCGACGTTCAACATTGCTACGTTTATGGCGTTCATCCTGGAATATCTGCAGATCGTTATTCGAAGAGCATTCGATGAGATCAGCTATTGCGTCTGCGCAGATAACAGGTTCTAGTTTCTCGCCGCTCACATCACCGCTTGCTGTCACACGAACTTTTATGGTCTTTTTTGGGCCGTTGCACCACGTTTTCTCGGAGACTTCTCCCTTAATCGCTGTATAACTTTGTTTCACATCATTCACCAAGTACTCGCAGTCACCTAGACGAAATTTAGAAACAAGCGAGTCACGTGAACCGATTTTTTGACCGAGCTCCTTTTAAGATCCTGGGTTTTATCCTCGCTTTGGATTCGTGATACATTTCTGTAAAGCCAAATCAATGTTTTGCTAAAAATCGTTCATTTTCGCCCGTTGGTACTCCTTTAATACAGGACTGCAGCAATTCGCTATACAGTTCACCGAACTAAGACATGCTGTGGATTTTACGAGTTTATTTCAAGTTTATCATGAGATTACATCGTCCTGTAGGCTTCATCAAGCTCCATCGAGTCTGTGAAAGTAACTCGATGTTTGGAGTTTGTTAAAACAACTTGGATCAAGCTTGTAGATAAAAAGTCTTGACAATCAACTTGCATCAACTAAACCTGTTGAAAACTTGCAGCAGATTTGCTATCATAAAGCCAGAGCAAGCGTTTTGATGACTGCAAGGTAATACTGCAAATTTGCCGTAACTTTGGGCTATGACTTGAGACGAAATTAATTACTCAAATTCTATTAACGTATGACTTACGTTCAAGTACAGTTGTCAGCACTACAAATAGGAAAGAAATAGAAAATATAAGTATAAATTATTGATATTTCGCCTTTTTCAATGTCGGTTGAACAGTACTTCGTTTAGGATATCTTACATTCACACGCGGATCCACCTCCGAAATGTGTGGGCAGGCAAAAACATGATTTGTCAGGCAATGAGTAATATCCAGCAGTGCCATCGCATGTTACACCATTTGATGGTAGAAATGACGCCCCACCCGCATCTAGAATATTAATAAATAACATATGATTAGAGATTTTTTAAAATTTGTGAAAATATTCCTTGAGGATCGTGAAGGGGTAAAATGGGAGCTGGAAACGCATATATTCTGCTGGGATTTGATGCACTAGCATTGGGGTTCATTGGCTAAACTTTCCTCTCGCAGTTGATCTCTTCTGTGCTTGGAGGATTTTCCTCCGGGTACTCCGGTGTTCCTCCCCTACTAAAATGAACGCATCTGGGCACCACAGGCCCACAATAATTGGCCCATGGTGTCGTGGTTAGCCTGACCTTGTGGCAAAACTTGATCAAATGAAAAAGAACGTGAAAATATCTCTTTTATGACAACATTTATAGAGTAAGGTTGTTGAGCCTATCATTGTTTCCTATGCTAAAATCCTTGCTGTAAATCTGATACTTATCATTTAAAGCAACGTACGGTCTCCGTCTGATAACACTTGTAGATGTGTAAATGGACTCTCAGAACTGCTTGTGCCAGGAACCTCCTGCCTTTTGTGAAGATGTATACTTTGAAGGAACGCTGAAAGAAATCAAACGTAGAAATGAACGCATGATCGCCTTTATAGAAAGGCATAAGCTTTCCAGCAGTGGTGGGCTGGATCTGAGGAAATTTCAGGCCAGGACGAGAGCTTTTTTTATATTTTCTGCTCGTACTCGTATTTTAGTAAAAGACAGCTGATGTTACCAGAATTTAGGGTCAGGATTTGGCTCAACGTTTTACAATAGCAAAGTTGTAAGTGATGAAGGACAGATTATCACTGACAGTGGAAGCCTAGAGAAGATGTTAAAAACGTTTGTTGCTAATTGGCAGTTCATTTTGCTTACATGTGGATCCACTGGGTGGCGCACCGATCCGCCTGTTAATAAAAAATAATTGAATTAAGACTTGTATTAAACTGAGGTATCATTCATCAGTTTTCTAAACTTACGCAAACTTATCCATGAACTTCTTAAACGCTTCGAAATCATATTTATGGTTATAAGAGATAAAAGCTTTGCTGTTTAGCGTGCGGTATTCCATGGCTGGAACAGCTGTTACTTTAACTGCCAGACTGTCGACGTCCACGACGGCAAATTGAAACATTTTATAAACAGTTTTCAACCGTTGTATCGCTTCTATGTCTTCGACAAACGGTTGGTAATATGGAGATTCTGAAATAACGAAGATACTTTTAGGTTAAAAAACGATGGAATGAAGTTAACGATAAAATGGGAAAGAAGGGAGATATACTGGTATTGAAGATGAATTATTATAGCCCAATAGTTAGACTAATTCATACATGGTAACTTGATAGCATAGATATCTCATATACACTAGATGGTGCATCCCACACTGTGGCAGGCGAATTAAAGTTGAAGCCGAATTGCAGGCGCTGGTCGTTCCCAAGGAGTTGACACGGAGCATGATAATTTCTGTATTTTGTATTGTGGAAATGGACAAAGTTGACAACAAATTCTGTTTTATGCAGCTAAAAAGTATTTACTACTCAAATGCAGAAAAGTATAGTTTTTTTGCATTTTTTTGATGAGTGGGAACGACCAATATGGCCGCCGCCTATTGCTATGAGGGGATACCGCTGAGATTTTTAGCTTCACTTTCGATATGCAGATGCGCTATCTAGTGTATATGAGATATCTATGCTTGATAGTCAAGGTGGAGAAAGAGAAAGCGAGGCCCAACGAGATAATACGGGCGCGCAATAATTTGCATATACTTTAGTGGTAACTTTGGCCTTGTGGCAAAAATTAAATACATATTTCATGCTTCTTACTTGAGCTGTGATAGGCCAACAGAACAGCCTTAGGATTGTTTTTTCCTAACGTCATTGCATCGTATCCTTTTTTTGAAAAGACGGTGGTGGGGAAATTCGTATTCACTATTAAAGAAAAAAAGGAATTTTAAGCTCCATTATGCAAGGAATTGAGTACACGACCGTTCTTTAACACGCGTTGTCACTTACTTTTATCAAGAAGTTCTGAGTCACAATTCGTCAATTCGACACCCTCTTTTGCTGCCTGTCGACAGAAGTCAAAGAACACCTGCTTTGATATACGAGCTCCACAGGAGCCGCTGACCGCGCGATCTAACGAGCCCGTGGTACAGTGACCAAAGTACACACCGTAGACCTTAGGCGCACCTTGGACCAGACGAAATATTGGACTACCAGGATCAAAGGAACCCTAAATGATGAAGAGAACATGTATGGATCCCCTTCTGAAGTGAAAAATATACAGTTTCTGCAAGAAGACGGACTTCATAGTTCTTTTCTTCCAGCAAGCTTTCATGTGGGGGACGCAATAAATGATAACGCTTCTTTTGAGTTGGGAATGGCATGAAGGCACGTTCAGGGGCAGGGGGTGACTGAGATAGTACTAAAGCAGAGAGTGCCTGTGTTGGTTTATGGTAAAGGAATTGCGAGAGGGAGGTCGTGGGTTCCGATTCATGTTCGTTCTTTCGAAAGATACCACGGGATGGGTAAGGTAATATGGGCCACTTGCAGTCTCTGCCCCTGTAGCGAAGCTAAATTAACTGAAGAACATATTTTTACCTTATTTGAACATGATAATGTTACAGGCTTGTCATCCACGTGACGAATGGTATCTCCTCTTCGAGCAGTGTTTGATGCCGTGAGACAGCCGGTGATATCTGGATTGGCTACAAAACTATCATCCAGATCTTCCAAAGCATACGAACTCCAGACCATTGACGTTAAATATTTCTGGTTTTGATGCGGCATTGGTTGTTGCAGTTGAAGTAAAGCGAAGTTCTCTTTTCTTTCGCCCGTGAGATGCCAGTATGGATTACGGAATACCTGAAAACCGAATATTAAGCTTTTTAAGCTCTCTAATTTCTACTCAATTTCTAACATGCGGGTAGTAAAATTTAATGACTAATGTTTAAATGAATCTAAATGAAATTGGCAGGAAGAGGATTCAAAGTACTTAAATATTTGTGATGTTGCTCTGAGCCGTTCGAGCAGAAAAATGCGCCTGACTACAGTTGCAATCGGATCTACGACCTTCGAAATGTAAGCCTAATGCTCAGCCAACTGACGAGCCTTGCTGTCAGTTGTCAAGTTATTATTCGCGCGAGAACCTTATGTTGAAAGAACTCCTTCACTCGTTTTGCTTGATTGCTTCCTCTTTCCATGGATAGCACAGAGAGTTGTTTGGTTCATGAATAATTAGGCCAAATGAAACGCTTTTGTAAATGATGCAACCTCAGTATGGGTAATGGCAACTAACAATACACTAGTTTAGCGTACTGAAACGAGCGCACAAAATTGCTTAAAGAAGGTCTAGTGATTTGTACAGAGTGAACCTATTCTGAAATCAACCTGATTAATTTCCTTTTTTGTGATAAGGAAGGGTGTATTCATATTAAGTGGGAAAACATACTTTCTTAACTGGCTTTGTTTCCGACCCCATAGCAAAGGTGATATTTTCGTATGGCTCGCCTGTATGGTTAGGATACACGCACGTCGCACTGGTCAAAATAAACGTGGGCTCGAGAAGGACTCCGTTGCAGGAATCTGTTTGGCTCGCAACTTGAACTTTACCAACATCAATGTGAAGGTCGGCGGCTGGGACTGGCGGAGTGGTAGTAATTGTTGGTGTTACTTCATCTGTGGGTTCTTGTGGTTGCGGATTGGGTTGTGATCCAGATTCTGAACTGGGTTGTGGTTCCGAAGATTCACTTCCAGGTCCTGGTGCGACGGGCTCGACGTCTTTTCTCAGGCCGTTTCTCTCATGATTCCGCTCTGCTTCGCGCTTGTGAAGACGATGTCCATGCCGGTCGTTTAGTTTGTCCGCATTCTCCACTTTGCTCAAATCTTCTTCATCCTCGTTTACCTTAAAGAAATGATCTTGTTTAATGAGAATTGAAAAAAAAAACAGATACACTCTCCACTGTCAACTCCATGGAAAATTTCTATCAAGCATTGAAACTTCTGCCTGAAAACTGCCCATCTCTTCTGACAAAGCAATGAAAATCAGGTGTCGAAATTCGATGTAAAATGCCGTGCAACTCTTGTTCTCGTTTGAACTTCATGTGATATTATCTTGCTTGGTGCTGATTACCTCCTAATTCAACTCTCGTTTGATAAAGTAATAAAATTGATAAGACCTGTTCCGAACCAGGTTTAAGCCAAAATAAGTGAACAGGTCTCTCTTTTTATGTCGGTTCCAATCATTTTTTAAGTAGTACTGACTGACAAGTACATCAGTCTGTTGAAAACCTTCGTCATACGAAACGCTATTTATAAACTAACAAGGTCAATATTAATAATCAAATATAGGTTCTCTCACCACCTGAGCAGATAAAAACAGACTTCGACATTTCGAGCAAAATCTTCTTCTCAAAACAAAAAAACACGAGCAAAAGTCTTCGCTTAAAACATGATTTTGTGGTGAAAGAACTTAGATGTTTATGTGCATTTAACTGAACTATCAACACTTAAAACGATAGTGCAAGATATAAATAATACCTGAGAATAATTCCCCCATGATTTTTCATGGTGTTTCTTGGCGTTGGTTGTATACAAGACAAAAGCCAGTACAAACGCTAGTAATACTTTATTCGTCTGCATTGTTGCCCAGACTCAAAGTAAATAAACGAAAAAAATTTTTTGATGAGTTTATCTTCAAGTGAAGAGCATTAATAAATCATCGTGTTTCATCCTGTGCGTAAAGTCAGGTACAATGCACTTTATTGTCGGTGGTCGTATTTTAGTAAACCTCGCCAGAGTCAGGTTACCAGTTATTCCGCTCCAGGGGTTGCGTGAGCTAGCGATGCATGTTGCCGTGTCGTACAACCTCCGTTAAGTTTTATATCTAAATATACACTGTTTTCAAAATTGAAGATTGCATTGGTCTTGATTAAGCTATATAAGCATGCTTAAAACTAATGTTGTCAGTGTCAGCATTGCAGTCAAAAACACACAAAATAGCATAGAATCATTCACCACCTAATACAATATGAACAGAATTTGACGTTTCGAGTAAAGTTAGCCTGGAAATTAGTATAACTTATTCAAAGGCATTGAAAGATTCTATGTTTTTTTCAAATTTAAACACAGCTCATTCAACCATATCTATTCAAATCTAGTGGTTACGTTAGCGTTCTACTCCATAAATGTACAGCCATGAAATACAGTCAAGTTCATTTTGAAATAAAATATGTAGAGATGAGGAAATATCGATGTAACTTCATCCGTTAGATTTTTTCAGTCTCACTTCGTTTTGTCCAGGTTTTATGCTACCTGTATAAGACAATAACCTCTTTAATTGTTTGCCATAAAGCTGGGCACTAAGTTACAAACAAAAGAAGAAGCTTTGTTGTGTTTTTTAGAGACAAGAAGAGAAGGTTGAAAAACTAGACGGTTTTTTTTAAATGAAGTAAATATCATTGTTTCCTTTGAGATTGCCATGTTTGGACAATAAATTTTGGCTGGAAACACTTGTCAGAAATATGAGATCCGTCAAAATAAAATATTTCTTTTCTCTTTGACTGAGCGCTGAACTACGACACAAGCAAATATATAAATTTCTTCACTCTGTTTTCCAAGTTATTCGAAAAAATACTGAATTTTTTAGTCCATGTGCAATGAAAAATTGACAAATTTTTTACTGTGTTTGTACACAGGGATTTATCGAAGCGTCCTAGCTGTGTAGAAAAGGCGCCACTTTTTAACTCCAGGGTTTCTGAATATGAGTAAGACCACCTGTCCTTTGAAGTTTGATCATTTAAAACACACAAAGACATGACAGGTCGAAGAAATTGGAGATTCTTAAGAAGGCTTAGTACTTTGGACACGAAGTAATCGTTAAACGTTTGAGTAAAGTGCTCTCAACAGACGCGCCCATAAATAAAGAAAAAAAAATAGAATGACTTCGCTAAGTGTTGTTCTTTTGTTTTCGCTACTGTTTCTCGGCTTAACGAGCAATAATTTGGCTGCAAATCAGTTGAGTCATGATGAGAAACAAGATATGATAACTCAAGCTTACACGGCTCTCAAAGGAGTCATCGACACTTTGCTTCAGGTGCATGGCGTTGCCCAAGAGGGCGCTGCTAGAACTGATGGTGACATAGAAGAGCTAGAAGACTCGGCAAGCCGCTCTGAATATCAAGTGAACGTGATGGAATCTGAACATCAACAAATGTTGGCTGAGATGGCAAAACGGACCAACATCCCAGCTGAGGAAGTAGACGTAAGTATTTCAGCGGTTCGTGTTAAGCACTGGCAAAACTAAAAAAACATTGTTACGGAAACATTTTACAGGGTGTATCCGGGATATTAGAGTGGTTTAGAATACCAAGACTAATCCACACCCATAACTCTTTTACCGCCGCGTTCCCATTATAATAACAGTGTTTCCTTGTTCCCCCTAAGTCTCTGGGTACCCTCTCCAATCAATCAGTTACCGCTGCCTACTTTCAATATTAAAAAGATATATAGAATAAATAATTATGGTTGAGCTTAACATATGTACATTGACTTTGTATTGTTAATGTAGGACGCGACAGAGAGGGGCAAAGCTATCCGAGATGCCCAGCGAAATATCACGGATTTTCGTACTACGATCACAGAAACGGCAGACGCGCAACGCGCCCTAAATCAAGACATGGCGGCCGCCACTCTGAGTCCTGAACATCTAGAGAACCTACAGAACAAAGCCAACGCACAGCTGGAAGACGAAGATGAACACATTGAAATGCCAAAAACATCGGAAATAAAAAGCCAGGTTACGGAAGAACTGGCGCGAATGCAGACTGTTATTGATTCAGTTGATCCCGCAGCCAACGAACGAGGTGAAGCACAAAGATTAAAAGACCAAATCTCAGCGAAATTTGACACCCTGTTGACGGTGCCTGGGCCAGCCATACCTCAGCTTATTGTGACCGCCAAAGAAATCGACACTCTCCTGTTGATGTTCAGAAATCTCAATATTTGTGGGGCTGCTGCCAGAATGGAATTGTGATAACTTTGATCAAAAGAAAAAACAATATTTTAGAATACATACGGAGTCCAGTACCACTAATAACATATTACATATCATTATCACTAAAACTGTATAACTGAGTTTAAAAGAAGAAATATTGTATGGAGTACCACAACCTTACTGTAGTTGAGTCAAATGAAAAAAGCAACGCTTTATTTGTATGTGTTTTTTTGCGTTCATAATTAATCACAGTATTTATTCATTACATTATCCATTTATATTACATGATAACAAACGTTTACTATTCTCAACCATAAATGCTTCTTCGATGTCCACACCGTATTAAATATAAGAATTTTGAAATCATTAAGAGTTTGGTTCAATATATCTAATTCAAACGCGGAAGTCAATAAAATAATATAATAATTTTTCTAGCAATCCAGACTACATAATCCTAATTATGTATACTATTAGAAGACATCATTTCACGTCTACATGAGCCCTTGTCTTTGAATAGCACCACGATTTCTTTGGTTTGACGAAAATACGAAATATATAAGAGCTGCTAACATTAAACCACGCAATCCAACAAATATTAGGATTAAAAGAAGTCCAACAAGAACGACTGGTTCAACCATTCTTCCTCCCACGGTAAATCGTGGCACACCAACATTAAGAAGGTAATTGTTTATCGCAGTAAAAGGCGAATTTGCATTGTCTTGTTCACGTCCTTGTCCGCCATCTTGGACTGGTTGAGTTCGCGACGACGTCCTTTCATTTGAAGTTCCAGCATTCGCTTGCGCTCGATTTGCGTTGTTTTTTCTTTCACGGTATGCCTTAGCTCTCGGGTCGCTGTCAGGAACTATTTCTCCGTTGATTATTGTCACCATTTTGCTAAATTTTCACATTTTATTTTAGTACTTAATGAATATTTATTGATAGATATCTCCCTGCTTCAGCCAACATAGAGCCACTTTAAATTAGAACTCATATCTTCGCAACCTTCCGCTGATCTATTAAGAATTGGATTACGATTAGGATTTAATGTTTTGCATCTGATCTCATAGCACCAACTGTACTGAAATACTAATCTTCCGCCATTTTGGTATTACATAATAGCAATGCATAATAGTCTTCAGTAAAATATAAACTTTTGTAATCAAAATATAAACGTTTTAAAACCTTGATCACCAATACAACATGGCTAGTAGCTTGATAAAGACAAGAAGCTTAATCAGAGCTGGTATTTTTGTATATTTTCTTTGCATGTGAATGTCTATACTTCTGAAATTTTGACTTCGGTTTCAGGATTTTTATTAACACCGGGTTTGCTTTGATTTTATACAGCTAGGCCAGGTCATATTGGAGTACGATTAATGTCTAATGGTAAAGCAGAGGTACATGATAGTTTATAGTTGTATTTGTAAAAAACTAACTGAGTTTTGGTACAGTAATTACTCGGGTAAAATGAGAAATTGTTTACTATTTCACAGGAGAAGACAACATTTGGAAATATGAAGGTCTGTTGTGCTGACGTCATGATATTTGAAAAGTATATGTATTTAGGTCAATTATATGTAGCTTAGACACAGAATAGAAAATAAAGAGAAGGGTCACTCAAGTCGGAACCCAGACTGCAGAGTATGGCAGTTTTCGACGAGACCTCGGGTGCGGAGAGGCCACAAACCTTAGGTGCAGGTGCACAAAACAGTTGCCAAGTGCGGATCATGATTGAGTTTAGGGGAAAAAGTAACAAAATACATGTTAAAAAATGAAAATAGAGCTTTGGGGGCAGATTGAAGTGTAAAATCTGGAAAAAAGAAGGTCGCAGGTGCGCTAATTTTAAAAAATCTCAACGGCACTGTTAACATACTCTGCAGTCTGGGCCAGAACCTTTGAAGTTTGTGTAGTTGCTCATGTTAATGCTTTACAACTGTTCATTGTGCAGGTTTGGCCAGATAATTGCATTTTCTGGCCAGGTAATTGCATTTTCTGGCCAGATAACTGCATTTTCTGGCCAGGTAATTGCCTTTTCTGGCCAGATAATTTTATTTTCTGGCCAGGTAACTGCATTTTCTGGCCAGGTAATTGCATTTTCTGGCCAGTTAATTGCATTTTCTGGCCAGGTAATTGCATTTTCTGGCCAATACAAATGCTGATCTTGCTGTTCCACCATTATTCTGGCCAGTCAGTTGCATAAAAATAGTTGAAATGTTGTGTTGCTGAGTGGCCCTATACTGTGGCTTAGAATCACCAGTGTCTGCATTTGTGTCACGTTTGTATTCCTCTCGTTTTCCCAATAAATCTGTTAAATTTATGCGCTTGTCAATTGAAATCCCTCAGAGAAAAAGCCAGAACTTTCAAAGGAAGGGGGTCTGTGGAATCTAATAATTATGATAGCTAAGGAGTCTGAATTGGACATTGAGTTATTCCAGAAAAGATGCACCCTTCCCCCACAGAGGTAATTAATAACAATACCTCTCTTTCCCCTCTCTGGAGAACATATAGAAATTTAAGATGTTCTTTAGATGATTCCCCCCCCCCCCCTCTGGACTGCAAAATTATATGTGGGAGGGTTATGTTTGTTGGGACAGCCCAATGCTGTATAGCCATGTATTGGTGACAGTAAAAATGGCTTACGTATCTATTTAAAGATGTGCCCACCACATTTCCATGTCATTTTTATGTTTGTCATCCTCTTTCCTGAACTATGAAAAATGCCAAAGGGTTGGAGGCTCAGAATTTTAATTGACTAGTTGTTATTGTTTAATTTAGGATGAGGATAGGATATTTACCAACCTATATGGTAGACATGATTGGAAACTAAAGGGTGCAATGAAACGAGTGAGTGTATACCAGATTGCTATAGTTTTTTGCTGGTAACAGTTTGCAGTGACTTCAATCTAACTACAATGATTCTGTAACATAGGGTGATTGGTATAAAACAAAGGAAATATTGTTGAAAGGTTCAAGTTGGATACTGGATGAAATCAAGAAGTCTGGACTGAGAGGCCGAGGTGGAGCAGGTAGGTCATGGAGTGGTTTTTATATCACCATCAACATAAAACACCACTATCCTCATCTTATTACCATCATCATCATTTTGGAACATATTATGTGTCAAAACTGATTGTAACTTTAAATGAGTGGTTTAATGGGTTGTTCTTACTTAAAAAACATGATTTAAGCTTACAACCATTTCTGAAAATGGTTGTGAAAGTCAGGAAAGCATTTCAGCTTTAACTAAGTGGTCCTTCTTTACAGGCTTTCCAACTGGAATGAAATGGGGCTTCATGAATCGACCTTCAGATGGGCGGTTAGTTGATAGAAGAATGTGATTTCTTTCTTACAAAGATGTAATTAGAGTACAATGCAGGATACAATAAGCACACATATTTTACTTTATCTAGGCCAAAGTATTTAGTGGTGAATGCAGATGAGGGTGAACCAGGGACATGCAAGGATCGTGAAATAATGCGACATGATCCCCACAAATTAGTTGAAGGATGTCTCGTGGCTGGAGCGTCCATGGGAGCAAGAGCAGGTTATTTTTTAGACTGACAAATGAAGATGTTTTGTCCATTTTTAATTGTAGTTTATGCCTAATTTCTTCAATTTTTGTTTGTAGCATACATTTATATTCGTGGTGAGTTTTATAACGAAGCTTCCAACATGCAAGTGGCAATTAACGAGGCATACAAAGCTGGCTTGATTGGCAAGAATGCTTGCGGGAGTGGCTTTGATTTTGATGTGTACATGCATCGAGGAGCTGGAGCGTACATTTGTGGCGAAGAAACGGTATTTACATTTTTCATGAACAGAGTTGTTTTAGGGAAGTTTAGGATGGTAAAATGACCCCAAAATTCATTCTTGAATTGAACTTTGAAAGTCAATCTTTCCACTGAACCATTCAGGATGCTTAAAATGAAATAATTTTTCAGCTGGTAACCCAAATATTGAGCAAAAATGGTTGGAAATCATTTCAAAACACACGAAAACTACACATCATAGAGATAGTTATCATATTATTATTTAAAAACATATTTTAACAGGATTACTGTACCTCTTCAGTAAAAGTGCTGCTATCAATGAGGGTCCTGGGATGTATAATGTATATATATGATGTCCAGGACTGGCTCTTTTCACACATTTAAAAAACACTCTGCCTCGAATACTTTTAAAGGGGGCAGCCACTTCATACCCCCTTCAGTTCACCTAAACTCAATCTTCTCTGCAGAACAAAAAACAGACACTAAAAAAAAAACGAGCCTGAAAACCCATATATAAAACCCATGCATAAATAAATACAGTTGACCCTTCACATTTGGTAAAGGTCAAACTGCAAGTATAGATGATATCTCTCTTGCATATTGTTCCTATTTATTTTAGGCATTAATTGAAAGTTTAGAAGGGAAGCAAGGAAAGCCCAGATTGAAGCCTCCATTTCCTGCTGATGTTGGTATGATTGTAAAATTGGTTGTTCCAAAAAAAATCAACAATTCTCCCAAGGAAGAATTTAAAAATCCCCTCTCTACAGACATTCCACAAAGGCTTAAGGCTTTCCTAAGACCCCTGTGCCCCCCTCCCTTGGTGGCAGAATTTTTCACCATGGGTGGAGTATGGATCTTTTCTGGAATGACCCATTTATCTATCTGAAACTGCTAGTAAGATTAAACTAACATTAGGGAATGTTAAAATTTTTTTTGGAGCTTATGTGAACATCAGAAGTTGTAACTCTGTGTATTCCAGGTGTGTTTGGCTGTCCCACAACAGTTGCTAACGTGGAAACTGTCGCAGTTGCACCCGTAAGTGACATGAAACTCTTTAAAACATTTATATGCAGTTGTAGTTACTTTGGCCAAAAAAGACGTGCGTCAATTTCAGAAGCAGAGATGTAAAAACCCCCCTAGATTTGTAAATCTGACACTTCGCATTTGATCTTTGTCCAATCTACCACCGCTTGTCTTGAGCTTGTGTTTGTAAAACAGTTACAGATCGGCTGTTTACGCTTACCTATTACTAAAAACTATCATCATGATATATTTTGTCAGGTGATTTGCAGGCGTGGAGGTGATTGGTTCGCTTCTTTTGGTCGACCACGCAACACAGGAACAAAGCTATTCAATATTTCTGGCCATGTTAACAATCCCACAACGGTTGAAGAAGAAATGTCTGTTCCTTTGAAAGACTTAATTGAAAGACACGCTGGCGGAGTCTTAGGTAGTTTACCTCCTCGATAGAGTGCTTTAGAAATTTCACCTTGTGTTGTCTTTGCTAAAGATTCCTTAGGGAAGTAAAAATCAGATCGACATTGGTAAAACTCCACTAAACCTTGAACATTCATGTTTTTAGGTGGTTGGGATAATCTTCTTGCTGTTATACCAGGTGGAAGTTCTACTCCGTTGATACCAAAACAGTAAGCAAATTTTTCATTCTTAGTTTTATTGGAGGAAATTTATCTCTATGTTTTCGAACAAAAAAATACTGTACATGTTACACGTGAAAATATACTCTGCTCTATCTGCAACTAATGTTGCCCATGTAGATATAGGGCCCTATTATGCAAAATTCGATGTTTCGTCGGGATGTTGGTCCATGCATTACTAATTTTCTGATGAAGGATCTTTCCTTGAAACGTCTGATTCTGTTGATGTCGTGTCAGGTTCTATGTTTTTGTTTGCTTTTGACTGCCCTACCGACACTGCTAACGTTAGTTCTCGAGATACCGTAGTCGTGTTGGTCATTTCTAATGTAAATTTTTAGCGTTTGCGAGGATGTGCTGATGGATTTTGATGCTTTGGTCGAGGCGGAGACTGGCTTGGGCACGGCTGCTGTTATTGTTATGAACAAACAGGTAACCTCATCGTGATATAGTCTTTATACTCTGAGATAAAACAGGGAACGTATGATTGTGGGCAAGAATCACCATGCTTTGCGATATCGCTGCAATGCCCTGACCAGGGGTGGACTGGAAATTTATTCTCTGCTTAAAATAACACGTAAATTCTAATACAGTGAATGACATTAACGACAAGTTGTAATCTCCGAAAGTTCTCCGTCCGGGCCAGAATGCCCGAGCGCTCAGTCTGATTATAATCTGACCACCGTTGTTATAATCTGACCACCGTTGTTATAGTCTGACCACCAAGCTACGAAGGTATATATGGGACCTATAGTTAATGATGATTTTTTCCCAACTTATCCCCGCTTGAGTTTGGGCATTTGTATGAAATCCTCTTTGAAAAAAATTTGAAAAAAAATTTAGGAAAAAGTTTTGGCAAAAAATTTTTTCCCAATTTCTTTTTCAAAATTTTTTCCTGAATTTTTTTTCAAGATTTTTTCCTGAAAAATTCATGAATTATTCATGAATTCATCCAAAAAATTGGGAAATTTTGAAAAATTTTGGGAAAAACTTTTTTAAAAAAAATTTGGGAAAAAAATTCGGGAAAAAATTTTGGGAAAAAATTGACAAAAATTTTGGGAAAAAATTTAAGAAAAAAAATTTGGGAAAAAAAAATGAAAAAAATTTGGGAAAAAATTTTGAAAAAAATTGGGGAAAAATTTGGAAAAAAAAATTGACATAAATATTAGGGAAAATTTTGAACAAAAAATTTGGGAAAAAATCCTGAAAAAAAATTTGGGAAAAAAATTTGAAAAAAAAATTTAGGGAAAAGTTTTGGCAAAAATTTCCTGAAAAATTCATGAATTATTCATGAATTATTCATGAATTATTCATGAAAAATTCATGAATTATTCATGATTTTATGGATTATCATGAATTATTCATGAATTTCCCAAATTTTTTTTCAAACTTTTTTCCCAAATTTTTTTTCAAAATTCCTGAATTTTTGGGAAAATTCAAAAAATTTGGGAAAAAATCCTGAAAAAAAATTTGGGAAAAAAATTTGAAAAAAAATTTAGGAAAAAGTTTTGGCAAAAAATTTTTTCCCAATTTCTTTTTCAAATTTTTTCCTGAATTTTTTTTCGATTTTTTCCTGAAAAATTCATGAATTATTCATGAATTTTATGGATTTTTCCTGAAAAATTCATGAATTATTCATGAATTATCATGAATTATTCATAAAAAATTCATGAATTATTCATGAATTTTATGGATTATTCATGAATTATTCATGAATTTCCCAAATTTTTTTTCAAACTTTTTTCCCAATTTTTTTTTCGAAATTCCTGAATTTTTTTTCGATTTTTTCCTGAAAAAATCATGAATTATTCATGATTCAAAAATTTTGGGAAAAAATTTAAGAAAAAAAATTTGGGAAAAAAAATTGAAAAAAATTTGGGAAAAAATTTTGAAAAAATTTGGGAAAAAAATTTGGAAAAAAAAATTGACATAAATATTAGGGAAAATTTTGAACAAAAAATTTGGGAAAAAATCCTGAAAAAAAATTTGGGAAAAAAATTTGAAAAAAAATTTAGGAAAAAGTTTTGGCAAAAATTTCCTGAAAAATTCATGAATTATTCATGAATTATTCATGAATTATTCATGAATTATTCATGAATTATTCATGAATTATTCATGAAAAATTCATGAATTATTCATGATTTTATGGATTATTCATGAATTATTCATGAATTTCCCAAATTTTTTTTCAAACTTTTTTCCCAAATTTTTTTTCGAAATTCCTGGATTTTTGGGAAAATTCAAAAAATTTGGGAAAAAATCCTGAAAAAAAATTTGGGAAAAAAATTTGAAAAAAAATTTAGGAAAAAGTTTTGGCAAAAAATTTTTTCCCAATTTCTTTTTCAAAATTTTTTCCTGAATTTTTTTTCGATTTTTTCCTGAAAAATTCATGAATTATTCATGAATTTTATGGATTTTTCCTGAAAAATTCATGAATTATTCATGATTATTCATGAATTATCTTGAATTATTCATGAATTATTCTTGAATTATTCATGAATTATTCATGAATTATTCATAAAAAATTCATGAATTATTCATGAATTTTATGGATTATTCATGAATTTCCCAAATTTTTTTTCAAACTTTTTTCCCAATTTTTTTTTCGAAATTCCTGAATTTTTTTTCGATTTTTTCCTGAAAAATTCATGAATTATTCATGAATTTTATGGATTTTTCCTGAAAAATTCATGAATTATTCATGAATTATTCATGAATTTTATGGATTATTCATGAATTATTCATGAATTTCCCAAATTTTTTTTCAAACTTTTTCCCAAATTTTTTTTCGAAATTCCTGAATTTTTTTTCGATTTTTTCCTGAAAAATTCATGAATTATTCATGAAGATCATGAATTATTCATGAATTTCCCAAATTTTTTTTCAAACTTTTTTCCCAAATTTTTTTCGAAATTTTTTCCCAAAATTTTTTCCAAAATTTTTTTGGAAAATTTTGAAAAATTTTGGGAAAAAATTTAAGAAAAAAAATTTGGGGAAAAAAATTTGAAAAAATTTAGGAAAAAATTTTGAAAAAAAAATTGGGAAAAAATTTTGAAAAGAAAATTGAGAATGGAAACTGGAAATAAAAGTATAAAAGCAACAAATAACTTTACCTTAAACATTATCTGATCTGGTATGAATCGGCGCTGGCAATACAGGCAACGCATTGACTGCTGCTTCAGTCGTGTGAACTGGCGATCCGTACGCATTAAGACCGTCTTCAATGTCCTATTGTGATACATTTAATTCCTCATCAGTGCCTGATGAGGGCATGCATATTGAAAAATATTTAATATTTTCTTCCAAAAAACCTAAGAATTTAATAGCAATAGAGTGCATAAACACGGACGCAGTGGATGCAAATGTTGCAAATTTACAAAGAACATAAGGCGAGCACGTGAACTATGACCTGTAATCCATGTCAACATAAACATTAAGCGCGCATATGGAAAGCCATAGCTGTCTTAAGTGATAAAACGTCATTTCATTAGGTGCTTTATGCATTATATACGGTGCTTTAAACATGACATGCGGTGCTTTGAGTATTATATGCGGTGCTTAAACATTATATCTGGTGCTTTGAGTATTATATGCGGTGCTTTAAACAATATATTCGGTGCTTTAAACATTATATGCGGTGCTTTAAATATTATATGCGGTGCTTCGAACATTATATGCGGTGCTTTGAACATTATATGCTGTGCTTTGAGCATTATACGCAGTGCTTTCATTATTATACGCAGTTATTTCATCATTATACGCAGTTATTTCATCATTTTACGCAGTGCTTTCATTATTATACGCAGTGCTTTCATTATTATACGCAGTGCTTTCATTATTATACGCAGTTATTTCATCATTATACGCGGTGCTTAAGGAGCCATGTGTTTACAAAGTTAATGACTTTAGCAATTCCATCGGTTAGAATGACAATCTACCGCGAGTTGAGGGATCTGGGACAGAATAATCACCATTCTGAGCGATTGCCAACGAAATTAAATATTGAAGAGTTGGCGGGAGATTATTTGAAGCGTGTCGAAAGAGTGAGAATTAAAACGGATTTTATGAAAAAACTGCGGGTCAGAGGAGCGGCAGTTCCACGACATGCTTAATGAAATTTGTTTTCTAGCAACATTTTCGAACTACGGCGAACGGCCTAATTGATGTGAAGATTGTTTCATGGTAAAATATCTACTTGATTGCTATCTATCATAAATATTAACATTCCGCTAATCTTGTCTGTAGACTGATATTGTGAAGGCCATCGCTCGTTTGCTTGCATTTTATCAACACGAAAGTTGTGGCCAGGTGAGAAATGTTTCGCTGATGTGCTTATGTTTATAAAACATTGCATACCAATCGTTTTGTGCCAGTTCTTGGTGAGTCTTTTGAAAATAACTGTGGAAATTATTTTTATCTTAGTGCACGCCATGCCGCGAGGGAACTGGTTGGATGACAAAAATTGCGTACAGATTTGGTAAGAAATTTTGCTCATAATCCACGTGGGATATTATTAAGGAAATTAATAGTGTTTACTGTCAGTGGTTTATTGTGTATCTGACTATTTGGTGAGCGGAGCTACCCAACTGGTTATGGCCCAATTGATAGTGGATCCGAGGTACCTTTTAATTTGCTTAGCCGAGAAGACGCAGAAGACTAAACCATTTATAGATGTCAGTATAAAGGCAGTCCTATGTTAAGACCTTGAGTAGAGGTCTCGCCAATGCTTAAACCCTTGCCTCCAAGGAGTGTGAACACAACACCACATATGCTGGTTATTCAAGTTTCTAATTCATTTTCTTACTATTTCAGCAAGTGGTAATGCTAAACCTGCAGAAATCGACATGTTATGGGTAAGGAGTACTTGATAATTGAATATGTGATGAAATTAAAGTAATTGCGAGTGTGTTCGTAGTGAAACTTTACGCAATCGATTGCTGTATATTTCACAATTGCTGCTGAAGATGAATCGATCGCTTCGAAATATACAGCATTCAATTGTGTAAAGTTTCATTATGAACCCAATGTTCGGAATTTTATATATGGTGAAACTATCAACCGGTGAATTCCGTCATTTTTTGGAAATTATGATGTTTATTGTTGTTTCAGGAATTAAGTAAACAAATTGAAGGTCACACAATCTGCGCCCTCGGTGACGGTGCCGCTTGGCCAGCGCAGGTAAGGTTATTAGCTAAGGTTATTAGAGGTTATTTAGTAAGAGCACGCGCATTTAGCCGCAAGCAGTCCTTGGATAATGCAGACCTACACTATGTAAGTTCTAACGAAGCTATAGATGTTTTGACTTGGTGTTTTAGCAAGCAAATAGCTTACTTGAAATCGAAGTTAAAATCATGAGTATAGAAGTAAATACGTTTGATATGAAACAGAAATTTCAAGCAATGAATATAGCCTAAAGTTAAAATAATTATGAGTCTCCTGCAAATCTCGTGTAGAATTCGTGTACAATATAAGCACATCTTTCACGAAATTGCTCGCACATTGACACCTCTTCAACCATTGAGCAAGGTTCACTGACTGTGACGCACTAAATTACCGTTTCTATTACAGGGTTTGATACGTCATTTCCGGCCTGAGCTGGAACGGAGGATGCAAGAATATGCGGATTCTGAGAAAGTGTCAGCGGTTGCGTAAGATGTAAACTTTCTATAATTCTGTACTAAGATGTGTGTGTGTTTTAAGAACATTTTGTTTAAATCTCGAAAATCTTTACCCACGCTGTTATCACAAGAAGTTACAACAAGGAGTAATGTAAATAAATTGTAATAAAAAGTAAATTTTGAGCTGCATTTTCTCTTCATATCTTACCTAAACATTACTAAATATTTAACTATGGTTTAGAAGTTGAAGTGGTCATCCTCCAATTCTTTGCTTCGTGATTATGCATTGACACTGGCACTCTTGGTAGTCCTGCATTACCTATAAGTTAGTAGTAAACATAAAATGGTTTCGTTTTATCAGTTGTGGTGACAAAATCAGAGCTGAAGATAATTACTTACTGTCATTTCATATGGTGATTTAACTTGAGAAGATGAAGGCTGGTAGTCCTGCATTACCTATAAGTTATTAGTAAACATATAATGGTTTCGTTTTATCAGTTGTGATAACAAAATCAGAGCGCAAGATATTAACTTACTGTCATTTCACATGGTGATATAACTTGAGAAGATGAAGGCGAGCTTTTAGTAAGCTGTTCCGTGTCTAGATAAAAGAATAACTCGAGACTTCCATCTTTTCTCCAGAGTTTTTGATTGGTTGATACGTCGACAATGTGTTTTCATCTTTATTCTTGTTGTTTCACAAACGTTGCTTCAACAGACGTCGATAAAACGTCTATTCGTGGTTGATTATCTCAAGTCGATTTCACTTGTGATCTCAACGTTGAAATATGACTGAGTTTGACAAATGAATGTAACTTCAAGAATATAGCATTGATGACAATTTCACACGTTGGTTTAAATCAATAAAGCGATCAATGGACCATTCCCCTTTTACACAAACTTTTGAATTAGGAATATTCATTAGCACAGCTGGAAAGAGCATCCTAAATTTAGTAAAGTGGGGAAGTTTGGTTGCAAAATATTGTAAAATGTTGAAAATATAGCCCTGTGAAGCGTGCAAATTCTGTATACTTTTGTGTTATGTTCGAAATTAACTTTATTACACTTGATTACACTTTTCCGCGCATAATACAAAAGTACACAAAATTCGTACGCTTCACAGGGCTTTATTTTCCACATTTTACAATATGTTTTAACCAAACTTCACCATTTTACTTGGATGCTCTTTCCAGCTGTGCTAATGAATATTCCCAATTCAAAAGTTTGTCTAAAAGGGGAATGGTCTATTGACATCAGCCAATCCACTTTGACCGTTTCTTACCCGAGTCTTCTAGAGAAATGTGTGTTTCTTCCCATTTCACTTGTATTCTTCCTTCTTGGTACAACGAGACCAGGCGCAGGAAACAAACAAATTGATAAAAATAACCTCGATCCAGCCCGATCTTGAAAACAACATGAAATGGTAGCAGCGATATGGGAGTTGTAAAGAACGGTAAAGATTCTTTTAGGCTGATGTCACCTTCTATAGAATCGATACTTGGCCTGGAAGAGGTATAAATGAAGAATGTCGATGTCTTTTAAGATATGTGGAACAGGGAGCTATAACACATAACAGTATCGATTAGTGGATGATTTATGGTCAAGTTCCCGACTTCCCGTTTTATGTTGCTCCCTGCCAGCACTATTTTGAGTATGTTTAGGGCACTTGAATCGATGACAGCGCTCACGCGAACACACATGTCCTTCTGTTTACCATTCTGGTATTATGATTTCTTGTTTATAGTTGAGAGGAGAGAAACCCACCCCCATTCAGTTAAGAGTGTTCCTATTAGGATTTCAGTTCTATACACCACTGTATCTTTAACTAAATTGTTCTTCCACCTACCAACCTGGATATTTCGCTGTTCAGCTCTTGCCAGGCCTTGTTGAGCTTCACGCACACGTATTGAGCAATATAAAAGAAATCTGAATAATATAATGCCAGCAATAAAGCATCGCTCTGCCTTTCTGTACTCCATAATGTTATATACATCGAAAACACTATACAATAACTTAGGATCGCGTCTCCTGACGAATGGAATTTAACAGCCATTTGATTTCTTGGGGAAATTTAATTTTTAGTTTCATTGTGACGTCATAATCATTTGAAACGCACGCGCAGTTTGTGGCGCTCATTCTGAACAACACGCGCATGTTGAGCTCGTGATTCACGCACTCTGAATGCTGTGGTGTGGACTGGATAGCTCTATCAGTTCTAAGCTGTTCTTCCTAGAGGTCCAGTCAGGATCATCTCTTATTGATCCAGTGTTACTATGGGAGGAACCTAAACTAAACTAACTTTATTTATACTGGATAACTCTATAAGTTCTAAACTGTTCTTCCTAGAGGTCCAGTAAGAATCATCTCGTATTGATCCAGTGTTACTACAGGAGGAAACCTAAACTATACTAACTTCATTTATACTGGAGAGCTCTATCAGTTCTAAACTGTTCTTCCTAGAGGTCCAGTAAGGATCATTTCTTATTGACCCAGTGTTACTACAGGAGGAAACCTAAACTAAACTGACTTTATTTGTATATTGAGTAGCGCTATCAGTTCTAAACTGTTCTTCCTAGAGGTCTAGTAAGGATCATCTCTTATTGATCTAGTGTTACTACAGGAGGAAATCTAAACTAAACAAACTTTTTTTATACTGGATAGCTCTATCAGTTCTAAACTGTTCTTCCTACAAGTCGAGTAAGGATCATCTCTTATTGATCCAGTCTTATTCATCTCTTATGACTAGAGGGGGGAAATCCTGAACTAAACAAACTTACGTTTAGCTGTATCGATTCTAAACTGTGCTTCTTGACGTCCAATTGGACGAAATATAATATATATTCCAGCAGAGTTTTCAAATGATGTGCTGTCTCTCAGATACTACGACCAACTACGACAGTTTAACTAGACAAATAACTACACTGACCTCACTTCTTGGCAATAATTTTCGCTGTATATTCTACGTAATCCAAAGCTTAATTCTTCAAACCAATATTTATTAAGGCTTAACTACTTTCCTTAAAGTTAACACCAGACATGTTCGTTTTTTGATTTCCTGTAATTTGATACGTGCGGTGTTACTGGAGGGCAAACATTTGAAATTTTCATGCTACGCTCGGAGTTGCACAAAGCATTCCTGCGTGTGGTTAACGGCAGAATGTAGTGCTGGACATGTGAAATAAATCCGCGGTGAGTTTTAATTCGAGTGAAATGAATTTGTTACTCGTTAGCAACGAAAAAATTTGCGAGAGGTTCTATTTACCGTCTCCTTTACTAAATATGGATTTTCTAATTTGTTTAAACAGACGAGCTGTAAAACGAGATGAATAACACGTAATAGGAATGGAGGAGTTGGATCTCACTGATTTGAGATCTGAAGACGATCTTGTGAAAGTTTTAAAAGAATGCTATCAGAGGGAACAATATTATGTAAGTTGGAATAAAGTCTATATTGTAGGTAGCGTCCGATGATGGACAGTACAAATTATGTTGAAGCCATTAAAGCTGCGCAGACTGAAGAGAGCTTTCTTAACGCAAGCATTTCGTAATCCAAGGAAATTTGCCGAAATATCTGTCCTTTTAGAATGTGCATAAACCAGCGTTCATTCGTCTTCATCGCGCCCTTTATAAAATATTATTTGCAGAGGGAGATGCTATTGTACTTTGTACTTGTACATTATTGCAAATCGTATTTATTCGCTCTAAGAATTTCTAGTATTTTAAACCCAACATTTGGTTCCATTTAGAGCTGAATTGAGACAAGTACTGTACATCAGATCTACAGATATATGTCTTCCCTTAGTTTACCCATAGTGTTACAATACGATCTCTGAAAGGTGCTAGAATGGTGCTATACTCAACATATAAAAGAAATTTGTAGTATTTAATTATTGCTAAGGAAAACTTGGTCGCGATAGCGTAAGAAATAGTTAATTCTATGTTCTCTCATGTTTTAGATGAAAACTGGGGATGTCCTAGTTACTGTCAAACCTTGGAAGTCGTCTGAATATGTTGAAAATGAGGTATATTAATTTGCTTGATTCAAACTGTCGTCACAGTCGTGGTGTACGCCGATTAAAGAGTCATATGAAAGCACAAGTACTTTAGGGGAGGAAGTGTTAGAAACATGAGATGACAGGCATTTAGTTCATACACGATATCACGCCAATTCAGAGAATGTAAAAAGTTCCCAGAATGAGCAATTTCACGTCAACGTAGAATAAAAATATTTGTGTGGCTAAGAGTTAGCATTTATTTTTCTCGAGTTTGCCAAGTTTTACACAGGACTCCAACTTTGTTTGGAGTAATCTCACTGCGACCGCTAAATATATCAGCAGTTCAACACTAAACCCAGCACGAGAAAGATTAGCAGACAAAGCAATTAAAAAAAATAAACAAAAGGGGTATCTATGTGTACTCTATTGTGTTCAATTTATCTTAGAAAGCGTGCGAGACAAACGCCGCACGTTTCTTAAGTGTCACACTTGACATTTTTATTTTTGAACGGCTAAAATGTTTTGTATAAAAACGACTATTGGATGAAATTTCACAGCTAGCTACGTAAGACCCGATGTGATCCGGTTATTGCCGGCGGGCAGGAAGTTGAAGACTTTGAAATGTGATAAGGTCAAGTTTATCTAGCCCACGCAGACACTAAGACTTTAAGTCACATGATAAGCCAAAGATTCTGCCTTCGTAGAACTGTTGGTCGAGCTCCAATAACAAATTATAAACCTGCGCAGATTTCGGTTGGAGGTTCTCCTTTCCTCCACACATTTCTTTATTTTGCTGAACTCCCATGAACCAACTGATTTTATTAAATAAGACAAACACAGAGAAAACTATCGGCATTGCGCATATCAATTCAGCGTCTTTTGCGCTAAGTATTCCAAGTCGTACCATAATTGTTGAAATCTTGGAATAACTTTCTTATTTTCCAGGTCTTGGATTTTCTCCGTCATTACAAAGGCAAGGACAAACATCAGCCCCTGCCACCCCACCCATGCACTGTAGCAGAGCAAGCTGTCAGGAATGCTTCGGATGGCGTCATCATTCCACTGGGAGAAAGCGGCTCTGGGAAATCTAGCAATATTCAAATGATCTTACATTACCTCGCGTTGCGTTCTGATGCAGAGGAGAAGTTGTGGAAAGATGATGTTTTAGCGGTATGTTAGCATTGATTGTCAATTAAAACATGTGTTAGCCACAGGCTTGCCGCAAGTTGTTTCGACAAGTTGTAACAAGTCTGTAAATGACAAGTTGCAATAAGCCTGATTTTAACAGGCTGTTGAAAAGTTTCAACATGCTGGTAAATTTATCTGTAGCATTTTTATTCGTGTAAGCGTTTAGTACGTCAACTTTATGACACAAAATTACACCCTTTGCAGTTCACCCGCATTCACGATTTTTTTATCGTTGTTCTTTTTATTTTAGATAAATGAAGTGTTGGATCTGTTTTGCAACGCCAGTACTTTAGTGTGCAGTAACTCAACACGTTGTTTGAAAACGTATGAAGTATTTTTCGACTTTGAGGAACAAAGCCTTCTCGGAAGTGAGTAAGAAGTCATTAGAGACAAATAGAGATCTAGTATAAATATATCTCACGTTTATTTTGTGCTTTATTTAATATAACACTTCTTTTTACTTGCAGTAAATGTTAAAATCAGTATGCTTGAGAAGATGCGCGTGATAGGCCAAATAAAAGTACGTGAATGTTATCAATGATATCCAAATCAGGTCGCTTGAACCAAATCAGCCTCCCATTTCACGTTTTATTTCTCTTTGTTCCTTTCTTAGGGTGAAGAGAACTTTCATATCTTCCACGTTTTGCTAAATGGACTCAATTCGACGCAATTGCAGGAATATTTTCTTGACAACGAACACAGGTAGATTGTGGAATTATTCATAAGACGAACCGTAATAACTAACAATGATAATTCTTCAGAATCAGAAAGATGATATCTATATGCCTCCGTGTACCCTAATATTTTGACGTATTTTCTGTTTCTTTATTCACAGATATGTTTCTTCGCTAACCAGGGAACAATTTTGTGAAGACAGCGACATCTCACTGTCACAGTCTCTGAAATGTTTCGAAAGAATAGGATTTAATGAAAAGGTCGGTGCTGCTTACAAAATCTTTGATAATACTAGATTTCTCTACTTCGTACTTAGAAACGTTTTTTTCTTCAGGAAATCGAAGATATGTTGCATGTTGTATCCTCTATTCTACTCCTGGGTGACTTGCGGTTCGGTGAATCTAGCAAGAAAGGCGTACTGGCTTTCTATAATAACGACGTTCTCGAGAAAGGTAAGTCAATGGTTAGCTCGTTGTGCATGCCACGCTTTGTGTACTATATTTACTCAAGCTTGTACTTTGTACTAAACACAAACTTGGACCGAAGGCGAGAGTTGTATATCTGACACAACACGGGTGCGAATTGTAAAACTCTCCAATTTTATAGATCTATTGAAGGCGAAGTAAGTTTTGAGAATACATCTTATATAAGACGATAAAATCAACCAAGGTTACAGTTTACGCAAATCAGGAGAAATCTTTATCACATATGCTGACTGCTTCACGCTCATGATTTCTTTTGTATTTGTTTTTTCATGAATTGCTAGCTTCATAGATATTTTATATTTTTCAGCTGCCACCTTAATTGGAATCCCGTGTGCAGCGCTGGCTGGTTTAATAATTCCAAATTCAAAAAGCGTTCGAGGTGGGTAATATGTTGGTTGACCTGAGGCTGTCAGCAGACCTGCTGCTGTTAGTTTTCAGTCCTTTCGTCTTCTTTCTTTTCGCTCAATCCACTTCTTTCCGGCTGCCTTTGCTTTGCTCGCCGTCTCTGTATCATACAGTCTCCTACACGCTTCTGTTCTTTTGTGTTTCAATAAAAACAACATTTCCGCATCCTTGTCAACTCTGCATTTCCACCTTGCCGCTCTTTCTCCACTCGCTGTATACCACAGCTCGGACAGCTTTCTGGTACAAGAAGAAAGCTTTTCATATTTTATATCTCAGGTCAAAAGGTAAACATATCTGCGTCATGTTCCAAAGCGATGTACGAATGTGATCGTCTGGCCGTGATCAGTTACGAAACGCTAGTGATGTGGATCGAAGCAAGGATCAATTCCAGATACACCGGCCATTCAAGGTAAACCTAAAATACATCGCAATCAACGGATTTGACTCGTAGAAACTCTCGCTTATCAACTCTCATCTCCGTTTAATTAGACCGTTCGTAAAGGCGGCTTAGTAGTAACCTAAATAAATTGATCATGATTTTTATTATATGTCTTTCTGTTATGTACTTGCTAAAAATGATGTTTGTTGTGTTACTCTGACTCTCTGAGTCTATACCCACACTGGGAAAGCTGGAAAACATGGCTTATCACAGCAGGAATCACAAAGATTGTGGTTAAATTCATATCTTTGCCATTTTCAGCTTGTCCACGTGGATATAGACTCAGAGTACACCCACAAACATACGTAGATTAATGTCAGTTTTCAATTTCAGATTACAGTCTGACTTTTCGCTTCTTTTGCTGGATGTTTTTGGTTGGGAAAATTACAGCATCTGTTCTTTTGAACAACTGTGCATCAACACTGTGAACGAAGCCCTACAATCGACGTACAACGCCATTGTTTTTAAAGCGTACCAGGTTAGAAGACTTTATTCTCTTTTTTATTTGAAAATCATCACATTGAGTGATGTTCTGTTATTTTAGTCTTTCTTCATTTATCGTTTTCTTTCTAATGGTTTTTCTTTATCAAGACTGAAATAGAAGTTGAAGGTGTTTATCTAAATGAAAGATGTGAAAAATTCGACCTGCCTGGCTCAGCGCCTGTTCTGCTTAAAGTAAGAAAAATTCGCTTTCACGTGAGTTCATTTTCATTCCTGTTTTTCCTTGTTGACGAAAAACATGGAGCCAGTTGGTACGAAAACTGAATGAACTTTCCATCAGATAGGGACTTTCTCAAACTTTCTAACCATGTTCAGCAACTGTATTAACTTCTATCTTTCATGAGTTTATTATCCTTGTGTTATCGCTTTTTATGTTTTTCTACTGTGTTGAAAGATCACTTTCCTGTAGAAACCGCTATCCGCCCTTCGTTCAATCTGCTACAAAAGGTAGCAGGCAATTTGTTGAAGGCCAAAAACAAGACCAACATTCCACACCATTCCAATCATACAAATCCACATTCCGTAACGACGTGTTGGCTATCATATCCTAAACCCTGGTATTGTGTTATCAAGCAGAGTTAAGCGCTTCTAACATATCTCTGTTGTTTTTTAGCCCAAAGGTCTTCTTGATATTATACACAGTAGTACGGAGTATAATTCAAATGATCAAAATTTATTAAAGAAATTCGACAACTCGTTGAAGAAAGAACCGCGATATGTTACTAACACTTCTCAAAATTTCACTGGCTTCACAATCGAACATTTTATTGACGAGGTATCTGTGTCGTTAACTTAACTTTAATGCTAGTTCATTATCCCTGTGTAGCTAAATATGTGAAGTACAACCTTACTTCTGCATGCTATACAGGTGTCCTATGACATCACTGGGTTTGCAAGTCGATCGAAGAACTGGTTAAACAACAATATTTTAATAAGTCTCAAAGGTAAGAGGGAAAACTCATTGGAAACTAAATATTCCAGAACACAGTGGTGAGTTCCTTGTGTTCTGGCATGGTGAATATAAAGTTAAAATATAACATATATCATTAATATAAATGTATTCCTACAGGTTCCAAAAACAAAGTAGTGTCTGAAATGGCGCAAGAACGAATTGCAAAGTGAGTTGAAATTAAAACTACTATATACAGTATAGAAAACGCTTTCTTGTCACATTTGACAACCTACGCCAAGACTAGTTATGCTATATAATGGCTAACCTTGCTAGAAGTCTGTCGCAAGCACATCTTAAGAAGGTTACCGACAGCATTTTATTGCGGGTGCATTTCCGTTGTTTCTGACATAAACTCTAGGTATCCCCCTGATTTGTACATCTTTTTAAACAAGTTCTACATGATAACTTTATCATTGTTTTATTCAGAGAAAATACATCATTAGGGAAGGTCTTGTCGGCCCCTTCAAGGTAAATCTTAAACAACCTATCAATGTCATCATTCTTGTTTTTTTTTGTAATATTCAAAACACGAGCAGGTGAGTGGTTATCACGAACTGCGATTATTTTAAACGGCTTAAAAAGCGACCTATTTTCCACAACCGATTTACTACTTATGGATGTTGTATAAGCAGAGAAAATCAAGGGAAAGCTTGTGTCAATCAACGTAGATCTTTATCACAACATATTGACTTCTTCTTGCCCATAATTTTCCCCGTGAGTTTTTGAATGCAATTTAAAAGATGCCCTCACGTATACTATTTTCCATCTCCAAACAGTTCAAAGAAGAGTTCTGTGGTTGAGAAAGACTGGCTTAAAACGTAAGTAAACACAAATACTTGCATCGCATGTCCAGCGATCATATTTCGTGGCAGGTCGCCAACATTAAATAACTTTTTCATGTTTTCCTAAAGAAATATATTTCTTACGAATTCTGGGAAAGAGAAAAAGAAATACGCCTCAATAAAGAATTCAAGTACAGCCTTGTTAACGGTACGTTTTTCACTTAATGCGTTTTCAAAAATGTACCCAATGCCTTCCATGCTCACAATATTAATGCTCAAAATGTTTAGATGTCATTAACATCAGTTCTGAGCAGGATTTCATCGTTTAAAGTTTACTTTATTCGGTAAGATTGATATTTTATATGTAGTGGCTACAGTAACTGTTTAACAATTAGAAAACGAAGTCAAGCTGTCTAATTGTTTTAGTATACACTCTGAACTGTATTTTGATTTGTTTTTCTCAACCATGGACTATTACGAATAGTCCATGGCTGAGAAGCCAATCCCAATGCTGTTCGTGGAGTATTCTTGAATTGTTTTTCTTTTTCATTCTTACAGGTGTATCAACAATAATCTTCGTATACATGATGATGCCTTTGACGAGGAGAGAGTGTTTCGTCAGGTCAAGTGGAGCAATCTTTATGGAACTATCAAAACCAGACTTCCTTGTCTCAACTCGTGTTTTTCATTGTCTGAATTTATTGAAAGGTGAATATTCCAAGCTTCATGATCATTATGTTCAAATTATTCATCTCTCGTTGCGGTCTCACTGCTGCTTTAAAGCTACTGTTACAGTGATTTTTGCTGCAGTTGTAAGTCTTCTAATTTGACGTTACAATGCACCCACGCGCATGGTTTCCTTTTTTGTGTGCAAAGTATGTGTAATAAAAAAATAAAATCAGTCGGTTGAGCGAGGATCCGGGCCTTTTTTTCACCAAAACAATCAAGTATGCCATCTTATTGCTGGACCTCTAGAAGGAAGGGCTTAGCTTGAAATGATACAGTGTCTTTCTAAAGGGTATGTATTGATCTCAAGTGAAAGTCAAGATATAAATTTAAACCGGGAATATACCTCCTCAGCAAGAATCGATCCTACACGCTATCTCGAATACTTATCTAACATCGGTTTCGGGAAAATTAAAAATTAAATTGATTTGCTTTCTTACAAGATTTCCTTTCATTTTAGATACAGATTAATATTCTTCCATTTAACTCGTCCTGTATCTCCCAAACCCGAACTGTTTCATTCTGTGCTGAGTAAGAGATTTCCTGAGTCTCAATACAGAGTGGGGAAAAACAAGGTATGCTGGTATGCGTCCAAGATTGCAAACTGACTACCATCCTAAACTATTCTCCATGAGTGATTGCCTTTAGCAAATCCCGATTTCTCCTGTAGGTGTTTCTCTCCAAAAGTCTTGTCATGGAATTGGACAAGAAGGTTGAAAATGTGAACGGTCAAGTTGTTCTTATTCAAAAAGGTTAGAATTCCACTGTTCTTGTCGAGGATTGCGTTAATTTTGTAAAATTAATTAAAATGGAACAATGACACAGTTTGTGGCGTGTCCACCATCTGTTAATTTTATCTCCTATGATTCGGAGCTTTTGGTCTGTTTGCCTCATTCGTCTGTAGAAAAAGCAAGAAAAATTAGCTTCTGTCTCTTTTTTTGTCTGAAGAGCGTCTGATCAGACGGTTCGAAAGCTCAGAATTATTTCAAATCAATGAATGGTAAACAAACTCAAACTGTGTTATTTCAAACTCAAACAAACAGAATGATTTCAAACTCAAACTGTGTCTATTGTAACTGATACAAAAACATGCAAAGATTCAACGAAATATTTTACAAAATTCATTCCGTTTGCTTTGTGCGTACTGGAATTTTGAAAGTATCTCACGACATTTATTTATCATCTCTACACCGATTATTTCACTATATTTTTGTTCAGTTTATCGAGGAATGCGTGGGAGGCGAGAATACCAAGCTATATTGAAGAAAAAGAAAAAGTACGATGAACAATGTTCATTATTTTTCTCTCAGGTAATTTTATTCATACTAGATAGCTTTATCGATCTTAAACACTTCCCTTGAGGGGTCCAGTAATTGTTTATGTCTTATTGATCGTAGTGTATATTATATCAAAAAGAAAGGCGACCATGTTTACCTTCTTCTGTTAGCTCCAACTGTCTTCCTAGAAGTCTAGAAGGAGCATGAGTCCTGGAAATCTAAGCACATACCGAATCGTAGTACTAGAATAAATTTTCATCCAGGTCACCGCTGAGATAACAAAATTTCACGATCATCTTCAACTCCAAATATCTGAAGATCAGAGAAGACTGAAGCAAACAAAATTAAAGGTTTGTATGCAAGATTTGCTGCAAACGATCTCTTTTGCATCTATTTATACTTGTATGCATATACGTGTACTACACACGTGCTTGACATCCGTCCCATTTCTTAAACCAGGAGGAACGGGAAAGAACTGATGCAAGTGAAAGCAGTTTAACAAGGTAAGCTGTATGTCATAGAGGTTTCAGTCGAGATCTTAATTTGTCGAATCTAACTTAATCCCATATCCAAACCAATATCTCCTAGCGTTCCTGATGAAAATAGCACAAGTCAGTCATCATTCAAAAGCTAGATCTAAATACAACAATGCTGATGTTCTTAGATTACTTTTCATGGTACAAAAAACCCAATACCAGCCGACAATTTCAAAAAATGTAATACAAAACTTAATCCGAAGATTAGCATCTTGAAACCCAAAATATGAGTCATCATCAGATGACGATTTTGTAATAAAATCGAAATATTACTTACTCAATTTTCTTACTTAACTCATATTTTGGGTTTCAAGATGCTAATCTTTGGATTATGTTTTGTATTTTATTTTTCATGGGATATTTTGGAGATTTATCCTGTACATCTGTTGTATACGATATATTTTGTATGTATTCTTATATAGAAACCAACCAGTGACAACTCCGGGCAGCCATGGTAAGTTTACGAGGATTATTTCTTGTATGAACTTTGAGGATGGATGGCAAAGAATGATTGTGATATTAACCTGTTTCGAATTAGCGTCGCTAGTGTCGGTAGTACAGTCAAAACAACACAAAACATACGATCTTTCGCTGCATGAAATGGTACAAACAGAATCCGACATTTCGACTAAAGACCCCTCATCGGGAAGGTAGTCTATCAGGAATCTTGGCTCAAAACGTCGAATCCTCCCTCGTAATGAAGATCTTTTTTAAATTTCATAACCGTTCGTATTATGCCTTCTAGATCGACGTGTTTCGTATTCATGGGGACAAGAGGTTAGTTCATGGATACAAAGTATTGTCAGCTTGAAGTTTGTGTGCAAACATAAAAGCCAATCTACTCTCCACTGAAGGACACAATTGTGAATTTCAAACATTTATATTTAGTTGATCATTGATGAAACCTTGAAGTCATTAACTTGGTGCAAGATCTTGTGTTTTCAACGAACAAAACAGTTAGCCGCATTTAGTGTTAAGGACGCCAAAGTCGTGATAGATGGCACTAACCATAGTTTTACTACAGACAGGTATAGACAGGAAACTGAAGTGGTTTGGTTGAAGTGGTTGGTTTAACTTTTCAATGGTTTACCACAGCATATTATTCTAGCTGCTATACTCTGCCTTCTTTAAGCACTGGTCTTTGTTTCAGAATTGGTTTCAATTCATTCCCAACATCAGATGGCGATAAACAAATGAAAAAAGTTAAAGCTTGTATTGGAAGGGTAAGATACCGTCAAGGTATTTGTCAAGTTGATTGTGAAGTTATATCATGCTAGGTTAATAGTTCTGATTTTTTTCGTATATTCAACAGGGCGCAGAGCTGTATCTTGCGACAGATGGTAGTTTAATTGCCGTCAGGTTATGCAAGAACTCGATTTTCGTGAAGGTATAAAAAGAGCATAGTTCATGTTGACATCATTAATGTTTTTATAAGAAAAGAATATAGGCAGGCTAAACGACTTGAAACACCTGTTTTCAGCAGTTAGTAGTGTTACAAAGTGTTTTTGAATGGTAAATCTGTATCATTAGGGACATTTCTGTGAAGAGAAGTTGCTGGAAACTCTGGGAGAATTGTCTAAAAATGAAGAATCTAAGGTAATCTAGGTGCTCATTGCTGTTAACTTTCATGTGTTAAAATGAACCTATAGCTTCAACGCTCACTCGGGTTTAGGTGTTCGACTACCGACTTTTCATGGAAAGAATCAACTACGAATGCCATCCAGCCAGGGTAGCTGTGGATACTGAGGAGAAATGTAGGGCATTGTGTGCTGTCCATCTCTGTTTTGTTAGAAACAGTGAAAGCGATGACGACGCTCCATGCTGGGTCGAGATTGTCTTGACCCAGGCTCTCGATTATGTCAAACGTGAGTAGAATAGAATACTTCTTAGGGTGTCCTTTAAAGCTGTTGAAATTGCTTTGGTAAAACTGTAATTTGGAATGGTGTTAGGCAATGAGCTTGTCGTAATCATTCAATGTGAATAACATCGACACGCATAAGAAAAAGTAATTTGAACGAATATAAAACATTGAAGTGTTTAGAAAGAAGCGAGAATTATTGGTAAAACATTGAAAACAAGTACAACTGATATTGTTAATTTATTTTCAACGTCTTGTCAGGTGTAATTTCTCGCTCGATGGAACGAAGAAGAGAGATCCAGGAGAAGTATCATTTCCAACAGCCCCCGGCGCTAAGAATGGATTCAAAAATAGAATCAATCTCCGCCAAAACCTTGAAAATGATCAGACCGAACCGGTATATCGAGACTGTGAAGTTTTCACGCAAACGTTGGGCTCGAAAGAGAGTTGTAAGCAATCCCTTCTTGTATGGAGAGAGTTCGTTTAGCGAGGACGACAAAAGCGACAGTACATCACCTTGTTCTCCTCGTAGCAGAGTTGCAGATGAAAGCGTCTTTGAATCCAATGAAGACGCTTGTAATTCGTCTCAAAATGAAAAGCAGGAGTTGTATGAAAATGTAAATATTAAACGTACGCGTGATCAACTCCAAAGAAGCCGCAGTGCATACTCGTCTGATGCCAGTTACGCTGAAGAATCAGCATTTGAATCGAGTAATGAACTGCTTACCTCGCCCGAAGGTGGAACGCAAAATGGGAGTGTGAACATTGAGAACATGCAAGAGAAATGGGTGCATTTCTTTGAAGAATCGCGAGTGGAAAAGAACCAAGCACGTCCATGTGATTGTTCAAAAGAGGAAGAAGGTAACAAGAAAGTAGAAGATGGCGGTCAAGATCTTTATGAAAATATACAAATTGCAAATAGGGAAGGTAAAAAGTTCTTCATTGCAGAGGAGCTAAGCCAACAGGGACGCCAAGCATCGGAGTATTCAGGTAAAGGAAGCGAAGAAATACATAATGGAGAGTTGTATCAGAACCAGCAAGAAAGTATCGGGGATGTCGAAGGGAAATGGCAAAATGTCTTTGAAACGTCACACGAAGATGAGCAAGCAGGTTTTATGTCTTTCCAAGAAGAGAGAAAAAGCCGAGAAATGAATCATTCTCAAATCATTGGCTCCCAGAGTGACACTGGCGAGTTCCCAGCCCCGGATTATATGCTCGATGACTCTGTGTACACAAACCTTGCCCAAATGCAATTAGTTGAAAATGTCTTCCAAGATGAAAGTGCCTTGACTGAGCAGCAAGAAGACGTGTATCAAGTGATGAGCAGAGGTAGTCATCATGAGACATCGTACCGCACTGAAGAACTGTACGTAAATTATTCTTTATCCAGTAGGCAGCATTCAGAGCAACCGGGAAATGTGACCAGTGTCACGGCAGAAAATAATGTTGATTTCACCGTATCGGATGAAGAATCTTCCAGGAAATTGCTTCAAAATCGAATGACATTTCTACGTCTCTAACGAAATGCTATAACAATCCTAGAACGGGTGGAATGTTAACTAAATCAGAATCCCAACAATCTCTGTTGATGTTTTTCTTGCAGAGGCTAAGCCTTTTTAAGGTCGAGGCAAACGAATGTGAGAGTTAATGCCTAAGGAATTGTTACTGAGGGCATTTTAAGCATCACAGTTCATATTGACAGCATAAAAGAATTAGTGTTTTGAGTGTGTTTTCACTTCAATAAAATACACGATTATGTGGGAAAGCGTCAAATACAGCAGCTAACCAAAATGGGTGACTGCCAACTCTCAGCAACTCTCATTCTCGTATGACCTGGCTTTTATCTCCAATGAATCCAAGGCTAATCAATAATCATTCGCCATAAATGTTAATTAATGGTAGTTCAGTTAATCTACAGTGACCTAATTTGATTTTTACAATCCGTGGGGTTTTTTACATGGGAATAATAGGATTATTTGAGCACAAATCACAGGTACAAGTACTAAATTCGACTGGCTAGAGCTCAAGTGGTGTATGGGATATTTAAAATTGTTTTGACCCTGCGAGTATTTTATTGCGCAGATTAGGTACTCTTCGTTTCACTATATGAAGTATTCGTAGAAATATAGATTGTAGTGCAGACTCGGGGAAATAAATAAATCGAACGTAGTTTATGTATATTGTTGATGTGAATTTTGAAGATTTTTAGTGCTGAAAATTTATTTGAATCCCTTGAAAAGTCTATCCCAGGTAAATATTGAGTATTTTTTTAATTATAATACAGTCATTTGTATTGCGATCAGAGTTTAGGACCTGCAAGTACTAGAGTACTCATTCAAAATTGCTCCATTTTAGGTCTATCAGTTCTCAGGAATTGATGTCTTTGCGACTTTTAAGAAGACTTATTCCCGCAAGAAACAATGGCAATTTACTTAGAACCATATCAAGCTCATCGTTTCCAGTAATTAATGGAGATATTGACGTCAGATCCCCAGACTTTCTTAGAAAAAAGGACTTGTATGCAAAATTCTATGAAAGATATGCACAAGACTTAGCAAGTTTAGATTCTGGTGCTAACAAGAAAGCAATTGATCGACATGTTAAAATTAATAAGAAAATTCTCTTGCAAGAGAGACTTGCTGCCATTCTTGATCCTGGCTCTGATTTCTTAGAATTATCACCATTAGCAGGGTTTAGTATGGAGTATGGCGAGATTCAGCGGGCGGGGCTCTTGTGCGGCATTGGTAGGATATCAGGTCAGCCTGTTGTCATTGCAGCGAACGATGCGACTGTAAAAGGAGGGACATCGTACCCAATCACTGTGAAGAAACAACTTCGTGCACAGGAAATTGCAGAGGAGAATAATATACCATGTCTGTATCTGATTGACAGTGGTGGAGCATTCTTGCCATTGCAGGTTAGCATGTCAGTTCATGAGCTGATTCTTCTGTCACACACATCATATTGATATTTCTTTTGGTTTCACAAAGACTATGAAGACCAGTAGAACTGCCATATATGGCATGTGTGTGGTGGAAGAATCACCCTTGTGAAATTATGTTCCATAAGGTCATATATTATAATTGCAATATGCACATTGTATGCACACAAGTGCTTCAAGTTTTTGTGACACTAGATCAGAAACCCATATAAACACCGCACAAAAAGAAAGTTTCCCCCTACATGCATCAGAATACATTCTAAACAATTGAATCGCATCATCAGATGATGGCCTGAGTCAAATGGGCCGAAAGCTTAGATATTTTCAATAAAATCAATTTAATTACATGGTGTTCCACAAATTTCTTATATAAAATAATATAATTCACCATGCAAAGTCTCAAATTACATATAATTGAATCGCTGTTATAATCAAACCTAGAACTAATTGGACCTATTCTGGGCATGATTTAAACGGCTTTACACGATTGCACTACGATTTTGTGTTTACCAATGAACAGTGAATGAGACGGATCACACTAGCATATTCAGCATGTTAATTTTGAAATCGGGTATTTTTGTATTCAATGGGGTTTAACTCATTATTGCACACATGTGTGGCCCAATTTTTCACACAACATTAAGCAACCTCCCATAGGTCCAAGTAGTTCTAGGTTTGATTAACAGCGATTCATTTGTTTAGAATTTGCTCTGATGTATTTAGGGGGGAACTTTCTTTTTGTGCGGTGTTTATGAAGATTAATATATGATCTCAAAGCTTGCAAGTTATGATTAGTTAAACTTTACCTAATGTATCAGAATTTTAGGTGAAGCACAGATTGCTCTAGCAAATATGATTAGTGTGTTGCCTTGCACCATAGGTTAAGCCTAGTCAATAGGCGAGCTTTGTAGACAACGAATGAGCTTGTGTGCATGATATACGCTAGTGTAGTCCACATTTCTTGTGAGTTTTTGGAATTGATTTTCCATGTTGGTATGGGGTTTTCCTTTGGAAACACACTTTATCAGACTTACTATTAGTTAGGGTGAAGTGTTGATTAAAATATGCTCAGTAAAGTCAAGTCTGTGGCAATTTGCCTGTATTAATTTGTATTTTTAGGCGGATATCTTCCCAGATGAGCGACATGGTGGTAGAGTATTCTATAACGAGGCTATAATGAGTTCAAAGAATATACCACAGGTATTCAGTTGTTGTTATCCTTGAAATTAAAAGGACATTAATTGATAGTAATGTATATTCATCTTTAGATATGTGTTGTGTGTGGTTTGTGTACAGCTGGTGGTGCGTATGTGCCGACAATGGCAGATAGGACGGTGATAGTTGATAAAATTGGAACGATATTCCTAGGTGGCCCACCTTTGGTTAAGGTAAAAAGCCAAACACAAAACGTTTTAAATCTTCTGTTTTAGGGATGAAAAATTGTTCAATATATTTGCTGTCATTTTCAGGCAGCAACTGGTGAAATAGTGTCGGCAGAAGATCTGGGTGGGGCTACAGTACATTGCAGGTAATTGCATTTTTAATTATGATGGAGTATTGGCCAAGGAATTTATGTATACTTTAATATTTTTAGCGTCAGTGGTTGCACAGATTATTTTGCTGCAACTGAGCAAGAAGCATTTGCAATAACACGAGCTATTTTTGGATCATTAAATTCTGATTCCACTGTATCATGTTCAGGTACGTCACACTAGTTTATCTCAGTTTCACTCCACACTAAGATTAAGACATCAACTAGAGTAATGGATAATTTCTATGCAGACTTTGAAGAACCTTTGCATGATTGTGAAGAGCTTGGTGCACTCTCAATATTTGATGACAATGATGTACTGCCAGTACGTAAGGTATGTGTAGTGTGGCTGTCTGTAGTCTGACACCAGAAAATGCAGCTTTGGATTAATGTAGAATTTAAATTTCTCAGGCTTAATTTTTAATATATTTTATCATTTTGTCTAGATAATAGCTAGAGTTGTTGATGGAAGCAAATTTCATGAATTCAAAGTGATGTATGGTCCCAGTCTAGTAACAGGCTTTGCAGCTATCAAAGGGTGAGGAATTGAATATCTCATGAAATCTTTCATGTAGAATAATTGAAGTCTTTGTGTAGTTAGAATTGAAATTTGTGTTCATTCAAATTGTTGTAGAACTACAGTTGGTATTCTTGCTAATAATGGTCCAATGACATCGCCAGCAGCTGCCAAGGTAAATAATGCCACAAAATTTTGCACCTCCAGTGCAAAGTATGTTCTAATATGGTACTGTATTTTTTCTTGTCGTAGGGTGCTCATTTTGTTCAGATTTGCAGTCAACAAAACATTCCTCTTGTGTTTCTTCAAGACACTCATCCCGACATTGACAAAGATCCAGAATTGCCAAAACAAATTGGCAAGTTAATATCAGCCATCTCTTGTGCAGAGGTAAAGAAATTATTGGTAAAATAGATTAACGACTTCAAATTAATACCGCAAACCAGTTGCCAAATCATCCTTATCTTATTTTTTTAAATGTTCTTTGTAGGTTCCAAAGTTGACTGTTGTAATGGGACGGTCATTTGGTCCTACCAGTTATGCAATGGTATGTTAAATTGTTTCTTTACTTACAAAGACTTCGTCATATTATAAAGTTATATTAGATGACTCAATACGATACTGTGCAAGGTCGTTTTCCAGCGTACCAGTCAAGAAATTTATCTTCCACCATAGGACTTGCACAAAAAAGTACCCTAGGATCGCTACAATATAATCAAACTACAAAACAATCAAACAACAGATAGCAGGGACTCCACAAAAGTTAAAACCAATTACCCTGGGCCCTTTACATATAATAATTACAAACACAATATGCAATTGTGTTCAAACTTTGACCAAAGTTACAGTTTAACAGAACGTCAAGCAAACAAAGAGACCAAAACAGACTAGACCAGAAATACAGTTTATTCTGGCATTGTTTTCACTGTTGTCTTCCTCCATTTCATTTTTATAGTGCAGTCGTGCTTTGCAACCGTCATTCCTTTACCTCTGGCCATCCGCACAGATATCACTTCACGCCTCAAAAAATCCATCAGTAAGTAAATGAAAATTTCTATAAGTGTAATTCCGTTGTGTATCATATCTCACACAAATTTCTTTTAGGAAAACATAAATTACAATACGATTGAAGAAGATTTAGATAATCGGTAAATATTTTGTGCATAGTTTCATCAACCCGTAAGTGGTATTACCGTACTTTAATTTTTGGCCCATATGATTGCAACCAAATTATTTTGTTCTTCAATTTTTCTTTCTATCTTTCCAAAAAGTTTAAACTGTTCTTTTTATCTTTACAAAGGTACAAAATTAAATCAAGCTCTTTCTTTTCAACTGCTCGACTGTGGGACGATGGGATTATCTTGCCAGATCAGACCAGAGAGGTAACTAGCTTCGATGTTTGCTAAAATATGTGCCTGACCACGGTGGGAATTGAACCTTTAGAATGCTAGGCCAAATTATGGCTCGTACTCGAACCGACCTGACCGCGTAGCTCAGTAGACGGATCATTGTGGCTAGCATTCCAAATTCGATTCCCACCGTGATGATATATTTTCAACTTGCCCGATGTGGGTATAAAGTCGGAGTAACATAACAAACATTTTCACCTGAGTACATTCCTTTAGTATCAAGTAAATCAGTTTTTCGAACAGCAAAGAGAAACGACTTCAGAGAACGGTAGGAAACTGAAACGTTTCTCACATTTTTTTAGGTGTTGGCGGTGAGTTTAAAAGCATCTATGGAAAAAAGAAAGATCGTCAGAGATTCAAGCTATCCTGTTCTGCGTATGTGATCCTGTGTTACTGTACGTGGATGTAAAATATTGGAGTCAAAGAGCAATAATAGCGCGAGAAACAGCTAACAAAAGACGAAAAACTGTTGTTAACAGAACTCAGCTTGGAGATCAGAGAAATCTACAGGACGTTTTGTAAGTAGCACAACACAGCTGTAGTTTTTAATTAAAAACAACTTGTAATATGTGGTATTTATTTTAATATTAAGTTATATTTCTACAATTCATTAATTCTTCTTGAGACTTTACACATTTTTACTCGATGAAATAGTTCTTCACAGTATTTACGTGAATGCATGTTAAATCTTGTCTCGAGGACATGTGTCTTTCTTCGCTTTCACCGAGAAGTAATTGCAGCATTTTGAAACTTTCGTGTCGTAATATTGATAACCGCAGCAGTTGTGGTGTCGGAGTTTATTGTAGCGCTTGCCACAGCAACACACTTGTTTCAGAGGGTCGTAGACTTGGTTGCCGCAGTCTAAACCAAACAAAATAGTTATTAATGAATTGTCAATTTTCAAACTCGTGAATGAAAACACAAAAAATCATCCAAACTCACAGTAGAATGGGCAGTAGGCGAAATGATAAACGCAGTCCCATTTTCCAATATTCAAGCATGTGCTATGTAAAAACGAAAATAGTATGAATGACATGAAAGCATTTGATGCGGATCATCTAAAAACAATGGGAAAGAACTGAGGAACTATATTTGTCAATAGAAATCTATTTTCCGAAAAAAAAAAACTATTAAATTTCTGCCTGAATTTACTATACTAAGCCTGTGCTTGGTCTGGGACACAGGCTAACTTTACTTTGCTCCTAAATTTAAGGTACATTTGTAGAATTCTCTTCATTAAACATAATTACGAGTGTTAAAAAAACAAAGATATAAATGACTGAAAACAGCAAAATGTGAATTCCTATTTTGTGTCTACTAAGCCTTTTGTTCAGGATCAGACCAGCTAGCCTAAAGTGCGCTGCAGCTATAACACAAAGGAGATATATAGTTTATGTCTGAACTATCGGTGGTTTAGTTAAAGAGGCGAGAAAATCACAACGACTACCCCTACCATTTCATACAACTACATCGAACGATGTAACCAGGTTTGTGTGTCACACCAACTCCCCATTGACAAACTGAAAATGGAAATACATGAAGCGATTACACTGTATGTTTATTGAAAGTGAAAATTCCCACTGAAATTTAAGATGTCTCACATCCTGGCTTTTTCCCGGGTTCAACCACTGAGGATGTTTCGTCTTGTTCGTTTTCAACGATGTGTCGTTTCGCTTTATCACTTTCTAAACCAGAAAATATAACGTTTGTCGTGTCAACCAAAACACAGTAAAATCATGAAGAAAATATAACTCTTACCTCCTAAAGCGAGGCCAATAAATACCAAGCATAAAAATAATTTAGTCTTCATCTTGTAAGTTTACTGCTGCTTTCTCTTGAAGTTTGCAAGTAATGACTTGTCTTCTTCAAGACTTTACGCCTGTTACTAGCACCAAATGTAAGTTTTTTGTTTCTTGCCGTTAACAAAGAAACGTCAAAACGTTTTGTTTGTTCTAAAATCTTTATTAATGATCCTTTGCATAAAGAGTTTGTTCAGCGTGATGGCGAAGCGATATTTGAAAAGAAAAACGCAGACATACATCTTTATGAGATTGATATATGGTTGGCAAATATGTTTTATGTTTAAGGCTTTTGTTCAGTTAAAATTTAACCGTACCCAGTGTAATCCCAAACTTTTAAGTAGGTACTTTTTTTCAAGTATTCTCAAGTGTTTAATGCCAAGAGTTACATACTGTGTAGGTACACGAAGCTATGCGATATTCCATAACATGAAACGAAAAATTAGAATAAGTTTTGAGCAAAGGCATTTCGTTGGAAAGTTTGTTGGAAAAGGACCTTGTTCGAACGCCTTATTCTGTTTATATCGTTTCACTTAGTGAAAGATCGAGTGTTATTGTATGTCTTTGACTGCATTTCCTATACTGGCATCGTCAGTTCCAGATACTGTTCTGATATTTAATGTTAATTTTCAATCCCAATGGATATTCTGACTTAAATATTACTAAAAATACATGCAATTTATCGTCATCTATTTAGTGCATGTTTTCACAACGGACATCGTTTGTTCTTCACAGGTTCCGGTTCTGACTTTCAAGTTTCTTGTTGAAATAAGACAAAGTTCTTTGAGAAGACAAAAGACTAAAGAGTTTTTATCGTTGAGTACTCACGAAACATCCTTTGTCTTTTTTACGTTTGATAACGTCGCCTGTTTGTTTATGTTAAAGGAAACAAGCAAGTCTTTGCAAGCGAGACAAGATCAACGTTGTGTTCTCCAGGTTGATATTCGGTCAGTGTATTAGCGATGTATTCCGCTTAATGGTTACAGGGGCTTCCGTGGCGCTATAAAGTTGTGATTCCATCGTAGATTATCGCTTGTATCATAATTATCTGGGAATATACCGGTAACCAAATCACTAATGAATCATTTATGCCGTATGACATAGTCCAGCTACGGGCTGCTAAATTCTGTCCACGTATTTTGGGCAAATATCTTATTATCCGGCCCTCGCGTCTGGTATATACTTACATTGTATTCTGTATAGTGTCGTCTTTAACTAATAAACTAATATAACCCAGCTGATATAGTTCTTTTATAAGGCTTTGTGGCTTTATTAATACGTACAAGTTGGACTCTTTCGCGGAAGAAAGTTTTAGCAAAATAGAGTGGCCCTGGTGGGGAGCTATTAAATTAGGTTTCCAGGTTCAATACATAGAGCAATATAGAGATGTGCACTGACCGATGGTTACAGGTGTGGCAATGCTTTATATGGTAAGGTTGACATAACTATATAGTAACTATACTAGATATACCTAAGTATACCTTGGTCTAGTAAGTAGACTATAATAATTGACAGGATATGAATGAGCTTGTTACCGGATGGACCGGCGTCTATAAAAGAGAGTATGGCCAACCAGATGAAACCATAAACAGCATGATAAAACGAGGCCAATTGAAGCCACGACGATGCAAAGAAAAAAGTTGGCGTAAGTTTGTTGATTTTATTTTGTCGTTTCCATTTTCTTTGTCAGTTTAGCTTTTGTGTCAATGCCAGTAGTTGCATTCAAAAGCACACAAAAACGTTCGTGGTATATGACTATATTTCTACTATGTTTTGTTGTGTTAGGCGTGCAACCTTGTTACTAAGTTTTAACATGATAAAATGCCCCTGGAGGGGACCTAATTAGAGTGGACCTAATTAGGTTTCCAGGTTCAATTCCTGGAGACAAAAAGGTGTGTACTGATAAACACCAACTATACGTAGTATAGTTAGTAGAGGTAAGTATTCTAAATTTAAAATAGTTCTAGGTACTTACAACTAATTACTACAACTTATAACTAATTCTAGACATCGTAATTGTTTATTTTTTCAAAGGATGCCAATGAAATCAGTCACTAGCCGTGTCCATCAGAAGATCTTAAGATGCAAATACTATAACAATAGTTAACTAAAAGCTGTAGCCATGAATGGATCATCTAATTGTTGAAGTGTTCAATCTTGCTGGAGTCAAAATCTTCACTCCTTGAACTAATCTTGTCACAAAGACAGAGGTGGGAAGTATTGATATATTTAATTATCTTGTGTAGTAATCTTTGCCCAGTTCAACGCGACATGTTGCAAAAGTTAACTGTTTCAGTTAACTCAAAGCTGTAGGCATGAATGGCGAGTCTCTTTGCCAGTGCCGTTCCTGGTCTGGAGTTCTCTGGGCGTCTAGCAGTAATGACGTTTGTAATGTCAAATCTGCTCATGATAAGGTAGCTGTCACCTGTCAGATAAGAAGTCTTGTCATAGATATCTAGTGTCAGTGACATGTAGAAAGTAAAAATCTAAATGCGGAGAACCTCACGTAACCAACCTAAGTTTTTTCATTCTAGAGTGGCACCACAATCGACTCTCATCTACAAACTGTCGGCCCAGATACCGCCGCTTACGAGCAAGCCATTGCACTGCCTGATCTTTATGACGATGTGAGAATACAGGTAATGTCTTAGATTGTTTAGAGTCATCCTAAATATGATAGCGTTTTGTGAATATCACGGAAGATAAAAAATGTTGTTACCCACTTAACATGGCGTTGTCAATTAAAACATCTCTATGCTTGTAGGTCTGAGAAATTACGTCTGATTCATGGCACATGACGTGAATGTCAGGACAAGAACGAATAGGTGAGTTAAGTTTATTTCAAGTTTCCTCCAGTAGTAAAACTGGATCAATACGAGATTGTACTTACTTGACCTCTTAAGTCCTCTCTGATGCTTATTAACGTAGTTTTCTTTGCTTATCTTGTAAACTGTTTTCTGAAGATCGTAATTGTTTATTTTATCCACGGATGCCAAGTAAAAAGTGAATACACCAACCACCAACTATTGACAGAACAAGAATTAATATCGACCCAAGAGGTTAATCGCTAGCTGTGCCATTAAAATATACCAAGGTGCAAATACTATCACAATTTACGGTTTGTCAAAGTCATTTACAATCAAATTTTCGTTTATTTTACAATATTTTGAAATATTTTATAACATTAATTTTTTCTTATTTTATGATAGTTGACTGGATATGAGTGTTTGTTGATTTTAATTTGTCGTTTCCATTTTGTTCATCAGTTCAGCTTTCGTTTCAATGTCAGTAGTTGCATTCAAAATCACCCAAAAACTTTGGTGGTATATCATTGTATTTTCTACTATGTTCTATGTCACGGCTGTAACCTTGTTACTAAGTTTTAACAAAAAAAGGCCCTGGAGGGGACCTAATTAGCGTGGACCTAATTAGGTTTCCAGGTTCAATTCCTGGAGCCATAAAGATGAAGATGTGGGCTAGCTGATATACGCTAACTATACTTAATATAGTTGGAAGAGGTAAGCATACTAAATTTAAAATAATAGTTGGGTGCTTACGGTTACTGTTAGGTAGGTAAGTCTCTCTGAAATGCTCAGAAGGTAACTCTAATCCACTATAGATAGTATACTAGAGTTAACTTAGTTGACTAAGGTAACTCTAGGCTACCTGAGTGGTGGACTAAAGTTACGTTAGTTAACTAAGGTAGAGTCACGGAAACTTTACCTTAGTTAACTAACGTAACTCTAGTGTACCACTAAGGTAGACTTAGAGTTACCTTAATCAACTTTCTTAGTAACTCTAGTATACTATCTGTAGTAGATTAGAGTTACCTTCTCAGCATGTCAGATAGACTTACCTATCTGACAGTAACCATAATAACTAGATTGTTGTGAGAACTAAGGTTAGTAGAAGAAAGTATACTAAGTTTAAAATGATAGTGGGTACTCAAAGTTAAACGCACGCCCACAAACCGCCCCCGACCCCAATGTGTATTTCCACCCCTACCAGTTTTCGTAGCTTTATAGCTATCACAACAATCTAGTTATTACGGTTGCTGTTAGGTAGGTAAGTCTATCTGACATGCTCAGTAGGTAATTCTAGTCTACTATAGTTAGTATACTAGAGTTGACTTAGTTGACTAAGGTAACTCTAGTCTACCTTAGTGGTAGACTAGAGTTACGTTAGTTAACTAAGGTAAAGTCACCGTGACTCTACCTTAGTTGACTAACGTAACTCTAGTCTACCACTAAGGTAGACTAGAGTTACCTTAGTCAACTAAGTCAACTCTAGTATACTAACTATAGTAGACTAGAATTACCTACTGAGCATGTCAGATAGACTTACCTACCTAACAGCAACCGTAATAACTAGATTGTTGTGATAGCTATAAAGCTACGAAAACTGGTAGGGGTGGAAATACACATTGGGGTCGGGGGCGGTTTGTGGGCGTGCGTTTAACTTTGAGTACCCACTATCATTTTAAACTTAGTATACTTTCTTCTACTAACCTTAGTTCTCACAACAATCTATAGTTAGTATACTAAAGTTACCTTAGTTGACTAAGGTAACTCTAGTCTACCTTAGTAGTAGATTAGAGTTACCTTCTGAATAAACTTACCTACCTAACAGTAACCGTAATAACTAGATTGTTGTGAGAACTAAGGTTAGTAGATGTAAGTATACTAAATTTAAAATGATAGTGGGTACTCAAAGTTAAACGCACGCCCACAAACCGCCCCCGACCCCAATGTGTATTTCCACCCCTACCAGTTTTCGTAGCTTTATAGCTCTCACAACAATCTAGTTATTACGGTTGCCGTTTGGTAGGTAAGCCTATCTGACATGCTCAGAAGGTAACTCTAATCTACTATAGTTAGTATACTAGAGTTGACTTAGTTGACTAAGGTAACTCTAGTCTACCTTAGTGGTAGACTAGAGTTACGTTAGTCAACTAAGGTAGAGTCACGGTGACTTTACCTTAGTTGACTAACGTAACTCTAGTCTACCACTAAGGTAGACTAGAGTTACCTTAGTCAACTAAGTCAACTCTAGTATACTAACTATAGTAGATTAGAGTTACCTTCTGAGCATGTCAGATAGGCTTACCTACCAAACGGCAACCGTAATAACTAGATTGTTGTGAGAGCTATAAAGCTACGAAAACTGGTAGGGGTGGAAATACACATTGGGGTCGGGGGCGGTTTGTGGGCGTGCGTTTAACTTTGAGTACCCACTATCATTTTAAATTTAGTATACTTACATCTACTAACCTTAGTTCTCACAACAATCTAGTTATTACGGTTACTGTTAGGTAGGTAAGTTTATCTGACATGCTGAGAAGGTAACTCTAATCTACTACAGATAGTATACTAGAGTTACTAAGAAAGTTGATTAAGGTAACTCTAGTCTACCTTAGTGGTACACTAGAGTTACGTTAGTTAACTAAGGTAAAGCTCCCGTGACTCTACCTTAGTTAACTAACGTAACTTTAGTCCACCACTCAGGTAGCCTAGAGTTACCTTAGTCAACTAAGTTAACTCTAGTATACTATCTATAGTAGATTAGAGTTACCTTCTGAGCATTTCAGAGAGACTTACCTACCTAACAGTAACCGTAAGCACCCAACTATTATTTTAAATTTAGTATGCTTACCTCTTCCAACTATACTAAGTATAGTTAGCGTATATCAGCTAGCCCACATCTTCATCTTTATGGCTCCAGGAATTGAACCTGGAAACCTAATTAGGTCCACACTAATTAGGTCCCCTCCAGGGCCTTTTTTTGTTAAAACTTAGTAACAAGGTTACAGCCGTGACATAGAACATAGTAGAAAATACAATGATATACCACCAAAGTTTTTGGGTGATTTTGAATGCAACTACTGACATTGAAACGAAAGCTGCACTGATGAACAAAATGGAAACGACAAATTAAAATCAACAAACACTCATATCCAGTCAACCATCATAAAATAAGAAAAAATTAATGTTATAAAATATTTCAAAATATTGTAAAATAAACGAAAATTTGATTGTAAATGACTTGACAAACCGTAAATTATGATAGTATCTGCATTTGGCATCTTTTAATGGACACAGCTAGTGATTAACCTCTTGGGTCGATATTAATTCTTGTTCAGAACTGACAGAGCTATCCAGTATAAATAGACATCGTGACATAAAACGCAGTAGAAAATACAGTAATAAGGTTACATGCGTGACAACAAAACACGGTCCTAACATGACAAAACATAGTAGAAAATGTCGTCATGTACCACCTATGTTTGTCTGCTTTTCACCGCAACTATTCGCATAAACGAAAGCTGAACTAACGAAGAAAATGGAAACGACAAAATAAACTCAACAAACTTACTTCCATTCTATCTTTAGATCATCGTGGCTTCGGTTGGTCAAGTTTTACCATGCTGTTTATGGTTTGATCTGGTTGGTATTCCCTCTTCATAAAACATCACGTCCATTTAGCAGGTCGCAAGCTCACCCATATCTAGCCAACCATCATAAAATAAGGAGAAAATTAAACATATGTTACGTATATATACAGTGTGTATCAAAATAATTCGAATACAAATTTGGCGTGTAATGGTGCAAAATATTTTTGACAAATGCGGTTGGTTTTTACATCATTGCTAAGTTTATTTATTTACCTTTCAAATGACATTTTGTACGCCTCATTAAGTTGGAAAATAAAGGAGTAAAATAATCATCAGTGAAAACTAAAATGCAAATTCAACGCAAGCTCAACCGTATCTTTGACAAATCAACATGAATTTATGTAAACGTTGCTACATAACTAATTAAATTTGTATTATCTTTTGTCTGTACGTCTCACTTCGAATTCCCATCAGCGGAAATATTTCATTTTGAGCGACCATTTTTAACAGACGATTATTTGGTCATTTTTGGTCGTATTGATATAAGAACGGGATCATCAGAAACCTAATAGGCTATTCTTCATTGCCATATACAAACTAAATCGTTTACTTTGGAGTATTAGAAACAGCAGTCAGTCAAAATTGGATTCGAATTATTTTGATACACACTGTAGTTAGCACATATAGTCACTATACTGTTCAGTTATAAGTTAACCTTACCATATTGCACTAGATGTGCGATAGACTTTCTGCGCAGTTACGTTGGAGTGACGGCGGTGCTCTAGAGTAGAATCAAACTCGGCTACGCTGCTCATGCCACTGAATTCCTCTATCATTTGTGATATTTCAGGACCTGCAATCAACCTGACCTGTGGTCATACATCAGACATACACCTTGTTTGGGCCCTTACGTTTTTACCACACATATCATTGGCCCGATTTATATTAGAGACGGGTGATCCGTCTGGAGGAACTTGGGCAAGAAAAGATAGTTCGTCTAATAATTCGTCTGTGTATAAACGCGGGCAAGCAGACGGATCATCCGTCAAGACGAACTGTCTGCGTAGTTCGTCGGTTCAGACGAATTTGCTCGCGTAATTCGTCTTGACGGATGATCCGTCTGTTTGCCCGCGTTTATACACGGACGAGTTACCAGACGAACTATCTTTTTACGTAGTTCGTCTGGATAGTTCGTCTTGTGTTTATACTTAGACGTATGATCTGTCAGACGAATGATCCGTCTTGACGGATCATCCGTCTCTAGTATAAATCGAGCCATTATGTCTGATCCTTTTTCATCAGTTAGTCACTTTAATAAGGAATTAAAAAATCTTAAACATATCCCTCCGTAGACAACGATTACGATCACGTGAAGATAAATGAGGCCCTCATGGCGTATAATTATCGTAATGAAGATTTAAACACTGAATGAATGTGGGAGCAAGCTTATCTACAACAACTCGCAGAAAAGTAAACATTTCACCCTCCCACCTTTTTCATATACTGGCCATGGAAAATATTTTGATAAATTTACTCAAACTTTCCAATCAAGCTTTTTCACGAACCCTGTTTTATGAAACAAAAGTGGTTGGTATGCCTTCCAGAGATGTTCACCCCTCCCCATGCACAACATTTACGCACCTTGCCTCAGCACATGATACAGTGGATGTGATAATGCCATAAACTTGTAACAGAGAGTGCGGGAAAACTCCTACAGGCCCCCAAAAGCTTTTTCCTTGCCACTTGTGAGCTTTGTCCAAGTCATGACCCACTTCTTTTAGGTAGACATGAAAATAATAAATGATATACAGTAAGTATTTCTGCAAGCATTCCACAAAGTTAATGGACAATTTGCATAATAGACTAAAGATCGTACTAGACAGAAAGAACGAAATCGTTTACTACAGTTAGAAAGAGCATCTCAAAATTAGTAAAATTGCAACGTTTGATGGCGAAATGTTGTAAAATACGGAAAATATAGCCCTGCGAAGTTTGCAAATTTTGTATATATTTGTATTACGCGCGGAAAAAGTTACCATTTTTGAGCTAAAATTGCCGCGAAAATGGTAACTTTTTTCGCGCGTAATACAAATATATACAAAATCTGCAAACTTCGCAATGCCATATTTTCCGTATTTTACAACATTTCGCCACCAAACTCTGCAATTCTACTAATCGTATGATCCTCTTGCTACCTGTAGTAAAAGATTCTGTTCTTTTTGCCTAGATCGAATGTTAGTCTATTATGCAAATTGTCTATTACAGCAGGATGACAGTTAAATAAAATCAGTTCTAAACTGTTCTTCCTACAGGAGGAAACCTAAACTAAACTGACTTTATTTACACTGGGTAGCTCTATCAGTTCTAAACTGTTCTTCCAAGAGATTCAGTAACGATCATCTCTTATTGATCCAGTGTTACTACAGGAGGAAACCTAAACTAAACTAACTTCATTCATACTGGCTAGCTCAAACAGTTCTAAACTGTTCTTCCTAGAGTCTAGTAAGGATCATCTCTTATTGATCAGTGCTACTACAGGAGGAAACCACAACTAAACTAACTTTATTTATACTGAATAGCTCCATCAGTTCTAAACTCTTTTTCCTAGAGGTCCGGTAAGGATCATCTCTTATTGATCTATGGAGGGTAATCACCGCCAAAATTAAAAACAAATTTTGTACTTCTTTATGCTCATTTTGCTGTTCACGTCATGCGTGATGATGTTACAGTTTTGAATTTTGATGTTAAAGAATTCAATTTTGATGTTCATAATTCGCCTTTGCACTTCTGTTTTCGCATCCTGTTCTCAAGCATTCCATTGTGATGACGTCACATTATGCGTGACACTCAGAACACAATTTTTGACGGTATTTAATATGATAGCTTATTTCCGGCCAAAACTATAATTAGATGAATCTGTAACAAGTTCAATTTCCGAGGCAAGGGACATGGTTTTTGAGTGTCATATCGATAACGAGTTGCTGAACACATTGGTATGTTCACAATTATTTACCGGTTACCCCGGGCACCCGAAATTTGAAATTCCAGAGGAGATTCTTCGTTTCTTGTTTCATAAACGATTTACGGTCGCGGAAACGACGACTCTTCTTGGAGTTAGTCAGACGGAAACCTAATGTGAATATGAATATTAATGCCCAGCAAGTAATTTCAAATGCATACATATCAAACAATTCAAGTTTATATGTACTATTTACAACATGAGTGGCCGCGTTGTATCAGCATATACAAACTCGAGCCGAAGGCGAGAGTTGTATATCTGATACAACACGGACGCGAATTTTGTAAATAGCTTGTGAAACTCTCCAATTTTATAGATCAATTTGCGAAGTAATTTTGAAAATACGCTTATATAAGACGAGAAAATCAAAGTTAAAGTTTATGAAAATCAACAGAATTCTGTATCAGAGTATACAGACCCCTTCACGCTCATGATTTCTTTTGTGTTTTCTTTATGAATTATTAATGATTTCACAATAAATTTAATTTGCTAACGTTTCGTCGCTACATCGCAACATCATCAGAGCTATATGCAATGAATATACATGATAACTAAGTATTATATTACAAACGGTAAAAATTTAAAAAGAATAGTTTTAAAGCGAGAAAAGCGAGTCGATACAACAATAAAGCGAGTAAAATAAAGAAAGCTAAAGATACAATAATTGCTGTAGTCTCGATCTGTACTGCCTTCTAAATCTGCAATACAGTTCACAATAGTATCGCGACTCGAAGAAGATTTAAAAACTCTCGACGATCGACGTTTTCCGCCATATTGCTTATACAATTATATGAAAATTATAGTTTTTGGCCGGAAATAAATTATCATATTAAATACCGTCGAAAATTGTGTTCTGAGTGTCACTCCTAATGTGACGTCATCACACTGGAATGCTTGAGAACAGGATGCGAAAACAGAAGTGCAAAGGCGAATTAAGAACATCAAAATTGAATTCTTTAACATCAAAATTCAAAACTGTAACATCATCACGCATGACGTGAATAGCAAAATGGGCATAAAGAAGCACAAAATTTTGTTTTCAATTTTGGCGGTGATTACCCTCCATAATTGATCCAGTGTTACTACAGGAGGAAACCTAAACTTAACTAACTTTATTTATATTGGATAGCTCTATCAGTTCTAAACTGTTCTTCCTAGAGATCCAGTAAGGATCACTTCTTATTGATCCACTGTTACTACAGGAGGAAACCTAAACTAAACTAACTTTATTTATACTGGATAGCTCTATCAGTTCTAAACTGTTCTTCCCAGAGATCCAGTAAGGATAATTTCTTTTTGATCCTGTGTGGCCACAGGAGGAAATTTAAACTAAACTAACTTTACTTACACTGGATATCTCTATCAGTTCTAAACTGTTCTTCCTACAAGCACATAATTCTTCATTACATCCCACAATACCGTACCTTTCCATCTTTGAAGGTAAAACCCAAGCTCACTTTTTCCCGAGGACTGGATGTTGACACAAAATACGTGAGACAACTATGGGAACTTCCGATTTTGACATGTGATTAAATGTGCAACAATACCAAATGAATCAATACTGTGATCCTAAGTAGAACAGATAAATAAAGTTAGTTTAGTTTAGGTTTCCCCCTGTAGTAACGCTGGATCAATAAGAATTGATCCTTACTGGATCCCTGCGGAAAACAGTTTAGAACTGATAGAGCTATCCAGTATAAATAAAGTTAGTTTAGTTTAGGTTTCCTCCTGTAGTAACACTGGATCAATAAGAGATGATCCTTACTGGACCTCTAGGAAGAACAGTTTAGAAGTGATAGAGATATCCAGTATAAATAAAGTTAGTATAGTTTAGGTTTCCTCCTGTAGTAACACTGGATCAATAAGAGATGATCCTTACTGGACCTCTGGGAAGAACAGTTTAGAACTGATAGAGCTCTCCAGTATAAATAAAGTTAGTTTAGTTTAGGTTTCCCCATGTAGTAACACTGGATCAATAAGAATTGATCCTTACTAAACCTCTAGGAAGAACAGTTTAGAACTGATAGAGCTATCCAGTATAAATAAAGTTAGTTTAGTTTAGATTTCCTTCTGTAGTAACACTGGATCAATAAGAGATGATCCTTACTGGACCTCTGGGAAGAACAGTTTAGAACTGATAGAGCTCTCCAGTATAAATGAAGTTAGTATAGTTTAGGTTTCCTCCTGTAGTAACACTGGATCAATAAGAGATGATCCTTACTGGACCTCTGGGAAGAACAGTTTAGAACTGATCGAGCTCTCCAGTATAAATAAAGTTAGTTTAGTTTAGGTTTCCCCATGTAGTAACACTGGATCAATAAGAATTGATCCTTACTGGATCCCTGCGGAAAACAGTTTAGAACTGATAGAGCTATCCAGTATAAACAAAGTTAGTTTAGTTTAGGTTTCCTTCTGCAGTAAAACTGGATCAATAAGAGATGATCCTCACTGGATCTCTGGGAAGACCATTTAAGAACTGATACAGTATCACCTTGTTTTTAAAGGTATCAGTCACAGACAATTTGTATTTTTATCCACAATCTATGGCTCGACAGTGCCCTAATTGGGGAACTATTGGGAGATCAAAAGATGGTGCACTCAAATAAACAAACCTCCATACATATATTATGCAAAATAATGAAGCAAGGAAATTCTTGAGTTAAATTTTAAGATCAATACAAAGCATAAATCATAGTCTATAATGAACAACTGTATCACTTTAGTATAAATTTTCAGGTGACGATTGATTTTCCTACATTTTGATTGGTCAAGATTCACTGTTGCTAAAGTGATATAGCCACTGGCCAATGACCAAAGCTTTTTGATTTTCACACAGTAATAAATTTGGACAAAATTGTGTTGATTATTATTTGCAAACACCTCGAATCACTTGTACAAAAGGTGGAGTGCTATCTTTTTAAGCTGAGAAACAATGACAAACAATGACACTGGAAATATTGAATTCGTATGAGACAAAAAGTGACTTTAACTCGATAATGTTGAACTTTGAAGGTGGGTGACAGGCAAGTACATACATTTTCTGCGCAGAACAATTGGTGGGCCACTCTGAAAGTGATTTTGCTGTTGCCATATCAACTTGCTAAAGCTGCACATATATTCATGATTGTTTGTGATAAGCAGCGAGGAAGTACAATTAAAAAGATATGAAATTCACTAATTAGTGGAAAGACAAATTAGTTGAATTAGCAGTCAAAAACAAATTCAGATTTAGAAAGGTACAAAACAATGTGAGAATGTATGTGCTGTGATAAAGTGCTGTGGCACCCGAAGTGTTGCTGTGAGCTAGAGCAGAGAAGTTTCATGGAGAAACAAGATAACCCATAGCCACTATCATATTTCATTGTTAAAACATGTGCTGATGCATTTGATCTAATGCATCATGGATGAAGCTTTACCTGAGCTAGAGTTTTATTCTGATTCCCCATATAACAAAATAGAAATTAAAGTGCATTTATCCCAAATTTTGCATCACAGCTAGCTATTATACTCAGGAGAGAAGAACGTTTGACCTTGTAGAATTCCAGGCAGCCCAGGGTGGCTATTTTGAATACTATATAATACATTTAAATATTAATTTTTCGTGAACACTATAAGCTCACTATAAGCTCAACATGTATTATTTGGAACTTTTGTGGCGCTTTGCTCGATTTCAAGTGGTTTTCGGCACTGATTTTTAAGGCACATGTGGTACTGGTATAAATAAACAATGGCCATTGTAAATGATACATGTTAAGCTTATAGTGTTCATAAAATATTAATACTTAATACAAATAATATGAATTTGTTCATTTCTCTGTTATGCTATTTAAATGTATTTGATAGTAATCAGATATTCAAAATGACTGCCCTTGTAACAACTGTACAACAGGAAAGAAAAAAAGGAGATTGGGCTGCTGTGGTAGAATTCAAGGCCATTGTCGACCACGATAGAAATTTGCTATGCATAAATAATCACAGAGTGGTAGCTAGCAAAAATTAGATTGAACAGCGCGCTTTTGTGTAACTTGATATGCAAATTTTTATTTGTCAGTTATACTTTGAATTTGTCTCAGGTTCCAAAATTCCTCTGCCACACTTTAGAGTATAACCATTTCTGGCAAATCAAATACAAGCCAAAAACTGTTTTTACCTTATAAAAGTAGTAAAGTAAGGAATCTCCTCGCCTTCACAGTGCCGAGTTTTATGACAAACAAATATCAAAATCTCTAATTACTAGACAATTTCAAAAGAGGCAACTTAGGGCCAGCAAATGGCAAAATTTAACTTGTCCAGGTTTCACATATTTGAAAAAATATGGTTATGCATTATTCATTATTATAATAAACACTCAAGTTGTTGGATTATAATAATATTGGTCCTTGGACACACAAAGATGCAAGTTGTACACATAAGGCAAATTTTAGACAGAGTGTTTAATTAACAATTAGATTACGAGCTCGAAATTTCTATGCAGTGATAGTTGATAAGGGCGAAGCCCGAATCAACTATCACCGCATAGAAATTGAGAGCGAGTAGAATCAGAGGTCAAACATGGAATATTCAACAAAAAATTTGATTTTTAAGCAATTTTTTTAAAAGAAATCTCCATAGGAAGATGATCGTTTCGCTACTCGCTATCTATCGAGGAATAGATAGCGAGTAGAGTAACCAATCAAGTTACAGCATTTGCAATAGTATACTAGTATGATTCTACTAATAACAACTACAGAATGATTGCTCACAAACAAGGATTTAATAGACAGGCCAAGAGAGCCACAAATAACAAAACAGAGACGTCAAACAAATGCATTCATGAGAAAAAGAAACTGATGTTATGAAATTCAAACTAGTTTAATTTTCCATATTACTCTTGTAAGAAATAGCCAAACCAGTGGCAGACCGAGGGTAAGTCAAAATCAATTATAGCAGCTCAATTTTAAATTCAAAATAACTTTATGACAATGTCATAGGTTATGAATTTCAAAAGAATAAAATCTAACCAATGAAGTTGCCTTGAAGGTATTTTAAAATGTAAATATACCCTAGAATGAGCCGTGGTAGTTTATTTTGACTTACGCTAGATCCGCCACTGAGCCAAACCTAGACGATATGGTCCGATAGATCAGTGCTTTTCTCTTTACAAACACAATGAACAGTTTGCAACTAGTTTATTTTAGGCATAGCAAGTTTCTATCGCAGGATGCTTGGATTAATATGCATCCTTCAGTTTACATAATAGACTGACATTCTATCTAGGAAAGGAGAACAAAATCTTTCCTTACAGCTAGAAAGAGGGTCCTAAGATTAGTAGAATTGCAGAGTTCGGTGGCGAAATGTTGTAAAATATAGCCTTGCAAAGTTTGTAAATTTTGTACATATCACAGCAATTTGAGCTCAAAAATGGTAACTTTTTCTGTGCGTAATAGAAATATATACAAAATGTGCAAACTTTGCAGGACTATATTTTCTGTATTTTACAACATTTCGCCACCAAACTTTACAATTCTACTAATTTTATGATGCTCTTTCCAACTGCAGTAAAAGATTTCGTTTTTCCGGCCTTGTTCGACTTTTAGTCTATTATGCAAATTAAGTCCATTCCCTGCATTTTCTTTACCTATATATACAATTTGTTGCAAAAACCAGAAAAATATGTATGTGGGTGCAGCTTTAACAATACATTAATATGGCAACAGCAAAATCACTTCCGGATTGGCCCACCAATTGTTATGTGCAGAAAATATGCACACTCGCCTGTCACCCACCTTTAATATAAGTTTTATCAGTTACTTACATGTTTAGAAAGTTTCAAAAAATCAGTATCCATCCTGTGGATAGTGCTGTCCACCTTCTGCACAACCAGCCCATGGAGATTTACTAAAACAATTAGTCACATCAGTGAATACAGGCTTGTAATCACCAATCACGGGCCAATCAGTAATTGTTAATCAGAAATGAATACCTTATAGCACTGGTAAAGCAATTTTAGAGTAATTAAAATAATTGAATTATGTTTTTTGCTATGTTGATTGCAAAAAGTTGAGCTATCAAATTAACAAAGGGAAGGAAAGGGGGTTGTCCTGTTCAAACTTTTCTCAGAGGCTTCCCTGAAAAATTGACAATATCTGGGAGTGGTCCTTTTGGGTTGGGGGCAACCAGTGGCGGATCCAGGGTAAGTCAAAATAAATTATAGCAGCTCAGTTTTAAATTCAAAATAACTTTATAACAATGTCATAGGTTATGAATTTCAAAAGAACAAAATCTAACCAATGAAGTTGCCTTGAAGGTATTTTAAAATGTAAATATACCCTAGAATGAGCAGTGGTAATTTATTTTGACTTACACTAGATCTGCCACTGAGCCAAACCTAGACAATATGGCCTGATAGATCAGTGCTTTTCTCTTCACAAACACAATGAACAGTTTGCAACTAGTTTACTTTAGGCATAGCAAGTTTCTATCGCAGGATACTTGGATTAATATGCATCCTTCAATTTACATAATAGACTAACATTCTATCTAGGAATGAAGAACAAAATCTTTTCTCACAGCTAGAAAGAGGATCCTAAGATTAGTAGAATTGCAGAGTTTTGTGGCGAAATGTTGTAAAATACGGAAAATACAGCCTTGCAAAGTTTGCAAATTTTATATATATATATATATATATATATATATATATATATATATATATATATATATATATATATATATATATATATATATATATCACAGCAATTTGGGCTCAAAAACGGTAACTTTTTCTGTGCGTAATAGAAATGTATACAAAATGTGCAAATTTTGCAGGACTATATTTTCCGTATTTTACAACATTTTGCCACCAAACTTCACAATTCTGCTAATTTCATGATGCTCTTTCTAACTGTAGTAAAAGATTTCATTCTTCCGGCCTAGTTAGACTTTTAGTCTATTATGCATATTAAGTCCATTCCCTGCATTGTCCTTACCTATATATACTATTTGTTGCAAAAATCAGAAAAATATGTTTGTAAGTGCAGCTTTAACACTACATTAATACGGAAAAATCACTTCCGGAGTGGCCCACAATTGTTATGCGCAGAAAATATGCACACTCGCCTGTCGCCCACCTTTAATATAAGTTTTATCAGTTACTTACATGTTTAGAAAGTTTCAAAAAATCAGTATCCATCCTGTGGATAGTGCTGTCCACCTTCTGCACAACCAGCCCATGGAGATTTACTAAAACAATTAGTCACATCAATGAATACAGGCTTGTAATCACCAATCATGGGCCAATCAGTAATTGTTAATCAGAAATGAATACCTTATAGTACTGGTAAAGCAATTTTAGAGTAATTAAAATAATTGAATTATGTTTTTTGCTATGTTGATTGCAAAAAGTTGAGTTATCAAATCAATAAAGGGAAGGAAACTAAAGGGGGTTGTCCTGTTCAAACTTTTCTCAGAGGCTTCCCTGAAAAATTGACAATATCTGGGAGTGGTCCTTTTGGGTTAGGGGCAACCAGTGGTGGATCCAGGGTAAGTAAAAAAAATTATAGCAGCTCAATTTTAAATTCAAAATAACTTTATAACAATGTCATAGGTTATTAATTTCAAAAGAACAAAATCTAACCAATGAAGTTGCCTTGAAGGTATTTTAAAATGTAAATATACCCTAGAATGAGCTGTGGTAATTTATTTTGACTTACGCTAGATCTGCCACTGAGCCAAACCTAGACGATATGGTCTGATAGATCAGTGCTTTTCTCTTTACAAACACAATGAAAAGTTTGCAACTAGTTTATTTTAGGCATAGCAAGTTTTTATTGCAAAATATTTGGATTAATATGCATCCTTCAATTTACATAATAGACTAACATTCTATCTAGGAGAGAAGAACAAAATCTTTTCTTACAGCTAGAAAGAGGATCCTAAGATTAGCAGAATTGCAGAGTTTGGTGGCGAAATGTTGTAAAATACGGAAAATATAGCCCTGCAAAGTTTGCAAACTTTATATATATATATCACAGCAATTTGAGCTCAAAAATGGTAACTTTTTCTAAGCATAATAGAAAAGTACATATACAAAATTAGCAAACTTCGCAGGGCTATATTTTCCGTATTTTACAACATTTTGCCATCAAACTTCACAATTCCGCTAATTTTATGATCCTCTTTCAAACTGTAGTAAAATATTTCATTCTTCTGGCCTAGTTAGACTTTTAGTCTATTATGCAAATTAAGTCCATTCCCTGCATTTTCTTTACCTATATATACAATTTGTTGCAAAAACCAGAAAAATATGTATGTGGGTGCAGCTTTAACAATACATTAATATGGCAACAGCAAAATCACTTCTGGATTGGCCCACCAATTGTTATGTGCAGAAAATATGCACACTCGCCTGTCGCCCACCTTTAATATAAGTTTTATCAGTTACTTACATGTTTAGAAAGTTTCAAAAAATCAGTATCCATCCTGTGGATAGTGCTGTCCACCTTCTGCACAACCAGCCCATGGAGATTTACTAAAACAATTGGTCACATCAATGAATACAGGCTTATAATCACCAATCATGGGCCAATCAGTAATTGTTAATCAGAAATGAATACCTTATAGCACTGGTAAAGCAATTTAGAGTAATTAAAATAATTGAATTATGTTTTTTGCTATGTTGATTGCAAAAAGTTGAGCTATCAAATTAATAAAGGGAAGGAAAGGGTCCTGTTCAAACTTTTCTCAGAGGCTTCCCTGAAAAATTGACAATATCTGGGAGTGGTCCTTTTGGGTTGGGGCCAACCAGTGGCGGATCCAGGGTAAGTCAAAATAAATTATAGCAGCTCAATTTTAAATTCAAAATAACTTTATAACAATGTCATAGGTTATGAATTTCAAAAGAATAAAATCTAACCAATGAAGTTGCCTTGAAGGTATTTTAAAATGTAAATGTACCCTAGAATGAGCTGTGGTAATTTATTTTGACTTACGCTAGATCCGCCACTGAGCCAAACCTAGACGATATGGTCTGATAGATCAGTGCTTTTCTCTTTACAAACACAATGAACAGTTTGCAACTAGTTTATTTTAGGCATAGCAAGTTTTTATTGCAGGATACTTGGATTAATATGCATCCTTCAATTTACATAATAGGCTAACATTCTATCTACGAAAGAAGAACAAAATCTTTTCTTACAGCTAGAAAGAGGATCCTAAGATTAGCAGAACTGCAGAGTTTGGTGGCGAAATGTTGTAAAATACAGAAAATATAGCCTTGCAAAGTTTGCAAATTTTATATATATATCACAGCAATTTGAGCTCAAAAATGGTAACTTTTTCTGAGCGTAATAGAAAAGTACATATACAAAATTAGCAAACTTTGCAGGGCTATATTTTCCGTATTTTACAACATTTCGCCACCAAACTTCACAATTCTGCTAATTTTATGATCCTCTTTCAAACTGCAGTAAAAGATTTCATTCTTCTGGCCTAGTTAGACTTTCAGTCTATTATGCAAATTAAGTCCATTCCATGCATTTTCTTTACCTATATATACAATTTGTTGCAAAAACCAGAAAAATATGTATGTGGGTGCAGCTTTAACAATACATTAATATGGCAACAGCAAAATCACTTCCGGATTGGCCCACCAATTGTTATGTGCAGAAAATATGCACACTCGCCTGTCGCCCACCTTTAATATAAGTTTTATCAGTTACTTACATGTTTAGAAAGTTTCAAAAAATCAGTATCCATCCTGTGGATAGTGCTGTCCACCTTCTGCACAACCAGCCCATGGAGATTTACTAAAACAATTAGTTGCATCAGTAAATACAGGCTTGTAATCACCAATCATGGGCCAATCAGTAACTGTTAATCAGAAATGAATACCTTATAGCACTGGTAAAGCAATTTTAGAGTAATTAAAATAATTGAATTATGTTTTTTGCTATGTTGATTGCAAAAAGTTGAGCTATCAAATTAATAAAGGAAAGGAAAGGGGGTTGTCCTGTTCAAACTTTTCTCAGAGGCTTCCCTGAAAAATTGACAATATCTGGGAGTGGTCCTTTTGGGTTGGGGGCAACCAGTGGCGGATCCAGAGTAAGTCAAAATAAATTATAGCAGCTCAATTTTAAATTCAAAATAACTTTATATAACAATGTCATAGGTTATGAATTTCAAAAGAATAAAATCTAACCAATGAAGTTGCCTTGAAGGTATTTTAAAATGTAAACATACCCTAGAATGAGCCGTGGTAATTTATTTTGACTTACGCTAGATCCGCCACTGAGCCAAACCTAGACGATATGGTCTGATAGATCAGTGCTTTTCTCTTTACAAACACAATGAACAGTTTGCAACTAGTTTATTTTAGGCATAGCAAGTTTCTATTGCAGGATACTTGGATTAATATGCATCCTTCAATTTACATAATAGACTAACATTCTATCTAGGAAAGAAGAACAAAATCTTTTCTTACAGCTAAAAAGAGGATCCTAAGATTAGCAGAATTGCAGAGTTTGGTGGCGAAATGTTGTAAAATACGAAAAATATAGCCTTGCAAAGTTTGCAAATTTTATATATATATCACAGCAATTTGAGCTCAAAAATGGTAACTTTTTCTGTGCGTAATAGAAATGTACATATACAAAATTAGCAAACTTCGCAGGGCTATATGTTCCGTATTTTACAACATTTCGCCACCAAACTTCACAATTCTGCTAATTTTATGATCCTCTTTCAAACTGTAGTAAAAGATTTCATTCTTCTGGCCTAGTTAGACTTTTAGTCTATTATGCAAATTAAGTCCATTCCATGCATTTTCTTTACGTATATATACAATTTGTTGCAAAAACCAGAAAAATATGTATGTGGGTGCAGCTTTAACAATACATTAATATGGCAACAGCAAAATCACTTCCGGATTGGCCCACCAATTGTTATGTGCAGAAAATATGCACACTCGCCTGTCGCCCACCTTTAATATAAGTTTTATCAGTTACTTACATGTTTAGAAAGTTTCAAAAAATCAGTATCCATCCTGTGGATAGTGCTGTCCACCTTCTGCACAACCAGCCCATGGAGATTTACTAAAACAATTAGTCACATCAGTGAATACAGGCTTGTAATCACCAATCACGGGCCAATCAGTAATTGTTAATCAGAAATGAATACTTTATAGCACTGGTAAAGCAATTTTAGAGTAATTAAAATAATTGAGTTATGTTTTTTGCTATGTTGATTGCAAAAAGTTGAGTTATCAAATTAATAAAGGGAAGGAAAGGGGGTTGTCCTGTCCAAACTTTTCTCAGAGGCTTCCCTGAAAAATTGACAATATCTGGGAGTGGCCCTTTTGGGTTAGGGGCAACCAGTGGCAGATCCAGGGTAAGTCAAAATAAATTATAGCAGCTCAATTTTAAATTCAAAATAACTTTAAAACAATGTCATAGTAAAAATGAGAGCCCAACATATAACTTTTAGTAAAGCCATCAAAGCAATAACAGTAAGATTTTAAAATAGTTTTATTCGTAACGCTTCGTCTTTAAATAATTTTAAAATAGTTTTATTCATAACGTTTCGTCTTACGAATAAAACTATTTTAAAATCTTACTGTTATTGCTTTGATGGCTTTACTAAAAGTTATATGTTGGGCTCTCATTTTTATCATAAGAATCCGTTTTCCGACAGGCAAATCCCTGGCTACAATGTCACAGGTTATGAATTTCAAAAGAATAAAATCTAGGCAATGAAGTTGCTTTGAAGGTATTTTAAAATGTAAATATATCCTAGAATGAGCTGTGGTAATTCATTTTGACTTACGCTAGATCTGCCACTGGGGACACCTGGTTCAAGCCCACACAGCACTGCTGGGAAGCAACTGGGGTCATTATGATAACATCAGTGTAGATGTATATATATATTAAATAATATAATACCTCATTAAATTCTGGTCGTTTAATTGGTTGATTATGGTCACATGATATTAAATAAAAAGTTCCATTTTTCAAGAGTGCAATGGAAAACATTCCATTGCACTCCTAGGAGTGCAATAGTTTTTTCCATTGCACTCTCACAATTCCCATCTGTCAAAAAGCTCTTCGTATGGTCTTCGTAGTTTACTTTAGGCTGGTTTCGGTCTTAAGATGAATGCGAAATAATCCAAATACTAAAATATGACTCAAATGCGTTGTTTTAAATGTCGAATAAATTGGTTTTGAAAAACAATAGTCTGGTATTATACAAAACAAATAATGAATGTTTTTATTCGTGCAATAGTAAGAATATTTTCATTCGGTGAAGATTGATTGTTCCATTCATCCATCAATGGATTACCATTGCACTCATAAACATTCATTATTTGTATACTAACTACCCAAGCACAAAGCTGTGGTAATTAGTTTAATATATAGACATCAAAGCAAGTCCTAAGAGTCGGATAAGAAGAATTTTGTCATTTCCTTCCAGGATCAATTATTTTCTATTTGTTTTCATAAACAAATCAGAATGGTTAAAGATAGTAGTGATATACACTCAAAACATCACGCTGTCACGTTTAACTACAAGATGCTGACTACTTAACAACTAAGATCCTCTGCAACCAACAGTCAAAACCAACAAAAGATATTTTGCCTGTCTCCATAGTGGTCTCCATCTTGAAAAATTTCTTTTTCAACACGAAGTCCGGCCGACACGAAACGGCACGACACGGGCAACCACACGACATACATGAGTATCACGTGAGTAATTTACATATATCCCGAGAGACAATGAGATATGATCAGCGTTTAAGTTCACGTACACTGAGTGGGACTTGTGGGGTTGCGCTCAACGGTGAACGGCCCACAAGCCAATGTACGTCAATACCAACTCACACCGCGCAACTTACAAAGCGAGGCGATCAAATCCCACACGTGGGTAGAAATGAACAAGAATCGTTGAACGTACTTCGCATTTATTTCGTACTTCACATACGCGTTATTTAACACCAGCACAACCACACTTATAGGAATATATTTTCGTTTTGACTTATCTGCAAGACCGTTTGATGGGTTATATTTTTATAACACGCACTAATACGGTCACGAAATTGTTGATTGGTCGTTCTTGTTGGAACTATATAATATATACTAACTATATTATATATTGTGCCGTTTTAAAAGACTACACATCACCTACTATGACAGAATAATTGCTTTCATGGCACAGTTTTAAAAAGTGAATTCACGTTTATCTATTCTTTTTCAATTTCTCTCAAATGTCCATTCAATTGCTCCACAACGGCGGCCATTGTTTGACAAGTGTTTCGGAAACTGTTCTTCGCCATCACAGTGCGTAACCATGACATCCTGTCGTATTCTGGCTTGTTTCCGCCAAATTCTGCAGGTAGCAAGTCCGGGTGAATAAACATGTGTAGTGATGTCAAATTGTTACCATGAAGATGGAGCTATGGTGGAAATATATGAAATGTGAGATTTCCCCACATGACATCTCTTAATTGAAAGGACAAAACTATGATTATTTATGTTAGATAACCCTATCAGTACTAAGCAAGGATCATCTCTTGTTGATCTAAACTGAACTACCTTTATTTATACTGGATAGCTCCATCAGTTCTAAACTGTTCTTCCTAGAGGTCCAGTAAGGATCATATCTTATTGATCCAGTGTTACTACAGGAGGAAACCTAAACTAAACTAACTTTATTCATGCTGGATAGCTTTATTAGTTCTAATCTGTTCTTCCTAGAGGTCCAGTAAGGATCATATCTTTTTGATCCAGTGTTACTACAGGAAGAAACCGAAACTAAACTAACTTTATTTATACTGGATAGCTCTATCAGTTCTAAAACTGTTCTTCCTAGAGGTTCAGTAAGGAAAAACTATCCCTGTTTATAGTAAATAGGCCTGTCATCAATTCTAAATGATCCATCCTCCCTATAGAGGTACAGATAAGCTATCTTACCCTGTCACTAATTTTTGTTTTCAAGAAAGGAATGAGCGTTTTCACAGCGACTTGTATGTACCAAGGTTGATTAACAAGATGTATGGCTTTAACACGAGCCGGGAAACATTCCTAGATAAAACAGATAAATAAATACTGCGCCAGTCAGTGGGTTTAGACTGGGCAGACTCGGAAACCTCAAACTAAGTGATAGCTCCTTGTTCAGGCTATAAGACAGAAACAAATCTTCAAATGGTGTAATGCCGTTGAAAGGTTAGAATTGCCCTATATAGGCCAGGATGCCGCATTTCAGAGGCTCTATATATAAACTCTATACACACGGACATGCGCTCCAGTGCTTGTCACTGGGAGCTGACTAGTGTTTTTGGCACTCTTACCAGGGGACCTTCTGACCCAGAGACCCCTCATACAACGTGACGCCCCTGTAGCAGAATTCGAGATTTAAAGCGAAGGTCTTCCATTGGGAAGTCGACAATCAACTTTCCACCACTTTATACTTCAATTAAATACCATAAAAAACAAAAAACTAAAAAACAAAGTGGCAAATTTTTTTTAAGAAATCACGTTTTCTACCTGAAATATTTTAATGACATTCCTCATATCTTGTACACACATGTATCGCGCATGTTTGTTCAATGACCACTCGGTGAAATCAATAATGGCGATGATCCCATTTACTTGAATTTCTTCTTCCGCAATCAACTCCTCCAGGGTGAAAACCAACGCTTTTACAATGTCTTTGAAACCAAACAGTTCATTGTCCCACCGCCCTGGGAACAGAACCAGAACCCGAGAACCGTTCGAATCCGTGCTCTCTAGAACCCCTGGGATGCCTTCTTCCAAAACATGACGAATCTCTTCCAAACACAATCCATCAAACAAATCTCGGTTCCCTCTTTTGAATTCAATATGAGCACATAGCAACTGAAATGCTCGCTCTTCGTCGAACTTTCGTGCCCGAAGAAATCGTAAAAGATATTTATCATCCGTTTTTCGGAACGGGAGGTCAGGTCTGAAAACCATTTTGTCGCGAAGCAGTTGAATCTTTGTTTGTCTTGTTACTGGGTCCTCATTTAGTTCTAATTTTGCTTTCTCTTTTGTCTCGGCCGAAAGACCGTGGGTAAAACCAGGGCTAAACGACATTTCTGATACTTCAAATAACACAATATTAGAGGTTTACCACTTCTAATTCACTGAACTTTATAGCTTTTCATCGCTTATTATTTTTTCACTCGTAGGAGAATGTTAAAACATTTTACAAAAACAACGTCTACTTATGTTTACGAAACCGCAAACAATGTCTTTATGGTAATGAAACAGATTTGAATCAATCATATTTTCGTTTGGATATGTGCGGCTTTCACAATGTCTTGTGGCCTTGAAATGATCCAAAATTAATGAGATGTCTGCAAGATTTGAAATTTCAACAGATGTCCCACCAGTTGTGATATATTTTCGGTTACATTCACTTAATATATACTTTTTCTTCGCACGAAATTTTTCGTCGTTGTTCTACATTCGCCATTTCAATGGATTAGTCGCCGTTGATTCGTTTTTCGTTATCCCGTGCATGCTTTTGACTTCTTTGCTGAACGCATTCTCTAATATACGTATATAGGAAACCTAAACTAAACTAACTTTATTTATACTGCATAGCTCTATCAATTCTAAACTGTTCTTCCCAGAGGTTTAGCAAAGATCATTTTCTCACCTCCTAACAAATACTTCGCAACTCTAGCCTTACATAACAAGACTGCTTTTAAAAAGACACGTATAGTGAATTCAAAAAATGCGGCTAACTTTTGAGCATGACAAGCTTAATTCTCACGCAATATCACTAACGACTACACGAGTTTTAATTGAGGAATACAGGTTTTTGTACACTTCCCTGAAAACGCTTTGGTCTTACATAGAAACCGACCACTTTGTAGAAATACGGTGCCTTCGTTGATGTATAGCCAATCTACTAGCTTAAGCATACAGCAAAAAGCAGTCCTTATACAAACAGCCCTGCACAGAAACTCCTGTCTTACTTGATGTACAGTCAATGTGCTAGCTGAAGTATATAGGAAATGCTACGCCTGTCCTCATAGAAAAAGCAATAAGAGGCAAAGACCACAACCTGACAGAAGTGAGATCCCTAACTGTATGTGGTAAGCATATGTTATTGTTGCTTCCTACCAACATTAATAAAAAATATTTCAAACCTAAAACAACAACTAGTTTTATGTTTAACCATGAGGTCATAGTATTCTGCCCTCTGTAGAAACAACAATAAAAAATATTCCAAAATCATGGGAAGCTGACACATACCGTTAACGCATTTCCAGACCTCCAAACTAAGTTTTTTACCAAACAAATCGTCATTTAGTCATTTCCACAAAGTTTAAATGAATTCCATCAAAATTTCCACATTTTACAAATTTCAGGTACATTTCTGGAACAAATAACAATGAAGAAAAAAGTTACAAAAACAGGTATGTCCCACTAAGCTTTTCCAAATACATCAAGACAAGTCCAAAGTCAGTTTATCCTTGAGAGACCAGCGGTAAAGTGATGCGTACAAAATTTCAACTAATTTCGATGTAAAATGCAAAGGTTCTGAATCAAGATAGCTACCAAATACAAAGAGCCATTAGGAGGCGAAATGGCTAAAATCATGGGAAAGCTCAAACATACCTTTAATGCATTTCTACACCTCCAAACAAAGTTTTTTCACAAGCAATACGTCACTTGGTCATTTCAACAAAGTTTCAATGAATTCCATCACAATTTCCACATTTTACAAATTTCAGGTACATTTCTGGAACAAATAACAATGAAGAAAAAAGTTACAACAACAGGTATGTCCCACTAAGCTTTTCCAAATACATCAAGACAAGTCCAAAGTCAGTTTATCCTTGAGAGACCAGCGGTACAGTGATGCGTACAAAATTTCAACTAATTTCGATGTAAAATGCAAAGGTTCTGAATCAAGATAGCTACCACATACAACGAGCCATTAGGAGGCGAAATGGCTAAAATCATGGGAAAGCTCAAACATACCTTTAATGCATTTCTACACCTCCAAACTACGTTTTTTCACAAACAATGCGTCATTTGGTCATTTCTACCAAGTTTCAATCAATTCCATCACAGTTTCCACATTTTAAAAATTTCAGGTACATTTCTGGAAACAATAACAATGAAGAAAAAAGTTACAACAACAGGTACCTCCCACTAAACTTTTCCACATACATCAAGACAAGTCCAAAATCAGTTTATCCTTGAGAGACCAGCGGTACAGTGATGCGTGTAAAATTTCAACTAATTTCCACGTAAGATGCAAAGGTTCTGAATCAAGATAGCTACCACATACAAAGAGCCATTAGGAGGCGAAATGGCTAAAATCATGGGAAAGCTCAAACATACCTTTAATGCATTTCTACACCTCCAAACTAAGTTTTTTCACAAACAATGCGTCATTTGGTCATTTCTACCAAGTTTCAATCAATTCCATCACAATTTCCACATTTTACAAATTTCAGGTACATTTCTGGAACAAATAACAATGAAGAAAAAAGTTACAACAACAGGTATCTCCCACTAAGCTTTTCCAAATACATCAAGACAAGTCCAAAGTCAGTTTATCCTTGAGAGACCAGCGGTACAGTGATGCGTACAAAATTTCAACTAATTTCGATGTAAAATGCAAAGGTTCTGAATCAAGATAGCTACCACATACAAAGAGCCATTAGGAGGCCAAATGGCTAAAATCATGGGAAAGCTCAAACATACCTTTAATGCATTTCTACACCTCCAAACTAAGTTTTTTCTCAAACAATGCGTCATTTGGTCATTTCTACCAAGTTTCAATCAATTCCATCACAATTTCCACATTTTACAAATTTCAGGTACATTTCTGGAACAAATAACAATGAAGAAAAAAGTTACAACAACAGGTATCTCCCACTAAGCTTTTCCAAATACATCAAGACAAGTCCAAAGTCAGTTTATCCTTGAGAGACCAGCGGTACAGTGATGCGTACAAAATTTCAACTAATTTCGATGTAAAATGCAAAGGTTCTGAATCAAGATAGCTACCACATACAAAGAGCCATTAGGAGGCCAAATGGCTAAAATCATGGGAAAGCTCAAACATACCTTTAATGCATTTCTACACCTCCAAACTAAGTTTTTTCACAAACAATGCGTTATTTGGTCATTTCTACCAAGTTTCAATCAATTCCATCACAATTTCCACATTTTACAAATTTCAGGTACATTTCTGGAACAAATAACAATGAAGAAAAAAGTTACAACAGGTATGTCCCACTAAGCTTTTGCAAATATATCAAGACAAGTCCAAAGTCAGTTTATCCTTGAGAGACCAGCGGTACAGTGATGCGTGTAAAATTTCAACTAATTTCCATGCAAGATGCAAAGGTTCTGAATCAAGATAGCTACCATATACAGAGAGCCATTAGGAGGCGAAATGGCTAAAATCATGGGAAAGCTCAAACATACCTTTAATGCATTTCTACACCTCCAAACTAAGTTTTTTCACAAACAATGCATCATTTGGTCATTTCTACCAAGTTTCAATCAATTCCATCACAATTTCCACATTTTACAAATTTCAGGTACATTTCTGGAACAAATAACAATGAAGAAAAAAGTTACAACAACAGGTATCTCCCACTAAGCTTTTCCAAATACATCAAGACAAGTCCAAAGTCAGTTTATCCTTGAGAGACCAGCGGTACAGTGATGCGTACAAAATTTCAACTAATTTCGATGTAAAATGCAAAGGTTCTGAATCAAGATAGCTACCACATACAAAGAGCCATTAGGAGGCCAAATGGCTAAAATCATGGGAAAGCTCAAACATACCTTTAATGCATTTCTACACCTCCAAACTAAGTTTTTTCTCAAACAATGCGTTATTTGGTCATTTCTACCAAGTTTCAATCAATTCCATCACAATTTCCACATTTTACAAATTTCAGGTACATTTCTGGAACAAATAACAATGAAGAAAAAAGTTACAACAGGTATGTCCCACTAAGCTTTTGCAAATATATCAAGACAAGTCCAAAGTCAGTTTATCCTTGAGAGACCAGCGGTACAGTGATGCGTGTAAAATTTCAACTAATTTCCACGTAAGATGCAAAGGTTCTGAATCAAGATAGCTACCACATACAAAGAGCCATTAGGACGCGAAATGGCTAAAATCATGGGAAAGCTCAAACATACCTTTAATGCATTTCTACACCTCCAAACTAAGTTTTTTCACAAACAATGCGTCATTTGGTCATTTCTACCAAGTTTCAATCAATTCCATCACAATTTCCACATTTTACAAATTTCAGGTACATTTCTGGAACAAATAACAATGAAGAAAAAAGTTACAACAACAGGTATCTCCCACTAAGCTTTTCCAAATACATCAAGACAAATCCAAAGTCAGTTTATCCTTGAGAGACCAGCGGTACAGTGATGCGTACAAAATTTCAACTAATTTCGATGTAAAATGCAAAGGTTCTGAATCAAGATAGCTACCACATACAAAGAGCCATTAGGAGGCCAAATGGCTAAAATCATGGGAAAGCTCAAACATACCTTTAATGCATTTCTACACCTCCAAACTAAGTTTTTTCTCAAACAATGTGTCATTTGGTCATTTCTACCAAGTTTCAATCAATTCCATCACAATTTCCACATTTTACAAATTTCAGGTACATTTCTGGAACAAATAACAATGAAGAAAAAAGTTACAACAACAGGTATCTCCCACTAAGCTTTTCCAAATACATCAAGACAAGTCCAAAGTCAGTTTATCCTTGAGAGACCAGCGGTACAGTGATGCGTACAAAATTTCAACTAATTTCGATGTAAAATGCAAAGGTTCTGAATCAAGATAGCTACCACATACAAAGAGCCATTAGGAGGCCAAATGGCTAAAATCATGGGAAAGCTCAAACATACCTTTAATGCATTTCTACACCTCCAAACTAAGTTTTTTCTCAAACAACGCGTTATTTGGTCATTTCTACCAAGTTTCAATCAATTCCATCACAATTTCCACATTTTACAAATTTCAGGTACATTTCTGGAACAAATAACAATGAAGAAAAAAGTTACAACAGGTATGTCCCACTAAGCTTTTGCAAATATATCAAGACAAGTCCAAAGTCAGTTTATCCTTGAGAGACCAGCGGTACAGTGATGCGTGTAAAATTTCAACTAATTTCCATGTAAGATGCAAAGGTTCTGAATCAAGATAGCTACCACATACAGAGAGCCATTAGGAGGCGAAATGGCTAAAATCATGGGAAAGCTCAAACATACCTTTAATGCATTTCTACACCTCCAAACTAAGTTTTTTCAAAAACAATGCATCATTTGGTCATTTCTACCAAGTTTCAATCAATTCCATCACAATTTCCACATTTTACAAATTTCAGGTACATTTCTGGAACAAATAACAATGAAGAAAAAAGTTACAACAACAGGTACCTCCCACTAAACTTTTCCACATACATCAAGACAAGTCCAAAATCAGTTTATCCTTGAGAGACCAGCGGTACAGTGATGCGTGTAAAATTTCAACTAATTTCCAAGTAAGATGCAAAGGTTCTGAATCAAGATAGCTACCACATACAAAGAGCCATTAGGAGGCGAAATGGCTAAAATCATGGGAAAGCTCAAACATACCTTTAATGCATTTCTACACCTCCAAACTAAGTTTTTTTCACAAACAATGCGTCATTTGGTCATTTCTACCAAGTTTCAATCAATTCCATCACAATTTCCACATTTTACAAATTTCAGGTACATTTCTGGAACAAATAACAATGAAGAAAAAAGTTACAACAACAGGTATCTCCCACTAAGCTTTTCCAAATACATCAAGACAAGTCCAAAGTCAGTTTATCTTTGAGAGACCAGCGGTACAGTGATGCGTACAAAATTTCAACTAATTTCGATGTAAAATGCAAAGGTTCCGAATCAAGATAGCTACCACATACAAAGAGCCATTAGGAGGCCAAATGGCTAAAATCATGGGAAAGCTCAAACATACCTTTAATGCATTTCTACACCTCCAAACTAAGTTTTTTCTCAAACAATGCGTTATTTGGTCATTTCTACCAAGTTTCAATCAATTCCATCACAATTTCCACATTTTACAAATTTCAGGTACATTTCTGGAACAAATAACAATGAAGAAAAAAGTTACAACAGGTATGTCCCACTAAGCTTTTGCAAATATATCAAGACAAGTCCAAAGTCAGTTTATCCTTGAGAGACCAGCGGTACAGTGATGCGTGTAAAATTTCAACTAATTTCCATGTAAGATGCAAAGGTTCTGAATCAAGATAGCTACCGCATACAAAGAGCCATTAGGAGGCCAAATGGCTAAAATCATGGGAAAGCTCAAACATACCTTTAATGCATTTCTACACCTCCAAACTAAGTTTTTTCTCAAACAATGTGTCATTTGGTCATTTCTACCAAGTTTCAATCAATTCCATCACAATTTCCACATTTTACAAATTTTAGGTACATTTCTGGAACAAATAACAATGAAGAAAAAAGTTACAACAACAGGTATGTCCCACTAAGCTTTTCCAAATACATCAAGACAAGTCCAAAGTCAGTTTATCCTTGAGAGACCAGCGGTACAGTGATGCGTGTAAATATTCAACTAACTTCCACGTAAAATGCAAAGGTTCTGAATCAAGATAGCTACCACATACAAAGAGCCATTAGGAGGCCAAATGGCTAAAATCATGGGAAAGCTCAAACATACCTTTAATGCATTTCTACACCTCCAAACTAAGTTTTTTCTCAAACAATGCGTTATTTGGTCATTTCTACCAAGTTTCAATCAATTCCATCACAATTTCCACATTTTAAAAAATTTCAGGTACATTTCTGGAACAAATAACAATGAAGAAAAAAGTTACAACAGGTATGTCCCACTAAGCTTTTGCAAATATATCAAGACAAGTCCAAAGTCAGTTTATCCTTGAGAGACCAGCGGTACAGTGATGCGTGTAAAATTTAAACTAATTTCCACGTAAGATGCAAAGGTTCTGAATCAAGATAGCTACCACATACAAAGAGCCATTAGGAGGCGAAATGGCTAAAATCATGGGAAAGCTCAAACATACCTTTAATGCATTTCTACACCTCCAAACTAAGTTTTTTCACAAACAATGCGTCATTTGGTCATTTCTACCAAGTTTCAATCAATTCCATCACAATTTCCACATTTTACAAATTTCAGGTACATTTCTGGAACAAATAACAATGAAGAAAAAAGTTACAACAACAGGTATGTCCCACTAAGCTTTTCCAAAGACATCAAGACAAGTCCAAAATCAGTTTATCCTTGAGAGACCAGCGGTACAGTGATGCGTACAAAATTTCAACTAATTTCGACGTAAAATGCAAAGGTTCTGAATCAAGATAGCTACCACATACAAAGAGCCATTAGCAGGCCAAATGGCTAAAATCATGGGAAAGCTCAAACATACCTTTAATGTATTTCTACACCTCCAAACTAAGTTTTTTCACAAACAGTACGTCATTTGGTCATTTCTACCAAGTTTCAATCAATTCCATCACAATTTCCACATTTTACAAATTTTAGGTACATTTCTGGAACAAATAACAATGAAGAAAAAAGTTACAAAAACAGGTATGTCCCACTAAGCTTTTCCAAATACATCAAGACAAGTCCAAAGTCAATTTATCCTTGAGAGACCAGCGGCACAGTGATGCGTACAAAATTTCAACTAATTTCGATGTAAAATGCAAAGGTTCTGAATCAAGATAGCTACCACATACAAAGAGCCATCAGGAGGCCAAATGGCTAAAATCATGGGAAAGCTCAAACATACCTTTAATCCATTTCTACACCTCCAAACTAAGTTTTTTCACAAACAATGCATCATTTGGTCATTTCTACCAAGTTTCAATCAATTCCATCACAATTTCCACATTTTACAAATTTCAGGTACATTTCTGGAACAAATAACAATGAAGAAAAAGTTACAACAACAGGTATGACCCACTAAGCTTTTCCAAATACATCAAGACAAGTCCAAAGTCAGTTTATCCTTGAGAGACCAGCGGTACAGTGATGCGTACAAAATTTCAACTAATTTCGATGTAAAATGCAAAGGTTCTGAATCAAGATAGCTACCACATACAAAGAGCCATTAGGAAGCCAAATGGCTAAAATCATGGGAAAGCTTAAACATACCTTTAATGTATTTCTACACCTCCAAACTAAGTTTTTTCACAAACAATGCGTCATTTGGTAATTTCTACCAAGTTTCAATCAATTCCATCACAATTTCCACATTTTACAAATTTCAGGTACTTTTCTGGAACAAATAACAATAAAGAAAAAAGTTACAACAACAGGTATGTCCCACTAAGCTTTTCCAAATACATCAAGACAAGTCCAAAGTCAGTTTATCCTTGAGAGACCAGCGGTACAGTGATGCGTACAAAATTTCAACTAATTTCGATGTAAAATGTAAAGGTTCTGAATCAAGATAGCTGCCACATACACAGAGCCATTAAGAGGCCAAATGGCTAAAATCATGGGAAAGCTCAAACATACCTTTAATGCATTTCTACACCTCCAAACTAAGTTTTTTCACAAACAATGCGTCATTTGGTCATTTCTACCAAGTTTCAATCAATTCCATCACAATTTCCACATTTTACAAATTTCAGGTACATTTCTGGAACAAATAACAATGAAGAAAAAAGTTACAACAACAGGTATGTCCCACTAAGCTTTTGCAAATATATCAAGACAAGTCCAAAGTCAGTTTATCCTTGAGAGACCAGCGGTACAGTGATGCGTACAAAATTTCAACTAATTTCGATGTAAAATGCATAGGTTCTGAATCAAGATAGCAAATACATACAAAGAGCCATTAGGAGGCAAAATGGCTAAAATCATGGGAAAGCTCAAACATACCTTTAATGCATTTCTACACCTCCAAACTAAGTTTTTTCACAAACAATGCGTCATTTGGTCATTTCTACCAAGTTTCAATCAATTCCATCACAATTTCCACATTTTACAAATTTCAGGTACTTTTCTGGAACAAATAACAATAAAGAAAAAAGTTACAACAACAGGTATGTCCCACTAAGCTTTTCCAAATACATCAAGACAAGTCCAAAGTCAGTTTATCCTTGAGAGACCAGCGGTACAGTGATGCGTACAAAATTTCAACTAATTTCGATGTAAAATGCAAAGGTTCTGAATCAAGATAGCTACCACATACAAAGAGCCATTAGGAGGCGAAATGGCTAAAATCATGGGAAAGCTCAAACATACCTTTAATGTATTTCTACACCTCCAAACTAAGTTTTTTCACAAACAATGCGTCATTTGGTCATTTCTACCAAGTTTCAATCAATTCCATCACAATTTCCACATTTTACAAATTTCAGGTACATTTCTGGAACAAATAACAATGAAGAAAAAAGTTACAACAACAGGTATGTCCCACTAAGCTTTTGCAAATATATCAAGACAAGTCCAAAGTCAGTTTATCCTTGAGAGACCAGCGGTACAGTGATGCGTACAAAATTTCAACTAATTTCGATGTAAAATGCGTAGGTTCTGAATCAAGATAGCTAATACATACAAAGAGCCATTAGGAGGCAAAATGGCTAAAATCATGGGAAAGCTCAAACATACCTTTAATGCATTTCTACACCTCCAAACTAAGTTTTTTCACAAACAATGCGTCATTTGGTCATTTCTACCAAGTTTCAATCAAATCCATCACAATTTCCACCATTTACAAATTTCAGGTACTTTTCTGGAACAAATAACAATAAACAAAAAAGTTACAACAACAGGTATGTCCCACTAAGCTTTTCCAAATACATCAAGACAAGTCCAAAGTCAGTTTATCCTTGAGAAACCAGCGGTACAGTGATGCGTACAAAATTTCAACTAATTTCGATGTAGAATGCAAAGGTTCTGAATCAAGATAGTTACCACATACAAAGAGCCATTAGGAGGCGAAATGGCTAAAATCATGGGAAAGCTCAAACATACCTTTAATATATTTTTACACCTCCAAACTAAGTTTTTTCACAAACAATGCGTCATTTGGTCATTTCTACCAAGTTTCAATCAATTCCATCACAATTTCCACATTTTACAAATTTCAGGTACATTTCTGGAACAAATAACAATGAAGAAAAAAGTTACAACAACAGGTATGTCCCACTAAGCTTTTGCAAATATATCAAGACAAGTCCAAAGTCAGTTTATCCTTGAGAGACCAGCGGTACAGTGATGCGTACAAAATTTCAACTAATTTCGATGTAAAATGCATAGGTTCTGAATCAAGATAGCTAATACATACAAAGAGCCATTAGGAGGCGAAATGGCTAAAATCATGGGAAAGCTCAAACATACCTTTAATGCATTTCTACACCTCCAAACTACGTTTTTTCACAAACAATGCGTCATTTGGTCATTTCTACCAAGTTTCAATCAATTCCATCGCAATTTCCACATTTTACAAATTTCAGGTACATTTCTGGAACAAATAACAATGAAGAAAAAAGTTACAACAACAGGTATGTCCCACTAAACTTTTCCAAATACATCAAGACAAGTCCAAAGTCAGTTTATCCTTGAGAGACCAGCGGTACAGTGATGCGTACAAAATTTCAACTAATTTCGACGTAAAATGCAAAGGTTCTGAATCAAGATAGCTGCCACATACAAAGAGTCATTAGGAGGCCAAATGGCTAAAATCATGGGAAAGCTCAAACATACCTTTAATGCATTTCTACACCTCCAAACTAAGTTTTTTCACAAACAGTGCGTCATTTGGTCATTTCTACCAAGTTGCAATCAATTCCATCACAATTTCCACATTTTACAAATTTCAGGTACATTTCTGGAACAAATAACAATGAAAAAAAAAGTTACAACAACAGGTATGTCCCACTAAGCTTTTCCAAATACATCAAGACAAGTCCAAAGTCAGTTTATCCTTGAGAGACCAGCGGTACAGTGATGCGTACAAAATTTCAACTAATTTCGATGTAAAATGCATAGGTTCTGAATCAAGATAGCTAATACATACAAAGAGCCATTAGGAGGCGAAATGGCTAAAATCATGGGAAAGCTCAAACATACCTTTAATGCATTTCTACACCTCCAAACTAAGTTTTTTCACAAACAGTGCGTCATTTGGTCATTTCTACCAAGTTGCAATCAATTCCATCACAATTTCCACATTTTACAAATTTCAGGTACATTTCTGGAACAAATAACAATGAAGAAAAAAGTTACAACAACAGGTATGTCCCACTAAGCTTTTCCAAATACATCAAGACAAGTCCAAAGTCAGTTTATCCTTGAGAGACCAGCGGTACAGTGATGCGTACAAAATTTCAACTAATTTCGATGTAAAATGCATAGGTTCTGAATCAAGATAGCAAATACATACAAAGGGCCATTAGGAGGCAAAATGGCTAAAATCATGGGAAAGCTCAAACATACCTTTAATGCATTTCTACACCTCCAAACTAAGTTTTTTCACAAACAATGCGTCATTTGGTCATTTCTACCAAGTTTCAATCAAATCCATCACAATTTCCACCATTTAAAAATTTCAGGTACTTTTCTGGAACAAATAACAATAAACAAAAAAGTTACAACAACAGGTATGTCCCACTAAGCTTTTCCAAATACATCAAGACAAGTCCAAAGTCAGTTTATCCTTGAGAGACCAGCGGTACAGTGATGCGTACAAAATTTCAACTAATTTCGATGTAAAATGCAAAGGTTCTGAATCAAGATAGCTACCACATACAAAGAGCCATTAGGAGGCCAAATGGCTAAAATCATGGGAAAGCTCAAACATACCTTTAATGTATTTCTACACCTCCAAACTAAGTTTTTTCACAAACAATGCGTCATTTGGTCATTTCTACCAAGTTTCAATCAATTCCATCACAATTTCCACATTTTACAAATTTCAGGTACATTTCTGGAACAAATAACAATGAAGAAAAAAGTTACAACAGGTATGTCCCACTAAGCTTTTGCAAATATATCAAGACAAGTCCAAAGTCAGTTTATCCTTGAGAGACCAGCGGTACAGTGATGCGTACAAAATTTCAACTAATTTCGATGTAAAATGCAAAGGTTCTGAATCAAGATAGCTACCACATACAAAGAGCCATTAGGAGGCCAAATGGCTAAAATCATGGGAAAGCTTAAACATACCTTTAATGTATTTCTACACCTCCAAACTAAGTTTTTTCACAAACAATGCGTCATTTGGTAATTTCTACCAAGTTTCAATCAATTCCATCACAATTTCCACATTTTACAAATTTCAGGTACTTTTCTGGAACAAATAACAATAAAGAAAAAAGTTACAACAACAGGTATGTCCCACTAAGCTTTTCAAAATACATCAAGACAAGTCCAAAGTCAGTTTATCCTTGAGAGACCAGCGGTACAGTGATGCGTACAAAATTTCAACTAATTTCGATGTAAAATGTAAAGGTTCTGAATCAAGATAGCTGCCACATACACAGAGCCATTAAGAGGCCAAATGGCTAAAATCATGGGAAAGCTCAAACATACCTTTAATGCATTTCTACACCTCCAAACTAAGTTTTTTCACAAACAATGCGTCATTTGGTCATTTCTACCAAGTTTCAATCAATTCCATCACAATTTCCACATTTTACAAATTTCAGGTACATTTCTGGAACAAATAACAATGAAGAAAAAAGTTACAACAACAGGTATGTCCCACTAAGCTTTTGCAAATATATCAAGACAAGTCCAAAGTCAGTTTATCCTTGAGAGACCAGCGGTACAGTGATGCGTACAAAATTTCAACTAATTTCGATGTAAAATGCATAGGTTCTGAATCAAGATAGCAAATACATACAAAGAGCCATTAGGAGGCGAAATGGCTAAAATCATGGGAAAGCTCAAACATACCTTTAATGCATTTCTGCACCTCCAAACTAAGTTTTTTCACAAACAATGCGTCATTTGGTCATTTCTACCAAGTTTCAATCAATTCCATCACAATTTCCACATTTTACAAATTTCAGGTACTTTTCTGGAACAAATAACAATAAAGAAAAAAGTTACAACAACAGGTATGTCCCACTAAGCTTTTCCAAATACATCAAGACAAGTCCAAAGTCAGTTTATCCTTGAGAGACCAGCGGTACAGTGATGCGTACAAAATTTCAACTAATTTCGATGTAAAATGCAAAGGTTCTGAATCAAGATAGCTACCACATACAAAGAGCCATTAGGAGGCGAAATGGCTAAAATCATGGGAAAGCTCAAACATACCTTTAATGTATTTCTACACCTCCAAACTAAGTTTTTTCACAAACAATGCGTCATTTGGTCATTTCTACAAAGTTTCAATCAATTCCATCACAATTTCCACATTTTACAAATTTCAGGTACATTTCTGGAACAAATAACAATGAAGAAAAAAGTTACAACAACAGGTATGTCCCACTAAGCTTTTGCAAATATATCAAGACAAGTCCAAAGTCAGTTTATCCTTGAGAGACCAGCGGTACAGTGATGCGTACAAAATTTCAACTAATTTCGATGTAAAATGCATAGGTTCTGAATCAAGATAGCTAATACATACAAAGAGCCATTAGGAGGCAAAATGGCTAAAATCATAGGAAAGCTCAAACATACCTTTAATGCATTTCTACACCTCCAAACTAAGTTTTTTCACAAACAATGCGTCATTTGGTCATTTCTACCAAGTTTCAATCAAATCCATCACAATTTCCACCATTTACAAATTTCAGGTACTTTTCTGGAACAAATAACAATAAACAAAAAAGTTACAACAACAGGTATGTCCCACTAAGCTTTTCCAAATACATCAAGACAAGTCCAAAGTCAGTTTATCCTTGAGAGACCAGCGGTACAGTGATGCGTACAAAATTTCAACTAATTTCGATGTAGAATGCAAAGGTTCTGAATCAAGATAGTTACCACATACAAAGAGCCATTAGGAGGCGAAATGGCTAAAATCATGGGAAAGCTCAAACATACCTTTAATATATTTTTACACCTCCAAACTAAGTTTTTTCACAAACAATGCGTCATTTGGTCATTTCTACCAAGTTTCAATCAATTCCATCACAATTTCCACATTTTACAAATTTCAGGTACATTTCTGGAACAAATAACAATGAAGAAAAAAGTTACAACAACAGGTATGTCCCACTAAGCTTTTGCAAATATATCAAGACAAGTCCAAAGTCAGTTTATCCTTGAGAGACCAGCGGTACAGTGATGCATACAAAATTTCAACTAATTTCGATGTAAAATGCATAGGTTCTGAATCAAGATAGCTAATACATACAAAGAGTCATTAGGAGGCCAAATGGCTAAAATCATGGGAAAGCTCAAACATACCTTTAATGCATTTCTACACCTCCAAACTAAGTTTTTTCACAAACAGTGCGTCATTTGGTCATTTCTACCAAGTTGCAATCAATTCCATCACAATTTCCACATTTTACAAATTTCAGGTACATTTCTGGAACAAATAACAATGAAGAAAAAAGTTACAACAACAGGTATGTCCCACTAAGCTTTTCCAAATACATCAAGACAAGTCCAAAGTCAGTTTATCCTTGAGAGACCAGCGGTACAGTGATGCGTACAAAATTTCAACTAATTTCGATGTAAAATGCATAGGTTCTGAATCAAGATAGCAAATACATACAAAGGGCCATTAGGAGGCAAAATGGCTAAAATCATGGGAAAGCTCAAACATACCTTTAATGCATTTCTACACCTCCAAACTAAGTTTTTTCACAAACAATGCGTCATTTGGTCATTTCTACCAAGTTTCAATCAAATCCATCACAATTTCCACCATTTACAAATTTCAGGTACTTTTCTGGAACAAATAACAATAAACAAAAAAGTTACAACAACAGGTATGTCCCACTAAGCTTTTCCAAATACATCAAGACAAGTCCAAAGTCAGTTTATCCTTGAGAGACCAGCGGTACAGTGATGCGTACAAAATTTCAACTAATTTCGATGTAGAATGCAAAGGTTCTGAATCAAGATAGCTACCACATACAAAGAGCCATTAGGAGGCCAAATGGCTAAAATCATGGGAAAGCTCAAACATACCTTTAATGTATTTCTACACCTCCAAACTAAGTTTTTTCACAAACAATGCGTCATTTGGTCATTTCTACCAAGTTTCAATCAATTCCATCACAATTTCCACATTTTACAAATTTCAGGTACATTTCTGGAACAAATAACAATGAAGAAAAAAGTTACAACAGGTATGTCCCACTAAGCTTTTGCAAATATATCAAGACAAGTCCAAAGTCAGTTTATCCTTGAGAGACCAGCGGTACAGTGATGGGTGTAAAATTTCAACTAATTTCCACGTAAGATGCAAAGGTTCTGAATCAAGATAGCTACCACATACAAAGAGCCATTAGGAGGCGAAATGGCTAAAATCATGGGAAAGCTCAAACATACCTTTAATGCATTTCTGCACCTCCAAACTAAGTTTTTTCACAAACAATGCGTCATTTGGTCATTTCTACCACGTTTCAATCAATTCCATCACAATTTCCACATTTTACAAATTTCAGGTACATTTCTGGAACAAATAACAATGAAGAAAAAAGTTACAACAACAGGTATGTCCCACTAAGCTTTTGCAAATATATCAAGACAAGTCCAAAGTCAGTTTATCCTTGAGAGACCAGCGGTACAGTGATGCGTACAAAATTTCAACTAATTTCGATGTAAAATGCATAGGTTCTGAATCAAGATAGCTAATACATACAAAGAGGCATTAGGAGGCGAAATGGCTAAAATCATGGGAAAGCTCAAACATACCTTTAATGCATTTCTACACCTCCAAACTAAGTTTTTTCACAAACAATGCGTCATTTGGTCATTTCTACCAAGTTTCAATCAATTCCATCACAATTTCCACATTTTACAAATTTCAGGTACTTTTCTGGAACAAATAACAATAAAGAAAAAAGTTACAACAACAGGTATGTCCCACTAAGCTTTTCCAAATACATCAAGACAAGTCCAAAGTCAGTTTATCCTTGAGAGACCAGCGGTACAGTGATGCATACAAAATTTCAACTAATTTCGATGTAAAATGCAAAGGTTCTGAATCAAGATAGCTACCACATACAAAGAGCCATTAGGAGGCGAAATGGCTAAAATCATGGGAAAGCTCAAACATACCTTTAATGTATTTCTACACCTCCAAACTAAGTTTTTTCACAAACAATGCGTCATTTGGTCATTTCTACCAAGTTTCAATCAATTCCATCACAATTTCCACATTTTACAAATTTCAGGTACTTTTCTGGAACAAATAACAATAAAGAAAAAAGTTACAACAACAGGTATGTCCCACTAAGCTTTTCCAAATACATCAAGAGAAGTCCAAAGTCAGTTTATCCTTGAGAGACCAGCGGTACAGTGATGCGTACAAAATTTCAACTAATTTCGATGTAAAATGCAAAGGTTCTGAATCAAGATAGCTACCACATACAAAGAGCCATTAGGAGGCGAAATGGCTAAAATCATGGGAAAGCTCAAACATACCTTTAATGTATTTCTACACCTCCAAACTAAGTTTTTTTCACAAACAATGCGTCATTTGGTCATTTCTACCAAGTTTCAATCAATTCCATCACAATTTCCACATTTTACAAATTTCAGGTACATTTCTGGAACAAATAACAATGAAGAAAAAAGTTACAACAACAGGTATGTCCCACTAAGCTTTTGCAAATATATCAAGACAAGTCCAAAGTCAGTTTATCCTTGAGAGACCAGCGGTACAGTGATGCGTACAAAATTTCAACTAATTTCGATGTAAAATGCATAGGTTCTGAATCAAGATAGCTAATACATACAAAGAGCCATTAGGAGGCAAAATGGCTAAAATCATGGGAAAGCTCAAACATACCTTTAATGCATTTCTACACCTCCAAACTAAGTTTTTTCACAAACAATGCGTCATTTGGTCATTTCTACCAAGTTTCAATCAAATCCATCACAATTTCCACCATTTACAAATTTCAGGTACTTTTCTGGAACAAATAACAATAAACAAAAAAGTTACAACAACAGGTATGTCCCACTAAGCTTTTCCAAATACATCAAGACAAGTCCAAAGTCAGTTTATCCTTGAGAGACCAGCGGTACAGTGATGCGTACAAAATTTCAACTAATTTCGATGTAGAATGCAAAGGTTCTGAATCAAGATAGCTACCACATACAAAGAGCCATTAGGAGGCCAAATGGCTACAATCATGGGAAAGCTCAAACATACCTTTAATCCATTTCTACACCTCCAAACTAAGTTTTTTCACAAACAATGCGTCATTTGGTCATTTCTACCACGTTTCAATCAATTCCATCACAATTTCCACATTTTACAAATTTCAGGTACATTTCTGGAACAAATAACAATGAAGAAAAAAGTTACAAGAGGTATGTCCCACTAAGCTTTTGCAAATATATCAAGACAAGTCCAAAGTCAGTTTATCCTTGAGAGACCAGCGGTACAGTGATGGGTGTAAAATTTCAACTAATTTCCACGTAAGATGCAAAGGTTCTGAATCAAGATAGCTACCACATACAAAGAGCCATCAGGAGGCCAAATGGCTAAAATCATGGGAAAGCTCAAACATACCTTTAATCCATTTCTACACCTCCAAACTAAGTTTTTTCACAAACAATGCGTCATTTGGTTATTTCTACCAAGTTTCAATCAATTCCATCACAATTTCCACATTTTACAAATTTCAGGTACATTTCTGGAACAAATAACAATGAAGAAAAAAGTTACAACAACAGGTATGTCCCACTAAGCTTTTGCAAATATATCAAGACAAGTCCAAAGTCAGTTTATCCTTGAGAGACCAGCGGTACAGTGATGGGTGTAAAATTTCAACTAATTTCCACGTAAGATGCAAAGGTTCTGAATCAAGATAGCTACCACATACAAAGAGCCATTAGGAGGTGAAATGGCTAAAATCATGGGAAAGCTCAAACATACCTTTAATGCATTTCTACACCTCCAAACTAAGTTTTTTCACAAACAATGCGTCATTTGGTCATTTCTACCAAGTTTCAATCAATTCCATCACAATTTCCACATTTTACAAATTTCAGGTACATTTCTGGAACAAATAACAATGAAGAAAAAAGTTACAACAACAGGTATGTCCCACTAAGCTTTTCCAAATACATCAAGACAAGTCCAAAGTCAATTTATCTTTGAGAGACCAGCGGCACAGTGATGCGTACAAAATTTCAACTAATTTCGATGTAAAATGCAAAGGTTCTGAATCAAGATAGCTACCACATACAAAGAGCCATCAGGAGGCCAAATGGCTAAAATCATGGGAAAGCTCAAACATACCTTTAATCCATTTCTACACCTCGAAACTAAGTTTTTTCACAAACAATGCGTCATTTGGTCATTTCTACCAAGCTTCAATCAATTCCATCACAATTTCCACATTTTACAAATTTCAGGTACATTTCTGGAACAAATAACAATGAAGAAAAAAGTTACAACAGGTATGTCCCACTAAGCTTTTCCAAATACATCAAGACAAGTCCAAAGTCAGTTTATCCTTGAGAGACCAGCGGCACAGTGATGCGTACAAAATTTCAACTAATTTCGATGTAAAATGCAAAGGTTCTGAATCAAGATAGCCACCACATACAAAGAGCCATCAGGAGGCCAAATGGCTAAAATCATGGGAAAGCTCAAACATACCTTTAATCCATTTCTACACCTCCAAACTAAGTTTTTTCACAAACAATGCGTCATTTGGTCATTTCTACCAAGTTTCAATCAATTCCATCACAATTTCCACATTTTACAAATTTCAGGTACATTTCTGGAACAAATAACAATGAAGAAAAAAGTTACAACAACAGGTATGTCCCACTAAGCTTTTCCAAATACATCAAGACAAGTCCAAAGTCAGTTTATCCTTGAGAGACCAGCGGTACAGTGATGCGTGTAAAATTTCAACTAATTTCCACGTAAGATGCAAAGGTTCTGAATCAAGATAGCTACCACATACAAAGAGCCATTAGGAGGCGAAATGGCTAAAATCATGGGAAAGCTCAAACATACCTTTAATCCATTTCTACACCTCCAAACTAAGTTTTTTCACAAACAATGCGTCATTTGGTCATTTCTACCAAGTTTCAATCAATTCCATCACAATTTCCACATTTTACAAATTTCAGGTACATTTCTGGAACAAATAACAATGAAGAAAAAGTTACAACAGGTATGTCCCACTAAGCTTTTCCAAATACATCAAGACAAGTCCAAAGTCAGTTTATCCTTGAGAGACCAGCGGTACAGTGATGCGTGTAAAATTTCAACTAATTTCGATGCAAAATGCAAAGTTCTGAATCAAGATAGCTACCACATACAAAGAGCCATTAGGAGGCGAAATGGCTAAAATCATGGGAAGCTTAAACATAACCATAATGCATTCCCAGACCTCCAAACTAAGTTTTTTCACAAACAATGTGTCGTTTGGACATTTCTGCGAAGTTTCAATGAATTCCATCACAATTTACACATTTTCTAAATTTTAGGTATAACTCTGGCAGAATTAAGTATAAGGAAAAAAGTTACAACAAGAGGTATCTCCCACTAACCTTTTCCAAATATATCGAGACCACTCCAAAGTTAGTTTTTCCACAAACATTTGGACATTTCTTCCAAGTTTCAATGAATTCCATCACAATTTACACATTTTCTAAATTTTAGGTACAATTCTGGCAGAATTAGCTATAAGGAAAAAAGTTACAACAAGAGGTATCTGCCACTAACCGTTTTCAAATATAACGAGACCACTCCAAAGTTGGTTTATTCATAAAAGACCAGTGGTACAGTGAGGCATGCAAAGTTTCAAGCAATTTTGACGCAAAATGCAAAGGTTCTGAATCAAAATGGTTCAAAATGATTCTGAATCGAAACGAATTTCCTGCATGTTGTCCAGCAACCTGACACGGATAAACAGTACACTTAAAAAGGGTGCCTTCCTTTCATATGTACTGCTTGATCATGCTGAAGTGATTGCATGTCCCACAGAGACCTTGGAAAAGTAACAGTCTGTAGTGCCATGCTCATATATGTCAAAACTATGGAAAATTTTCATGAAATTTAGTAAAATCTTATTGGTTGGATACCATTTTATGAAGATGCAGAGATTTAACCAAGTGTTTTATAGACCTGTTTAATTACCACTATGTTTGTCTAAAGTATAATCGTCTGACCGAAGGAGGTAGAACTTTTAACGCAATCTTTTTATCTATGCTATAGATATTCATGCACAAATATTTGGGTTTAACTAGCCTAAATGTCAAAGCTCGGTCATGCCCAAATGTACGCAGGCTTATCTACTTTTTTGAATATTTTGTGCAAATTAAACTATGTATTAAAAAGTGATAGTATATTTTGCTCAGCACACTAGAAGTTTATAAATGGAGCATATTGTAGGAATGACTAAACAATAAGTTTCAATATCATTATATTTTGTGAAATGATACCAAGCATTCGAGTCTAATAACAATTAGTAGAATCATACTAGTATACTATTGCAAATGCTGTAATTTGATTGGTTACTCTACTCGCTATCTATTCCTCGATAGATAGCGAGTAGCGAAACAATCATCTTCCTATAGAGATTTCTTTTAAAAAAATATAATTGCTTAAAAAAATTTTTTTGTTGAATATTCCATGTTTGACCTCTGATTCTACTAAAACAATTAGATTACTCGCTCTCCATTTCTATGTGGTGATAGTTGATTCAGGCTTTGCCCTCATCAACTATCACCGCATAGAAATGGAGAGCGAGTAATCTAATTGTGAATTAGAAGTCAGACAGTCAAGTGGCAATCTTGACTTCTTCTGAACTGCATGTTTGTTTAATCGCATGAAAAAACTGCCAAAAACTTAGGGTGAAGAAAATAGAATTGTATAGGTTTTAAAAGCTTGACTGCCTACCGCAGTGGGATGATTTGGGTTATTTAGCCACAAACACATCTTGAATTTCATCCAAACTCTGACATCTAAAAAAATAAAAATATCAGTTAGCTGGGTAAATGTCTTTGTTTGAAATATTAGCCAAATTAGAGGCCCAAGATAATGCTTGGTCCATTATGCACCTATCAATATTAATCCCAGGGAATAAGGGTGCGGGCAACAGGTGAGGATTAAAAATTTGTTCAAATTCCCCATGGTGGGGCATTTTTAGACAGTCAAATGTGTCAAAACAGATGCCCCCCGGGGGACAGATTGAGGCAGAATAGTTTATATTTAACATAAAGGGCCACAATGAAAAGTACGTAGCACTGAAAATTTTAACCCCAGAATCTATAAAATATAAAATCCATTTCTGAACTATCCTCAGAGGTATGAAAAACTAGATTCATATTAATCTAAGATTAATATAAATCTAGTTTTTTATAAAATCCATACATAAATATTAGCCCGAAAATCCAGACCGTTTTCTGAAGCAGTTCAATAGCTTTACTAACTAGAATAGCCAGCTTCCCCTTATTGTGTTTACAGAATGTGTACTCAACAACATGACATTATCAAAGACCATGCATAGAAGTCCGTAAAGTAAACAAATCCTTTGTTACATTTTGAACTGCTATATTTGTAAAATAAGGCAGGTTAATGAGTATTAACAGCTTTCTCATTTGCTATTGTAAATAAGTATAAACTAAAGCACCTTTTAATTAAAAAAGATGCTAATGAAAACGTTGTCAAAAGATGCTAAATTTGAGCAATGTTTATATCTAGGGGTACACAAATATATCTTTCGTGTTATGAAAGGCTTAAAAGCTAGCAGGTTTCTTCATATTTATATTCAAGAAATATAAAACATTTTCCGAGTTTATATACAGTTATATCAACATGAGTGGAAATTGGAAAAACGAGAAATTGTGTGGAAACACAACGCCCGCAGGCCGGAGTGTTTTCACACAATTTCGAGTTTTTCCAATTTTCACGAGTGTTGATATAACTGTATATCAACATGGAAAAAATGTTTTATATTTCTTTTATAATATAGCACAAAGAACTTAAACAGAAGAGTGGCGGGAAATTTTCCGTGTGACATAGATATCAACACGGCTCTTAGCCAATCAGCGTTCAGAATTTACAAATGCTTTATTATAAATATATATACATATATATATCTTTATGAAGATGTTGAGTTCCTTTATACAGTATATTAAAGTTTATATTTCAATATTTTACGCTCCTGCAAGGTGTATTTATTATTAATGAAGCATTTGAATATTCACATATTTATACATATTTATCATATAAATATGCAAATATAAAACGATTCCTCAACTCGAATCAAACAAAGCTGCAGGGGCGACACCAATTCCAAAAAGCCAGAACCACTGAGTTATAATATGAAAAAATAAAACAATCGTATTCATATTTTCGCTGGATGGATAGTAAACATCAAGGATATATTTCGATTCTACTCACCTCAACTCGATCAACCCACGCTGCAGAAACGACAACACATTCCACTGAGCTTTACAATATCTGGAGAAAGCACGCGCCCATTCCTTTTTCCACGGTTGTGCACTCACTCGTGGAAACTCGCAGCATCCAGCCAATGAGATTGCAGTATTTCACATCACGAGATTTCCACGGGATCACATGCAGAGTCAAATACGGCAGAAATTCGATCGGGGGGAAAAATTGATGAAATGCGATAAACATTGAACTTTATTTTGCTGAAATTTGCGCGGAAATGGCCTCGTTTCATCGTGAATTTCTGGTTCCGTTTCTGGTTTTACATCTAGTTGCAGGTAGTGTGAAATTAACGCGGTCGAATCTGTGCAGAATGTGGTTGATTTTTGAGGTGTTGTTTAACATCTGCATGCTCCTTATGTTTTTGCGTTTCAGACATTATGAGCCATATTTATACTTAGCTTGTTATATTCTTGATATAATTATACGTTAAAACTGCTTATAGCGTTGTTAATGTCAGGTAAAATGGCTCATATTATTGTTATGTTAATGCATTGTTACTTGGTTAATGAAACTCGAGCATTTGCTAAAACATGAGCGATATGACTTTAATACTATAAGTGATCAATTTATATAGGTAATGGTTTTCTTGTTGGTGTAAGATCTGTGTTGGGAATTGATGATGATGTGATGCAAGCAATTTACTCTCCACTTTCATCCACAGTCCAACGAGAAAACAGGTATATAAATTAGGTGAAATAATAGACTCAGTTGTAAACCCACAGGGAGTAATCATATTTGTTTTCATTGGTGGAAAATAGTTCTTCATAGAAGAATACCAGCGCAAAATGTGTGTTAGGTGCGTTTGCAGATTCACAGGCTCAGTTATGTATTGTTTACCTTGTTCTTTGAACAAACCCCTATCAATATATACGAAGTCCCTATCAAAGTGTATATATATATATATATATATATATATATATATATATATATATATATATATATATATATATATAACAAATTAGTCCACCACGACCCAAAGCAATATAGCAGTAAAAAAGTGTAATTAAATTTTCGGTCGTTGAATTAAATTTACGAAGGTTATTTGTTTCGGTATTTTTGAAAGTGTTTGTTTCACTTCACTACAGTCAACTAGATAATCAAAACTGCACATAGGTCTTACGATTGACAACTAGTTTCATCCCATAGCTAGGGTTTTATGTTTGTCAGCGAGAGAACTCAATCTAAAAAAGTGTATCATATAATATAATAAATTTAGCACATATCATAACATGCTCAAGTGATTGTCTTGGTTTACCCTTTTTGCAATATGCCTTCCCTCACCAGCTACATACGGAATACCCATATGCTCCAGACCTTGGGACTCTGGACGGCGGTTTAAATATAACCATCAAATATTGAAAAAATGACATTTTTTTAAAGCGAAAGTTCATTGTTGTTTACATAAAAAGAAGTGAAGTTTCATATGATTTCATCATACCAAGTTACCAAATGTCATCTCAAATACCATGACAATACCAGACGAGCTAGACTATAATTGATATTACAGAATGCTCAACTTGGACTGTATTATTATTTAGTAGTGTGAAGAATGTTAAGCTTGGAATGGACCAAGCATACTTAAATGTGACGCCAGTTGATGAAAAACGAGTAATTCAAGATATTTTCAATGTCTATGGTGTTTCTGATAACTGCTTCAAGGTACATATTTTTCCTTTTACCAATGTCATGCAACCCTCTGTTTGTGAGTCAAAACATTTTCCTTGTTTAGTGTCCACTTCAGAAGTTAGTATCTCCAGTCAAATACCGGTATATGAACAGCCAAGGTTTTGTTATGGACACAAGATGGCCATTTCGTCTTCTTGTAAATGCAAGTGATACCAGCTCAAAGAACTGTAGTATAACATTTCATTTTGAAGAGTCTGGCTATTACACCTATGAAACAAAAATTCAGTTTGATGCACAAAATGCCACTCTTTCCTGTGCAATGGTGGTGACGAAAGACCCTGTCAATAGCAATATACGTAAGTTTATTCAATGTTCATAAGCAGTAGCAGTGGTGGTGTGTTGTAGACAGGGATGCTAGAACTGGGGGAGAGGCAGGAACAGCAGCTGTCCCCCTTACCTCTTGTTGAGTGTGACAAGTGGGGCAAAGGTGCCCTTGAAGTATAAAGAGTATTATACAAGACATTGAAAGCAAAGTTTAAACTTTTTCGCTTCATTTTTGAACAGTTAGTTTTCAAGGTGCCTGGTTAGTGATAATAAAACTAGCCGTGGCACTGTAAATTGAGGAAATCTGACTTGTATTAACACCTAATATGATAACATATACAATGCCAAGAATGTGATAGGTGAGAATTTGACTCAAGAAGAATGCAACTGACCCAATACATTCCTGGGTAAAGATTTTAACATGGTTAAAATGTTGTCAGTACCCTTTGAGAAGAGTTTTCTCCCCTTGCCCTTTTTCTTGTTTTGGCATGCCTGGTGCTAGAACACTTTTTGTATGTATCCAACAACAGAAAACTAGTCCTTTCCAAAGACATCTTGATGGTGCAGGTAGAACAGTGATGGATTTTTCTTTCCCCTTTTTCCAGCTATTCTGGTTGCTGCTTGTGTACTCTTTGGTTTAGCATTGTTGACGGTGTTTATTAAATGGATTAGAAGGTAAATAAGGGTCGTCTTTAGTCAACATGTAATAATCTGATAGTTTTAAAGAATGCTAAAAAAAAACAAGTCAACTTATGTTTCAGACATTCAATCGTATAAAACGTATATGTCGTTGCTTTCAATTTACAACTTGTCTTCTGTGCTTCCATCATATATTTCTATCTTTATATCAACTGAACAATACTTAATTCTACAATGACATATGATATGGCGATGTTGTAAACTTGGTGATACAACTCGTGGTCTGTACTTCTATCATATTTTTCTATCCAAAGCTAACCCTGGTTTCAATTGCTGCTCCTTTTAGATCAGGCAGTATTAGGTCTCCCCCTTCCCATTCGACCCTCCTTTTGCCGAGAACCAAGCAAGGGTACAAGACGGCGTGGTCAAATGAAGATGAGAGTGCATGAAACCTTCCTTTGAAAAGAAATAAAAGAAAGAGTGTTTTGACTGTGTTTTCACTTTAATAAAATACATGATTGTGTTGGGAAAGCATCTAAGTACTGCAGCTAGCCAAGATCGTGTGGCTGCCAACTGTAATCCTCATTTGACTTGTGACGTCTGGAGTGCCTATTTTTACGTCTGGTATAACACCTTGGCTACTTCAGCCGCCCACTAGACTTTCTCCTTTAAACCGTGAGCTATTTTAGTTGGTTAACATTCTTTTCGTCTCGCGTCTAGGAAGTATTTGGTCGCATTGACCCCCACTATCCATTCTAACCCAAGTTTGGCCTCGGTGAGTGTTTAGCCATATTTTATCATGCATGATGCTTTGCAACATTTGTTACAAATCATGTCGAGTTTATTTTGTTAACCATTATTTGATTTTAAAGTATGTTTTTAAGGACTTGGGTCGTGACAGTCAAACACATGAAACACAGGTAGTATTATATCCCTTGACTCAATTTGTATTGAATATCTAATTTCGCTAAGGTAGCAAAACTCCTTAAAAAGGTTTGGGCAAAACCTTCCGCCGAATGGCTTATCACACGATTTATTGCATTCTATAAAACGCATTTAAGTAAAACTACTCAGGAATTTATTTTAATAACCTACTTCCATCTTGAGATATCGTAATTTGGTAAAACACTTTGTTCGTAGTTTTAATACAGTAAAACCTCGCGTAGAAGAACCGAAGTTTTCCAAGTTAGCCCAAAGAGGTTCCTATATGATTGTAGCATACTGGTCTAGTGTTAGGAGGCAGTTTTTGTGTCTCTTTATACGGTGGAAAACAGATTCCTGTGGGGAGAAAACCATACATATAGTACATAAGTATTTTAACTTCATGTCTTTGAAATTTAGCTTTCTAAGAAACGTTTGCAATCACTGGATGCATTTAGAGGGTGAGTCATCATATGAGAGAAATGATGTTTGCATTCGTTGCCGATTCTCGATGGTTTATTGATCAGATTTTAAAAATCTTATTCTCAGTCTATCCTTGAGTATTATGGTATTTGTAAACTTTGGAGGCGGCGGATATTGGTTTTTCGAGCATTCAAAATGGAACGGTGAGTTTGTGTCCAGGATTCAGCGTTTAATCAAGTCCATGGAAACGTCGTGGCTACAGGAACAGGAATGTGCTTATGCGAGAATTTTAATGCATGAAGTTTTTTTAGATTCATAATCAGTTTAACTTCCTATTGTTTGTTCAATGTTTCTGTCGTATATCAAGAGCCAGAATTTTTTCACTTGAACGCGCCAATTTCTTGGCGTGAAAAAACCAAGCACTTTTTCCTCGCTAAACCACGGAGTCAAAGCGTTTATTGCTTCTTTGAGACCAGGTTTAGGTCTATATTATCCAAGAACAGCTTACAGGGATTGTTTAGCGTCTCAATAAAATTTTAAAATTGCACTTTTCGCTAGGAGCTTCGTTGAAAGTGGTATTTGATGTGAATTTTCCATGTTGTGTTACTCGATTGTCACCTTTCGTGATTAAAAATGAACTCAATTCCTTTTAAATTGCAGGTCTTACTGTAGCGGATCTTGTATTTCCATGGTAAGTTTAGTGCTCAAATGTTTTCAAATTTCGACCTGTTTCCCCTGTGCGAAGGCGCCTGGTGTTTCTGCTTTTTTTTACGAAAGGGTTATGAAGCAGACATGAATTCATCATTTCTGTAGGTTTATCTTCATCATGGGTGTTTCGTTGGCCATTTCATTTCGAAGTTTGCGCCAAAAGAAAGTTGGAAAAATTCGAATATTTTTGAAAATAGTGCGGCGTACTTTGATCCTCTTTGCCCTTGGCCTGCTTTTGAATAAAGGTAAATTATTCATTCAAATCATGTTGTTACACGTTTTCCTCACGCAGTCTCGATAACAAATGATCCTTACTTGACCTCTACTCTAGGAAGAACAGTTTAGAACTGATAGAGCTATCCAGTATAAGCAAAGTTAGTTTAGTTTAGGTTTCCCCTATAGTAACACTGGATCAATAAGAAATGATCCTTACTGAACCTCTAGGAAGAATAGTTTAGAACTGATAGAGGTATCCAGTTAAGATAAAGTTAGTTTAGGTTTCCTCCTGTAGTAACACTGGATCAATGAGAGATGATCCTTACCGGACCTCTTGGAAGAACAGTTTAGAACTGATAGAGTTATCCAGTATAAATAAAGTTGCTTTCCTTCAGGCACTGACCTCAACTTCTACCGTATTCCTGGAGTGCTGCAGAGATTCGCGTTTTCCTATTTCGTTGTGGCATCACTGGAATTATTCCTACGTTATCCCACTGAGCTTGCTCCCCAGGTAAGGAGCTGGAAACTTGATTGATACAGATACATTTGCAAACAAAACTTACCTTTCTGTATTCTTCACTTTCTAGACCATTTGGTGGTACACGATCCGTGAAGTGGTTGAACTTTGGAGAGAATGGATTGTCGTGTTTCTAATTCTGTTTCTTTATTGTTTGTTAACTTACGTCATTCCTGTTCCTGGTTGTCCAACGTATGTATTTTGTCCACGGTTTTTTTGATATTCAAATTTAGCAGGGACCGGTGTTGATACCTTTCAAGGCAATCTGTCAAAATTTCCCCTGACGCCAAATATTACATTTGAAACTTTCCCATATAAACCTCGTTGCTATATTTACGGGTTCGGCCAGAGAACTCTGCATAAAGAATGATAACTTGGCCGAATTGCAAGCCGCCATTGATAACCAGGAGCCGCCAAAGTTAGCCATTTTCAAACTCTGTTTTCAACACTAGAATAGCGCTCTTTTAACATTGTTTTAGTTCAATTATCTTCTACACTTAAAACAGGGTTAAAAGGGCACCATTCTAGTGTTGAAAACAGCGTATGAAAATGGTTGACTTTTGCGGCTCCTGGTTATCAATGGCGGCCTTCAATTTCGCTTCAAAGATGGCGGCCAAGTTATCATTCAAAGTATAATTATATAGAGTTCAGTGGGTTCAGGTAAAAGTTCACTGGTACCGCAAAATGACCTGGTATGTCTTTCCAGGGGATATGTGGGACCTGGTGGGATAGGTGAGGGTTATCCAGAAGCTAAGAACTGTACAGGAGGGATGGCGGGGTACATTGATCGACAACTGTTCGGTGAAAATCATATCTACGGGCATCCAACGTCGAAGGTAATCTGACTTGAGAGTTCTAGTGTTGTTCAGTTAAAATATACAGTGCTCCGCTAGATATTCTTACCTAATATGATTTACTTTAGAAACTCTATATGAGTACTGTTCCATATGATCCTGAAGGAGCTCTGGGAGCGCTGACGTCAGCTGTTCTGACATTCCTGGGTCTACAAGCTGGAAAAATCATTGTTACACACAGTGAACACATTGACCGAGAGAGACGGCTAATTTCCTGGGGACTGATACTGGTAAAACTAGGTTCACGTTAAACTAAAACTGCATACCAATTCGAGCCAACTGGGATTGGTAGTGAGTCTTATGCAATTTAAGTGCTCGGAGTATTTTCCTGACGACTTAACGCTTGTCTTTAAACACGGGCAGTGTTTTAATTCTATTTCATATCACTGAGGATGGTTCTGAATTGGATAAGACTCGCTACCAATCGACGGCTCTTGGTTTTTCGCGTTTGGACATGAGCGTTGAGAAAACGTTTTTCATTTAGGGGTTTATAGCCATCGGTTTATGCGGTGCGTCCAAGAACGAGGGTCTGATTCCATTGAACAAAAATTTATGGTAGGCCATATTAAAATTTCTGAAAACAGATGAAGATATTTTGTGTTTGTTTCACTGTCGATTGTTTCTCGATTCAGGTCAGTGTCGTTCATTCTCGCAAATGCAGCAATGGCGTTTATTCTGTTGGCTTTTTGTTACTTCACAATTGATGATAAGAATTGGTGGAATGGGGCGCCATTTATTTTTCCCGGTGGGTATTTTTGGCCCGCTATGTCTTATGCCTACTCCAGCCAAGTTGCCAACAAGTTTGTAACAGCTTGTAACAAGGTTAACTTCACTGGAACATCGGACTTGTTGCAAGCTTGTCATAACAACTCTGATACAAACCTGTTGCAACAAGATTGTCACGAAGTTGACAACTCTAGACGATAACAATATTGTTTTAGCATGACTGTATCAGTCTTGTTAGAACAACCTTGTAACAAGTCTGATAATTCCACCAAGCTTGTTACAAGTAGTTTGCAGCTTGTTGTAAACTTGTTACGACAAGTGCGAACACAACCTGTCAACAGCTTGTGAACAGACTTTTTACAACTTTTGGGCATGTGTGTTACAGCGTTTTACGGGTGAACTGAAATCTTTTGATGTTTTCTAGGAATGAACTCGATCTTGGTCTACTGTGGTCACGAAGTTCTCCACTCTTTCTTCCCCTTCAATTGGGAGCTACACCCGCCGACCCACGGCAAGAAACTGGCAATGAACATTTGGGGAGTGGGGTGCTGGGTGGTTATCGCCTACTACTGCTACACTATCGATTTCTTTGTCAAAATATAGACCCATATATGAACTTGACTTTGAATGCGCAAGCGATACGTTGTGTAAATCAGACACTGGGGGATGGCATACATGGTGAAATTATATAGTTTTGTAAAAATACGAAAGTTCAAAATTCACTGTACGAAATATGTATGAAATGAGAAATATAATACGGTATTATTTTTTATGCTTCAATTTTATGTCAGGACACCACGTCGCGGATACGGAAGGACGGAAAGCGCAAACAGGTATAGATGGGCAACGGAGCGGTAGTTGGATGACACAAGGTCAGTGAATTAGATTGACTGGAGTGATAACTCGGGCGCCATCTTTGAGGCTAAATTGATGTGCATCGTCAACAGTCCATTTCTGTTGTCTCCATCTGCGCGGCATACCGAATTTCGAAATAACTAGCAATAATGATGAGTTATTTATATTAACTGTTTAAGTTATAATAAGTTATTTCGAAATAATTAACGAAATTTCGAAATGACGAATATACCGAAATTTCTTGTGTTCGCTTAGGTTTTAAGAAAAATATCTTGCTTTTACGAACTGATATCTTGCTCAGACGGTGAAAAACTAAAATTAGCTTATTCACTCAACATTGAGCCATTTACCAGAGTTATCGTTCCAGTATATTCATTTAGTTCACTGCGCGAGATCCGATCGACCATATCCGTCATTTGTCCTAACCCGTTCAATTGACAATTTGTGACCGTTTGATTACTTCCGTACATTTTGCATCTGACATCGATCATCACTGGAATTGATTAAACAATGCCAAAGTTACATTAATGTATATGATATGTCCAGCGGTCCAGTAAGGGTCATCTCTTGTTGATCCAGCCTTACTACAGGAGGAAACCTAAACTAAACTAACATTATTTATACTGGATAGCTTTATCAGTTCTAAACTGTTCTTCCTAGAGGTCCAGTAAGGGTCATCTCTTATTGATCCAGTGTTACTAGAGGAGGAAACCTAAACTAAACTGACTTTATTTGTACTGGATAGCTCTATCAGCTTTAAACTGTTCTTCCCAGAGGTCCAGGAAGGATCATCTTTTATTGATCCAATATTAACTTTATACTGGATAGCTCTATCAGTTCTAAACTGTTCTTCCTAGAGGTTCAGCAAGGATCATCTGTTACAGGAGGAAATCTAAAATAGACCAACATTGCTGGAAAGTTCTAACCACCCCCACGAGACAGACATGCACTTGCTCGAAGTTTTCCTTTCACGTTCCAATGAGAAAGTAACCACGCAACTTTAGAGTACAGTACTTAATTTTTTATGGGTTTTTAAGAACAACATATTGATTCATAAGATGAAGCCTTAGTACAGTTGACAATGAGGTGATTATGTAACTCACTACACGCTGACACGTCTTGGTACATCTATGCGTCAATTGTTCTGGTGATTGAAAATGCAAAAAGGCTGATGAAAGTATTTGAAGAAGGAGATCCCAGACAGACACCTGATCTCATGGATATGATAAATTGATTGATGAGTTGATTGTTCAAGCTGAAAAATGAGCCTGTCGAATCATATATAAATACAAACAGCCTCTCTCCATACCACTGGCTCTGATAATGAATGTTGGAGTGCTACCAAATCAACACGCATTCGCGAACTGTAGGAAACTTGGCAATATGCCCTGTCATTATTCATAAGTTCCTCCGTAACAGGTCAAGCAGTTGGAGGTGTGTTCGGCGGATGATAACACATTTTGGCACGAGGTATGTTATTGTATTGCGTTCTTATAAAAGTTTGACATTCAACTTGTTTCACAAAGAGCTGTGAACGCTTCACTAGTCCAGTCTGTGCTAGGCCAAGCAACTCTGTAACCTAGCCTAAACGACATTGTAATTACTTCGCTTTTTTTGTGCAGTTCAATATGGCTGGCGGTCGAGTAAAGCTGGTTTTTATCGCTGTCGGCTTTCTGGCTGTTCTCAACCTGCTTTCTGCAAGTAGCTGCCGAGGAGGATTCGATGTCTACTTCGTTTTGGACAGGTAAGCTGTTTTAACAAAGCTCAAAAGCGGAGAGATATGCTCAACTCTCAAATGCTTTACGCAATGGCATTATTTGTCGCAATTCACATGACGTAGTGTGTTTTGTCATACAGTTGTAATCGTAGAGCACCGTTACTGTGGCTATAAGCCAAAGATACATGCAGGTGAAGTGCTGCAAAAGTTTATGAAACAAACATTGTGTTAACTGGAGAAATAGTTCTAGTCCCAAAATATACGTCTGTGATAGAATCTCGACGGCCCATATTGTGTTGATAAACAAATGAAGTTTCTAGCAAGAGTAGAAGACTTTAGCAACCCAACTGGCCGTAAATGAATTTCTCGGTTCATATTGCGAAATGCATGTGTAGCAAAATTTCAGCAGTTTTCACATCGTAAAAAAGTAATCTATTTAAAACTTAATGCTTACTTATATTAGATCTTATCGAGTTATCGACTTGAAAAGCTAGCCTAAATGTGACCGTAGTATCGTTTGTACGTAAACCTCTGGTCTGAAATTAATCTCGGAAGTGTGCTTACATCGCCGGCTGTTTTATAGTTTATCTTTGGGGCGCTTGCATATTTCAACTCGCAGACATGCTTTCGTTTGTGATTTTGTGAATGTTTCAATTCTAGACGAATATATACAACGTGTAGCAAAGTCTCTCCATAATATTTGCATAACTTTATCGTAACCACTGCGAAAGCATACATGCATATTCATATAAATTCACGTGTATATTTTTAAACGTGCACTAAGACGCTCTTTGTGTTAGATTGAAAGAAAATTATAGGTCATAAGAAACCGCCAATTGATATTACACGTTTTCTGATAGCAACGTGCGTCCTTATCTTAAAAGACCAACATGAGCTCAAGTTTCGTCGTGCATCTCAGACAATGATTGCTGCCTAAAATAGCAATGTTGAAAGGCGAACAATTGAATTAAGGCATACTGGGTATTGTCTAAGAACTATTAGTAGGTGTTAATACTCGTGCTTTGTGTCAAGGTTATGGTAAAAAGACGGTTGGAATATTCTTCATTGGCCTTTCGGAAGTAATCTCAGGCAATCAACCAGTGGGATTAGCCTAATGCTAACTGGCTAATCAGGTGATTGTTTAATTGATTGCGGAGATGATTGTGTTAATTTGATACAGTCGCTGGTTTATTAGTTCGAAATCTACTTTTAACGCATTTCCGTTTGACGAAGATTATACTTGATTATACTTTTTATTTGGAGGCCAAAATCAGTTTACTATTTTCCTTTGAAATCTTTTCTCCTTTGAAATGAAATCTTTTTCTCCTTAAAGTCACGAATCGTTTACTGTTCAGAGTCTAGATATTCGTACGTGCTAGCAGTCAAGTACCGATGGATGGTTTAAGTAACGTTTTTCTACTTCAATGTTATGATAGTATACAATTTTCTTTTGTGTCGTTCCATCCTACTGCTCAGAGAGAAAGAACTTTAAAAAGGTTGCCGCCTACTCATGAGTGAACTTCGCCAGGTTAGGAACAAGCTTCTTTAAGCATAACTTGCAAAGCTCTGGGGTATCTGAACAAATCACCTAAATAGTATAAGCGTCTTACGATTACTCGTGAGCGCGTTTTCGTATTTCGAATGTGATATTTGGCAACTGTACAAGAAACTGCGTACATTAATTTTTGCCGACTTTTCGCTCCCAGTCAAGCAAACAAATGTAAATTAATTCCATCTCTTCTCCAAAACAATATCAGTTTGTTTGACCTTGAGTTGACCACACTGGACCACTACTACGGCTGAGATATCTTTTTCAGGTAGTTCAGACACAAACAATGACAGCATTTTGTAGAATACACTACCCACATTAGACCACCACGTTTGAAATATCTTTTTCATGTAGGTCAGACAATTCTACCAACATTAGATCTTCATTAGTCACTATTGTTCTCACAAGGCAAATACAATTTCATATGGCCTGTCAACGCTATCAATTTGCTTTTGTTGTAAGGAATTAAGCCGGAAATATTGGTCCTTGCATAGAATAGCAGTTATTCATAACAATAATGAGAAAAAGCTTAACATCGTTATGCTGGATTTGACAAGCTTTATACAAGGGATTACCCGTCATTAGGAAGCATATCTCTCAACTGCATCGAACTTTTACCAAGTTCGTGTCTGATACACATGAATTTGCTCCAAAAATTGGCAAGGACTCATTCTTGACATTAGCTACTTTTACATGTATCCTATAGGTGTAAGTTTGCTGATTACAAATTGATCTATTATTATTATTATTCGCTGTTTATTATTATTGTCTCTAAATGCCAACTCTTCTTCTTGTTTGTGCAGTGACAATGTTTTCCTAAAATAGTCCCTGTTATTTTTTACTCAGTTAATCAGAGGTTGATGTACATTGTGCCAAATTCTAAACTTAGCAAAAACAGTTTGAAATCATTTCATGACGTCATTCCAACTGTTCAAAGAGAAATCGAAGTGCTTGAGATATTGGCGTCTTTTCCGGTGATCACCTCTATTCAACTTCACACACGACAGGAAAAACAGTCAGATATTTCTGGAGAGTTTACTTTAAGACTATATTAAGATGCTAGAAGTCTTGCTAAGAAGTCTTAAAGGAGAAATCTTCGGCTGTTTTTCCCGCTGAGTGACGTCTTATCCTCTTAGTGTGATATCGCCGATACGTAGGATTATAGTTTGACCTCATGAGGAATATATATGACACAGGAATGCTTGAACTAATGTTTCCAGTTTCGGTAGCAAAGACACGAATGCACGATGTTTTACAGTCCAAGCGATACAAAAGCAACTTCGTTTTCAATTTGACTAATCAATTGCCTAAGTCAGTTTGCCAACCAACTTCCCAACAGTATCGTTTAGTAATATCTCGAACTAACCTTGTCAGTGTTGATAGTGCAGTCAAAAGCGCACAAAAACATAGGATCATATACTCCTTCAGACGATATAAACAGAATTAAACTTTTTGAGGAATTCAACGTCGCTGACTTTACGAACAGTAGGGTGTACATTTGAAACGCCGGTGGAATTCTGTTTACATGTATATATATATCGTTTTGGGGATAGTGAAAGATCCTATGTTTTTGTACCATTAAGTTAGTGAACGTTGATTATCCCTTCGTTTTGTAAGAGCGAGTGTTTCATGATCAGTTTGACTATGTTAATTAAATATACTCTGTGTTTTCTACTCGGGCATTCTCGCTTCCTTTTTCAGTCACACTTGAAGATTGTAATTAGATACTAATGAATTTTACTTCCTTCCTGTGATATCTCGCTTATTTTGTTCGTCGGTAGTTTCCTCTAAAAGCAATATCTAGAAATATAGGCGAGTTGAAATAACGGCCACGTCGGAGTGTCAAGGTCGTCTGCTTTCATTATACAAGAAATGCGGAACTTCATAATGAACAAACCTGTTTTACCAGAAAACCTGAGTAAGATTTTCTGGAAATTTCCACCCGAAGTCATAGGCAATATCTCTCTTAACACTTTACATGCTATTTGCACTACAATAGTCCTTGTTCAATATGTGTGAATGAAAGAAGCTAGCCATTCCAGATATCTGAAAAACTAAAATAGCTGTAGCACTTTCTCTACTTTTCTGTATAGATACGCCATTTTATATTTTCTCATGTTGTTGCTGTTGTTGTACATTCTAGGTCTTCGAGCGTGCGACTTGCAAATTTTAGAATTCAAACTGTTGGCTTCGTGGAAAAAATCGTCTCCAGTTTTGTGAGGTATATTCAAAGTTTATTGTTGTAACGAGGTTACAGCATGTTACATATGTTACTCTGCAAATACACTATATCATAGATAAAGTTAGTTTGTTTAACATGTTTGTGTGTTTTGTAGTTCTCAGTTGCGAGTTTCCTTCATTACGTTTTCCACAAAAGCTAAAGTTGACATGCCGCTAACAGATAACAGGTAAAAAAAGGAGGGCTATTGTTACTGCCATGTTAATTTGTTTAATCTAGCTTTTCATAACACTCGGCCCATAACAATGCTGGCATCCATTGTGTTTGTTGTTTTTTTGAAAATCTCACTGTTATCCATGTCATTCAATCATGACCCATTGATCAGAATATTTCATTGTCTTTTCATTGTTGTGAAAATCTCACTGTTCTCCATGTCATTCAGTCATGATCCAGTGATCAGAATGTTTCATTATCTTTTCATTGTTTTAAAAGCCTCGCTGTTTTAATGATCCAGTGATCAGAAAATCACAATTGTCATTAAAACTCATGCATGCAATTCTCTCCACGTCACTCCTCAAGTCTGTATCAATATGTCTTCCACCCACCAGGACAGAAATACAAGCCGGTTTACAGCGCCTTCGAGGTGTTGTCACTGGCGGTGACACGTATATGGACCTTGGACTTAAAAAAGTATGTTCTGTCACTCTTTTTTATCCTTAAACACAAAGCAATGGACTCTCCTAAACTTAAAATTTATTCTTCTTTGCGTTTCAGCCATCAGTTTAAGTCATCTTCGCTAGAAAAATTTTAAGTCTTCTTTTGAAGCAAATTTGTTAATCTTTACACTGTTTACAATTTTGTCCATTGCTCTGGTAACCAAAATTCCTGTTCATCATACTCATCTTAAGTTTGCATTCGTGTTTTTAGGCAAATGATCAAATTCAGAGGTTGGGTGAGTGCTCATAGTTTACCAACGGCTTTTTAACCTTCACCAGACTTGAATCGTATTGAACCGATATTTCCGCTAAGCAATTGCATCTGTCTTAAGGCGCTTTTCCGCTCATCGCAGATACCAACTCTCAAGCTCGCTGTGAGCGATTTCATCCAATCACAGTACTTGACAGTTTATTTTAACACGATGCAAGCACTCGCTATAAACGGAAAATTTGTTGACTTACGCATTCATTTCTTGTGATAAACTAGGTGAAAAAACGGCAGGAGTAATCATTGCCCTTACTGATGGAAAAATTGGCAACAGAAAATCTCAAACATTCAACGAGGTTGGTTAGAATTCTACGAATTCTATGTTTCTTGCATTCTACGAAATATATTTTATGTTCTTCTGGAGTAAATTTCATTGGTTAGTTGTTTCATTTCGTTATATGGAAAAATACTCCATCATTTTGGAACGTTTTCAGCTCCTAATCCACGACATCTTTATATGAAAACGGGAGATGTAGATATTAAACATTAGCTTATTTTATTCCCTAGGCGAGAATATCTCGTATTTTGGGAGCATCGGTTTACGCTGTTGGTGTGGACCAGTATGATATTAATGAGGTAAACGTTCTGCTAGTTGCCCTGCCAGGACATTTCTCTGTCAACGCATGGTTCCAAGTTTTTACAACAGCTTGTTATCCTTTTGTGAGTCAACAGTTTGTGTCAAAAAGCTGTGAGTTAATAATTTTGTAGTAACTTGGCGAAACTAAAACTTCTTGAGACGTTTTCTATGAGTTCTTTGCAAGCACATTACTTTGAAAACGTGTAAGATATTTGTTCTTGTCGATTACTTCTTTATTTCTCTCTGTACTTTTTATTCTTTATTATTGTAGTTGAAAAGTATCGCAGACAAACCATCAAAAGATCACGTGTTTCTGGCTAAGAATTATGACGATCTGAAGAGTATCATTGACTCTGTACGTTTTCTATCAATTTTTCCACATGGTTCTTAAACGTTTCTTCCATCTCCAGATTTTATTTACCTAGATAATCAAGAAATCTTGCATTGAAGTCCTTTCTGCAGAGCCCAAAAAAGCTTGCGCTGGAGGTGAGTGGAGAATGATTTGAAAACATAGAATTTCTCCTGTAGTAACACTGGATCAATAAGTGATGATCCTTACTGGACCTCTAGGAAAAACAGTTTAGAACTGATAAAGCTATCCAGTATAAATAAAGTTAGTTTAGTTTAGGTTTCCTCCTGTAGTAACACTGGATCAATAAGAGATGATCCTTACTGGACCTCTAGGAAGAACAGTTTAGAACTGATAGAGCTATCCAGTATAAATAAAGTTAGTTTATGTTTCCTGTTGTAGTAACACTGGATCAATAAGAGATTATCTTTACTAACCTCTAGGAAAAACAGTTTAGAACTGATAGAGCTATCCAGTTTATATTTTGTCTCTTATTTTCTTTCTCTCTACCAGAGCGCTTTGACGTGACTCTAAATGGCAACGGTTTCACGAAGACAGACAATATTTCCCAAGTTCGTTGTAACTTCAAGCTGGGAGATAAAGATCAGAGTATGTGATTCCTAAGTAAATTTTGTCCTGTTTTCTTTAGAACTACTGTCCAAATAAGCATGTTCTGCTTATAATCATCTTCACTGATGGATTTCCTTGTTTATTTCTATTTCAAAGTCTCCAAAGCTTTCTCTGTCAGCTCAACCGTCTTGAAATGTTCCTGTCCAGCTATTCCGACACCTGGAAGGTTTGTCGAAGTGGAAATATTGCTCTTTGTTTGTATTCTTCTGTTGAAGCGTGATAATTCTTTTATGTTATTTTCAGTAAAGTGAGAGTTCAAGTCTCAGTCAACAATATAAAATATGTCTCGAGTGATGTCACTATTGGAGCCATAGACTGCCGTCCGGTACGTTCATAAGCTCTAGAATGCAGGGTTGTTTGCCAGGGCAGTGGTATTGCGTTTGTTTTATCATGAAAGATTTTGTTTTTAAATTAAAAAAATCATTTCATTGCAGCAAATCAAAATGGCAAATCATTCCACTTTATGTGTCGGAGGTCAGAAATTATAGAGGTTTAGATTTGACTAAGGCTGCGAGAACTACTACAACATTTTTATTTCGTAAATTCTCTCTTACAAACCCACGTTCGTCTTCGCTTTGGATCATCTGCTCTTTTCAAGACATACTGTGTCTTAAAAACAAGATATTATCAAGTTTCCAATAGCTGATTTTCAACGGCAAAATTTGACGTTTAACGTTGCTGTTTCTTATCAATTCTCTTTCGTTTAGAATCAACAATAGTAACCATTTCTGGAGATAATCTTGTTCGCGATTCAGATCAACCAAACGTGGCATGTCTTGTGCGGCACAATGATACATTTACAGGTAGCTGCACTGGTTGGTTTTTCCCGTTATCTGTCTGCATATGACTATATTCCTTTGAAAGTTGGTCGCGACCAACCTGTACTAACAGACCATTTCTCAACTGAGCATGTATGAAATTTTTAAAGAGTAGCAGGAAACCTTAAAAGTTAAAGTTAGGGCAAGAAAATACACAAGATGTCTGATTATCTCTGAGGAAAAGCCTCAAAGGTTATTTGCAATATTCGTTTCATATCTCGTGTTTAGCGCTCTCTATCACACTGTCCGTCCAAACAATCCATGCAGCTTTACAGTCTTGTTTTAGAAAGGTTAATAATTGGTTGGTTATAACAATGAAAGAAAATAAACCATAGAAATGTATTTTTTTCTAAAGAACGAATCATAAACAATGATGACTTTCGTTTAATTCAGCAGGCGCATCACCTAAAGCCTGCTTACAGCTATTTATTCTTGACGTTGTCTTGAAGTTTTTATTTTTCATTTAGCTTCAGCCGAGGTGGTTTCTCTCACGTCTTCTGAGCTTAAATGTCGAATACCAGCATTCAAAGAAGCTGGAAGGTAATGGTAAAAACCTCCGCCATCTTTGTCACGTTAGTGTTGTGCTAGGTTAATAAAATTGCTATTCTTCATTTTCCTCCAGAACCGTTGTATTTCAACTAACAACATCCAATCATGAGACAATATTGCGAAGCTTGCAGTTGACTACGGCATCGTGTGTTCCGGTACGTAGCGAAGATGACATAACAAGATTATATTGGTAGTGTTATTCTGAGTTTTATACCCCTACATTCCAGAATAGCAGCGCAAATATCATTTTTCACTTAAGTATATATAACACCAAGATACTCAACATCATGATTACATCAACTTTGAGTCACTAGTAATGCTTGTTCTAGGAACTCAAGTCAACTTTATCACAGTAAATGATTTTTCAAACATTCAGGTCAAGAAGAAAACGAACGTCGGTCTCATTGTTGGAATTCTCTTCGCCCTCTTTCTTCTCGCATTCATTCTTTTGTGGTGGTTCTGGCTCTTGTTATTTCCCAAGGTAAATAAGTGCTTGACGCAGAATTTAAATGCCCGTTTTCTCAACTGTGACCTATGCCCCTAGACAAGCGAAAAAACTTCAGAAATTATGTCAGTTTGAACTCGATATTACTTGTTTTCCTTCCAGCCAAACAAAGAACCTGTTTCACCAACATCCAGCACAGTAAGTACAAACAATAGTACTGTATGTTGTTTGTGGTGTTACAAGTCTGGGAAAACATGCCTGAAGAATCGAGCCTACGACCATTAGAAGGCTCTGCAACAGTGGAGAGACTCACGTATTTTTGGTTTGCAGGGACCTCCTAAAAAGAAATGGCCATCAGTAGACACTTCTTATTACGGTGGAGGAGGCATAGGAGGTATTACACCGGTGAAAGTAAGTGAAGAGGATGTTCTTGTATTCTTCCACATTCCTTCTCTTGGCTGAGTGTCATTGTGTTTTCAGGTTAAATGGGGAGACAAAGGAGCCACTGATGCCGGAGCGTTGCTTGCAGCGGCTGAGGTAAGCTGGAAAACTTCATCTTATATGACTGCAAGAACGTTGCCTAAATGATCGTTCATTTTTTTCTTTATGATTTCTCAGTTGAAGAAGAAGAAAGACACTCCAAGTGCCAGTGAAGATGAGCCGAAACCATCGTGTTGGGATCGTATGAAGGTTAGAATTGTACTGAAAAAAACTCTCAGCTATAATAAAGAAACTAGCTTTACTAAAGGATTTTGTTTTATTGCTTTCAGGAGAGATTCCTAGCTTTCCTCGCTCTGTTCCCCAAGGCTTATGCGTGGATAGCATCGAAGAGGCCTCAGCGCTCTGGCAGTGGAGGAACTGGAGATCAGTACACCCAAGTCCGTCAAGTTTAGCTCTGGCGTAACAACGTAAGCTTATGTGCAGTAATATATTTGAAATTTGTTGAAAACACCTCATTACTTCCTATTTTATTGATTTAAAAAAAAGACTGCTACAGTATGTACAGTGAAAAGCTATAGCACCAACATTATTTGTCTACATTAACTCCTGGTTTACTGTTTACTTGGTTAAAGACCAGCAACATTAGTCTCTATAAAGCTATCTAGAATCTTCCGCTTCGTATTCTACTCTATCCTATCCTATCTAATTTTACCTTCGGACAAGTGCTTTTCAAAATTTTGCGAATATCAGGGCATTTCACCAAAAATCCCCCAAGTCCTCCGTCAGTGATTTCGTAACTATTCCTAACATCGAGCTCGTGTAAAAATCTCCAAAATTTTCCCGCCATCGCCTCTAGCACTTTGTCCGTCAGCGCGTGTCCGTAACCGCAGCAGCTGATGTACAGATATCGCAGAAACAGGTTTAACTCGGGCAATGCATGCAGCAAGGCATCCTCGGTGATATGGCGACACCATGATAAATCGAGTTCTACTAAAAGACAGCGCTTCCAGTTTATGTCTTTGAGGATCTCACCCCCGATCATAGCGCCATTCAAAGTTAACGATCGTAAATTCGGAGAAATATCAAAAATTGATTTCAGAGAATTTCCTTTGGTATTCCGAGAACGATGCACACAAAGCGATCTTAAATTACGGCAACAAATCAGAATCTGTGTCAACATGTCATCGCCGAGTTCTTTACAGAAGCTGAATTCTAGAACTTTTAATGATAGCCGTTGTCGTAGAAAGAAGTTGAGAAAAGTAGGTCCATTTTCCGAGAATAATTCTAGGAACGCATCACAAACGGTTAGGCGTTCTAACGTATCTGGTTCAAAACTTCTCATAATATTCCTGTAAATGCTGGCGTCTCCAATGCTGTGTGCGATGTTCAGTTCCTTTAAGTTTGTAGGAAAATAATCTGTTTCTGAAAATTCTTTATAACTTTCATAGAAAGTCGCATTTTCAAGTATCAGTGTCTCCAGTCTACGACAATTTTTTCTCAGTAAATGTAGAGTTCTACTTGATATATTAATCTTTGCTAAACAAAGGTACGCCAATCGGCTGGAAAACACATTTCTGATCAGTTTTCGTAGAGTGAGGTCTGTTACATTCTTGTTTGCCAAGCTTACTTTTTGCCATAAATGCTTGTCGTACGCTACTCGTCGCCAGTCGGAATTCACTCGAGACACGCGAACCAGTTCGCTGGTACGGAAGTACGAAAATATCTTCAAAAGAATTGATTCGGGCAAATCTTCCATGGATTTTTTCTTCGTAATATTTTTGAACTACAATTCTGTCTACTTAATCGCTGCAGATTTTTCCCCCTTATTGCGTCACATAATTGGTGGCATGAGCACGCACAGCGCATGCGCAAACTAATGACCTTTTTGATTAACTAAGCACCATTCTCCTTTAGTTTCATAGTTGGTTCTTATCATCATCAAGAGAAACGGATCTCAAGAATGTTTCAGCCATCAGGGTGTCTTGATGGTGACTTCTTCCAGAAAGTTGGTGATGTTGGAGAAAGTTAATGAAAGGCTTCAGATTGAAGCCTTTCGCTCTCACTAAGTCGTTCAATAATGTAAATAGTATGCGTGATATAGTTTTGGTAGAAAGTTTTTAGGCTCGTACTTTATTATCTATTTTCGTACGGCAATATCCAATTTGTAATAATACTCAATGAAAATTACCTAGTTATTTAATAGGTTCAATGTTTAATTATTTGTAATTAAGATAATGTTTTAATGTTAATTAATTGTAATTAAGATGAACTCAGTCGAGGTAATCACTAATTTTACATTTTCTTGTAATGTTTCACACTTTTTTATTTTATTCATTATTTTGCAACAAGTTATCTCAGCATCCCTGTTTTCCATCCATCATATTTCCTGCAGCATTTTTCGGAAATTTTACTCCTTTTTCTAGGAAATCGGCAATGGTGTTTACGCAGTTGCAGCAAGCGGTGAACGGCGAGACAATCACGTATAGTAGCGCGCAAATCAAGCCAATAGGTAGCGCGATGATAAGCAGTATAATTAACCAGATGATCGCCCAGATTAACTTGCAGATTGCGTCCCCAACACCCATAGGAAATGAGTTGAGCGATAGCTAAGAATGATGCGTTGTATCTACCGTAAAAGAAAGCAAATATACAACTCAATTGATTAGCTCTGTGAAATCGGTGTGATTGTCTGAACCACCTAGAAACATGGTAAGTCGGTATGCTACAATAAGCTGTCGTGGTTTGTGTCTGAACTACTTGAAAAAGATATCTCAAACGTGGTGGTCCAGTGTAGGTAGTATTCTACAATAAGCTGTCGTTGTTTACGGCATACTATATTCAATTCTATATGAGCTAAGAATGATGCCATAATATTTCCTGATCAAGAGCTTTCGCTCACTCAAAACATCACAGAGTTTTCCTTGTTTTACTATCTGTTCAGTCATGTGTGAACTCTGAAATAACTATCAATATTTGGCATTTGTAGTCTCTGAAGGAAGACCGTCCATGAATAATCCTGATCATATTTGGTGTAACTGCTGCATAGTAAGGTATTTCTTACCTATGTTAAGGTTGAACACTTCTGGTTTCATTTAGTTGTTTGAAACACGAACTCGGTAAGAACATGTTTGCTACAAGTTTGCATTTGAGAAGCAGGTGTTTTAGTCATAGATAATTGCAGTCAGTCAAGCGAAGGACGTGAAATGCTTAGTTGATGGGGCTCCAAGCACTCAATTCGAATCTTCCTGTAGTAATTCTAGACAATTGCCTTGACTGAGACTGGATACAGTTACAGATAAATGCATTTTATTCGCTCTAATGAAACAAAGTTGCAATGCGACAACTCCTCTGGTTACAACGTGTTCATATGGCGATCCAATCGACGGTATTCGGAGAAATCAACTTCCCAAGTGGCGACACATTGGAAAATTCAACATGGCCGCTCATTGAGGAGTGAATTTAGAAAGTTTCAAACTTTTTGCAAATAAATATTGCTTTAAATGTTGCCCAGTCCGTGTTTACGGCGTTTAAACACTATAAGACGCCATTTGCAACGATGTAGTACGAATACTCTATGCAGCAACGCAGGTAATTTGAGTTAAATGGTGCATTTTCTGTATAATTTTGATCACAAATATGTCCAAATATGTTTGCAGGACGATATGATTATGATTTGGTCGTAATTGGTGGAGGATCTGGCGGATTATCTTGTGCAAAAGAAGGTAGCTATTATCTCTTTTTGGAAATGTAAATGATTTTTGTATATCAGGAAATATATAACTGTTTTTAATTCTGCCAAGTTTAAGTAAATGCTAAATTTTTTCTATTAAGGAGCTGGATTCGGTAAAAGAGTTGCTGTTCTGGATTATGTTTCACCTTCTGTGCAAGGTTAGAGCATGATGGCAAACCTGGTGATGTAGCATATCAATATTTCCATGTTCATTTTTTATGAAAACTATTAATTCCTAAAGAAATGAATAATTACAATTGTATGGCATTTGCACAGCATGTACTAATTGTCAGGCTGGCTACACTACTGCTATTAAATATAAATACATTCAGCTACAACTGTGATTTATCTGAAATGGTGTATCTCTTGCTTGTTAGGTACAACTTGGGGTCTGGGTGGGACATGTGTGAACGTTGGATGTATCCCCAAAAAGTTAATGCACCTTGCCTCTCAACTGGGCGAGGCAATACAAGTAAAGAAACATTTTAATTGATACTTTGTAATTGTTACTTAAACACATGTTTGGTTACTTAGACTATAATTTGCTGCATTTAGATCTCTGATAAATATGGCTGGAATCTTCCAGGGGAGGTTTCTCATTCATGGTAATATTTAGCTTTAACTCTTGGGCCTTAGTAAACTGTATATAGACACCTTAATAAAACATTGGGTGGGTTTGTTTTTAAGAGCTACCTTAATATAACCTTTGGTAGTATGAAATAAATTGCAGAAGAGCCACCTTAACATTAACTTGGGATTTACTTAGTTTGATTGAAAATTGTGAAGTGTTACCTTTGTAAAGTAGTTTGAAAAATGTGGAGAAGGGTCACCTTAATATTGACTTGGCTTGTTTTGTTAGATTGAACAATTGTAAATGACACCTTAACATTAAATTGGGGGTTGCTTGGTTTGATTTGAAAATTGTGGAGAAGACCACCTTAAGATTGTCTGGAATGGGTTGGCCATTGGGGTTGGCTTGATTGTAGGGAAAACTTAAAAGAGCCTCTCTAATATTTAATCCTGGGCGGAGATAAGACCTGGATAGTCATTTTAATCTTCTTTTTCATGTTTAGGGAAACTTTGGTCCAAAATGTCCAAAATCATGTGAAATCATTAAACTGGGGTCATAGAGTTCAACTGCAAGAAAAGTGAGTTTGTTTTTTCAAAGACTGCAACATTAAACACAGCAATTTAAAGAATCTTGCCTCATTTTAGGAGCGTAAAATATCTCAATTCCAAAGGATCTTTGCACGATAACCACACAATCAAAGCTGTTTCTAAAGATGGCAAAGAAGTGAGTCGAAAATTTAGTTGATGTTTAGAACTTCGACCGCATTCATCTGAGGTCATATTTTGATGTTTTCCTAGACAATGATTACGGCGGAAAATATTGTTATTGCTGTTGGTGGAAGGCCAAGATATCCAGAGAAAGTAACGATAGCGATTGGCAGATATTCTTGATAAATATGCTATGTGAATTGAACTAAACGTGAATCCGCAATTGTATTTTCTCTCTCTTATCCCTAAGGTTCCAGGTGCTGTTGAACACGCTATTTCAAGTGATGATATATTTTCGCTCACCAAACCTCCAGGAAAAACGTAAGAGCGCGTTTGTTTCGGAAAAAAAATGGTGAAAATGAAAAAAAAATAAGCACTAATCTCGTTACTAAGTTATATCCACTTTGGTTCTTATAGGCTTGTTGTTGGCGCATCTTGTATCCATTGAAATTGTACCTAAAGTCTCATTTTACAATATGTTTCGTTGTGATTATATCTCACAAAGAAGAATCTTAGCAACTAACGTTACTACTGTCGGTAGTGCTGTCAAAAAAAACACACTAGAACATAGGATCTTGTACTACGGTACCTGAAACGCTGTAAACAGAATTCAACGTTTTAAGCAAAGGCCTTCCTGTCAATACACTAAATTCTCAACATAAGACTGCTCGAAACGCCAATCGTTTCAAGCGCCGAAAGATCTTGTGTTGTCTGCAGAAATAAGCTCAACGACTTAAATTTTTATGAGGCAGTAGCATTAGACTTAGCATATTTTGATCCTTGTATTGTTTATTGTACTTAATCCTGTCATTCAGATGTTGCTCTCGAATGTGCTGGATTTTTAACTGGGCTTGGTTTCGATACTTCTGTTATGGTTCGTTCTGTCTTCTTGCGTGGTTTTGATCAGGTGTGTCTGTTTTTCCTAGAGATCCAGTAAGGATCATCTCTTATTAATCCAGTGTTACTACAAGAGGAAACCTAAACTAAACTTACTTTATTTATACTGGATAGCTCTATCAGTTCTAAACTGTTCTTTCTAGAGGTCCAGTAAGGATTATCTCTTATTGATCCAGTGTCACTACAGGAGGAAACCTAAACTAAACTAACTTTATTTATACTGGATAGCTCTATCAGTTCTAAACTGTTCTTTCTAGAGGTCCAGTAAGGATTATCTCTTATTGATATGAATTATTTCATTGTAGCAAATGGGAAACTTAGTTGCAGCGAACATGCAAGAGAATGGCACAAAATTCATAGAAACATCAGTTCCAACATCCATAAAAAAACAAAAAGATGGCAAATTGAGCGTGGAGTGGAAACATTTGCGAAGCAATGAAATGCATGAAGATTGGTTCGACACTGTGCTGTTTGCCATAGGTAAAGTTCACGATTAGATGGGTTCGAAACTAGTTAAATTTAAATGTGGATCACAGTTCTGTTTATTAATCCTTGTGTTTCTTTCAGGGCGAGACCCGGAGACGTCGTATTTGCAGTTAGACAAAGCTGGTGTTGACGTTAATCCAAACACCAAAAAGATTATTGTGGATGAAAATGAACGAACTTCAGTTCCAAACATCTATGGCATTGGAGATGTTATTCATGTATGTTTTTATTCTTACCTCAGATGTCATCCGCATCCTGCAGTAGACAGTTGTCCTATTCAGTTGAGTCAAGTTTGACCTGTACAGAGATTTAGGGCCTTTCTGTATGGTATAGAATCAAGAGGAGATGATCCGTACTGGAAAGAACAGTTTAGAACAAATTGAGCTATCAGGTGTAAATAAAGTTAGTTTAGTTCAGGTTTTCTCTTGTAGTAACACTGGAACAATAAGAAATGATCCTTACTTGTCCTCTAGGAAGAACAGTTTCGAACTGATAGAGCTATCTAGTATAAATAAAGTTAGTTTAGTTCAGGTTTTCTCTTGTAGTAACACTGGATCAATAAGAAATTATCCTTACTGGACCTCTAGGAAAAACAGTTTCGAACTGATAGAGCTATCGAGTATAAATAAAGTTAGTTTAGTTTAGGTTTCCTCCTGTAGTATCACTGGATCAATGAGAGATGATCCTTACTAGACCTCTAGGAAGAACAGTTTAGAATTGGTAAAGCTAAATAAAGAAAGGTTGATGATTTTTTCTAGAATCGTCCTGAATTAACACCTGTTGCAATCATGGCAGGTAAACTCCTTGCGAGACGAATTTTTGGCGCTTCTAATCAACTGATGGATTATACCAAGGTAATCACGGCAGCTCATTTTAAAATACTACCTACACAGGACAGATCTTTGAAAAGTTAGAGATATCTTTTCTTAGATTCCAACTACAGTATTCACACCGCTGGAAAACAGTTCTGTAGGACTATCCGAGGAAAATGCGCTGGAAAGTAGGGGAGAAGCGAATATTGAGGTGTTGAATCAAAATCCTTGCAAGAATGTATTTTGTGATCAACATAAAAATATGCAACTTCTTTCTTCTAAATCTTCTGCGTGTATTTCAATTTGTCTTTTAAGGTTTACCACGCATTTTACAAGCCGTTAGAGTACGTGGTTGCAGAGAGGGATTCGAATCAATGCTATATAAAGGTAGCTAGGAAGAAAAATGGCTTTGAAGGAAGAGTGTTGTGAAGGGAAACTTTAGCGATGTGTTTTTGAAATGATTTGATTTATTGCAGGCGGTTTGTGACCGGAATGATAATACGGTGTTGGGTCTTCATTTTCTTGGTCCTCATGCAGGGGAGGTGATGCAAGGATTTGCAGCAGCAATGAGGTAAGGTGTTTGTCTGCTTCATCTATAGAGGCTATGCAGTTATTCAATTATTTATAATTGGATCTAGCGTAAGTCAAAATAAATTACCACAGTTATTCTCGGATATATTTACATTTTAAAATACCTTCAAAGCAACTTCATTGGTTAGATTTTATTCTTTTGAAATTCATAACCTAGGACATTGTTATAAAGTTATTTTGAATTTGAAATTGAGCTGCTATAATTTATTTTGACTTACCCTGGATCCGCCACAGGTCAGTGCCACGTATCTAGGCTGTTTTCCACTTCAGCCGTACCGTAGCGAAACTTAGCGTATTTCATTGTTTCGTGAACAATCAGGCAGAACTAATGACATGGACGCAATAGAATACGCTACGTTTTGCTACGGTACGGTTGAAGCGGAAAACACCCTTTAAGCCAAGCTAAATCTTTAACCATCTTGGGTCGTCTGTAGGGAAGGTTAATGGCGTCATCCACCAGATAGTGATTTTTCTCAAACTTTTCCAACATGTTCGGTAACTGGTAAAACCATATTAATGAATCACTTCGGTTGATAGCTCTTGCCAGTTCAATATTCCTGCCCGCTGTCATTGCTTTTATATGCCTTTTTTGGCAGTTGAAAAACTCACTTTATAGTTTCTGTATGTCTACACCTAATTCATGCTTAAGACGTCAGATACTGAAACTACTATCCAGACAAGAATTCTGCAGAAATAATTCCAAGCTTAGAAATGAACTGCTTATGATTTTCTTTCAAACTTTGCCCTAGCCATTCCAGGGTTGTTCTTCGAGCTTTCAGCTTTGTTTATAGTTGAACAGCAAATAGCAAAAATGTGCCAAGCATATTGTCAGGGGTCAATCACCAGCATATCATTTTATTCCAGCTGTGGCCTCACATATGACCAGCTCTCCAGTACAATTGGTATTCATCCTACCAGTGCAGAGGAAGTTGTTAAGCTCAACATTACAAAGAGGTCTGGGGATGACCCAAACGTCACTGGTTGCTGAGGTTAACTTCTCTCTAAAGATGCAATGTCATTGCTATAAATAGACTTTGACACATCTTTGGAGAGACGTTCAGGTGGAATGAACCATGTACTATTATCCCACAGCAGATTGTGGCCAACAGTTTTGTGAGAGGGGGACAACCTTTAGATGTATGGGGAATGTCTTCCGGCCCCACCCCATCTGAGCAAATCAGATGAAAATTATCTAGGGACTTCAGAGCTAGGGGGATGTCATGTACCCCCTCACTTTTTTTGCCCAGACGAAGTTTCTTAAGGCAATCCTGGGCTGCAGAGTTGCTGCTAGGCTTACCAAATCCTAAGTTGTCAAAGCTGCAGCTAAATATTCAATGCCAAATCGCAGGAGATCACATTTCTGAGGCTCAAGTCAGACTCCTTCCCATTGAATGGCTTGTGCTTTAGACACTTAACCATGACCCTTAACTTTATTACTCTCTGCAATTTCTGTCATCATGCATCACTCCTTGAAATCCAATCATGAAACAGAGGTTCGTTTCAACAAGCAGTTTCTGAAGTTGGTCATGATTTACTGGCATTTATAGTACATGGCTAATCCTGTCAGTAGAAGCGCATAGGTTACCATTAATGAAGGGTCATTCTGAAACCCTTAGTGGAATGACTTGGAGGACATCTGGTGACTACAAATTCATTTATAAAAATGTATTGAATTATTGAGAGATGTTTATTTTCTTTAAAACATTGTCAGCCTAAAATGCTACAGTTAAGTGGCAAATGCAGTTTGAGATATGAATAAATGTTACACAAATACACAATTTAAAAAATATTTGAATTTTATTCAAAAGACAACTGTAAAATCGACGAATGAATACATTGTATGTACAAACCATAAATTGTCTTACGTTTACACTCAACCCTTAGGTTTTACATCATCAACACAGAAGAGTACGACACAAGGCCTTCTTCATTGAAGTCGTATTCATCATGACTTGTCACTCGGCTAGTTTTGTAACGGGAAGCAGTCACCCCCCTAGAAATATACTGTTTTTGAATAATTCCAGGGAGGGGATGTGAGTGTTTCTATTTAGACCTCTGTAGGGGAATTGCTGAGTGATGAATCATGACGAATACTGCTGAAGACGACCCATGTATTAACCATTATCAAAACTAATTTAACATTGATATTTCAATTCATTACACCTAATTTTAGTCTGTGTGATTCTAATGAATACCAGAATGTCTTTCAAATCACATGAAGCATATTGCAAGCAGGTAATCAGATCAACATCTACTTCATAAGACCCTGTATCAGATCTGTATGTACTTCCACAAAAAAATGCATAGTAAAAGCTGTTCATATGAGAGACTTTGTGCTTGCTTGTGTCATCTTAAATGAACAGCTCTTGGCAAGACATCCCTAGTTGTACACTGCAGAAATTGTCACGTATGTAAGGAAAGGGGAGCACTGGCATTATAGGTAACAATGTTCACAATATTCTGAGGTTGTGATGGAGAAAATGTGATCGTTTCATATAAATCCATGTCCTCACAGACCTGCAATGTAAAAAGATGCAGTATATCTTAACTAATATTGACTTGAATCCAGTACAGAACTGATCACTGTGCGCTTTTATAGCTAATTTGACAACCAAATAGAAGCCGGATCTATAAGTATGCATTTATACGAGGAATCGGCAATGAAATGGTCCTAATTTCAATAGTTTAATTAAAAATTCTCTAATTTCTATCTCTTGGCAAACAAAAGTTCCTGTTTGATGACAATTTTTTTAATACTTGTGGCTATATAAGTAATAATTCATCCTTACATGCAATTAACCGCTTTTAGATTTCACGTTTAGGGAAATTTTATTCAAATTTTTATGTTCTGTGTGTATTAATTCTTGAATTTTGTTGTACAATTCGAAATACACAACATTTGCAAACCTTTAGGAATTTATACAAACTAAACACAAATATAATATTTTTGTCTAAACATTGGCCTAACTCGCGCTGCAGCGAAACAAAGCTTATCCTACAAACCTGAAATGTCCATAGTGATACAGTTGAATACAAGAACAATAAACCAGCAATGAAGCTCACGACAAAGAATGCAAAAAAGTTTATCAAAATTAATCCATCTAGCTGCCTAGAAAAGCGAAACAAGAGGTCAGAGAACGTACAAAGAATGGGGGAGTTTTAAAACCAGACCTTTTTACCAACCTACTGTAAATAGCTTGCTGATAAATGTTTATTTTCGATTTGATTTTTTCTGGTTCGCAATCATCTTTTTTCCTTGTTGACGTCGCCATGTTAATTTGCGACTAATATAATACATTCCATCGCATTCTTTGATTGGCTGCGTTCCAGCCAATCATCTCCTGAGTAGTAAAATTTGGGACAAAAAATAGTAATTATTGCTATTGCAAAAATTCTTCAAAAATTAACCTTTTTAGTTTTTTAAACTGTAAAAACTAAAGAATTTCTGAGAAGGGTTTTATTTATGACACACAACTTGATACGATGGATCATGAAATGTTAATGGTAGAGATGGCTCGAGATGGTTTAACTCATATCTTACGCACCGAGAGCAAGGCTGTAAAATTGATAATATAATATCGACACCAAAGAATATCATATATGGCATTCTTCAGGGTTCAAATCTTAGGCCTCTTCTGTTTTTATTCTACATAAACGATCTTCCGAATTGCTTGGTCACCAGGCTGCCAGCTATGTTTGCTGATGACACAAATATAACCATTTGTGCCAAAAATGCCGAGGATTTAGAAGAAAAATTGAATAATGGACTAAATAATATGCACAATTGGCTTTTAGCTAAAAAAAAATGTGAATATATGTTAATAGGATCACGGCAAAGATTAGCAGGTATTGATTGTGACCAATAATCAATATAGGTGGTAAAATACGGCGTGTTTCCAAGACAAAAAGTTTAGGTATCTTCATACTAGAGGAAAATTTGAACTGAAATGGTCAAATTGACAACAGCAGCAAAAAAGCATCAAAAGTGATTGGTATTTTAAGGAGAGCTAAAAAGTACATATCACAGCAGTCTCTTCTGACAATGTACCAATCGCTAGTCCAACCATATTTTGATTACTGCTCGTTGGTGTGGGATAATTGCAACCAATTGTAAAGATAAGTTGCAAAAACTTCATAACAGAGCAGCAAGAGTAATAACAGGAAACACGTATGATGTACGTTCTAGCGAAATATTATTAAAGTTAAGATGGGAAACATTAGATAAACGAAGAGAAAAACAAATGACAGATGTTAATAAAGCTCCACATGTGTCCTCCTGCTATTGCATCAATGTTTCATATTGCAAACAATGAGAACTTTGATTTGAGAAGTAACAGCAAAACGCTAATAATATTATCAAAACCCAAAACTAACACCATGAAAAGAGGTTTGGGCTATTTGGCGATAAGGTCTGGAACAACCAAACTAGAGAAACACATCACAAAATTGAAATTTCACTTATATTGTAAACGTATTTCACTATACGAGAAGTATTATTGTAGAGTAGGAATTTATATATAGGTTGATTAGCTACCGTGACTGTAAAATAACTGTAAATAATAATAATAATAATAAAATAATGAATTTAGTAGTGATTTTTACTGTAACACTGAGCGCTGGAACACTGGAGTTATATCATTTTCTATATATACCATGATGCTCGGCTTTCATGTTCTCTTTCAGCTGGGACAAGATGGAGACCAGGTATTAACATTTCACTTTGTAACTCAATCGTGTCCATCTCAGGCGTTCTGTACGTATTTTCGTTTTAAAAATGGTGTTGTCATATAGTTTAAGTATTATCCTATCCGACGTAAGTTGTATTTTATTAGATATTGGAAGAATTCTAACAAAATTTTTTATTTTACTTTCACCATGTTTTACCATTACATTGTTTCTCAGTTTAGTTTACGTCGATTTCTTATACCAAAAAGCTAATATAGTTATTTGATTCAGCTAGTACTTGTCTAAGGTTCAGGCGTAATGTATTTTGTGGTATGCATTTCGTTCTTAGTGATGTAAAATTGCAAATAGCCAAACTTCATAGGACAATTTTGCCAATGAAATCCACATTTTGGGGAAATATGTCACTGCACTAAACAGAACGACCAAGAAACTAGTTTTTACGAAGGACCTTTTTTATTTAAAACTAGGGTAGCTAGCTTTATCTATTTCACTACTTGCAAAAATGAATATCTAAAATCATACATATGCCTTTCCCAACGTAGACATCCAGTGGAATTAGCCTCCACTGGCTCTGTCTGTATGGCACATGGGAGCCTAACATCTTTGATTTGAGGTAAATTCCCAGCCATGACGTTGAACATTAAAACTACCCCAGATATTCTAAATATCTGTTTGGTGTAGTACTTTGCATATTCCTTGTGTCTCCTAGAGTCACTATGTGACAATAACTAGGAGAATAAACCATGCGATGAACAGTCATTTTCTGGTGTTTAAAAGTCAATTAATGCTATCTAACTGTAGTATATTGATTTAATGACCACTACAGTGATATTGTTATACTTGTTTAGCAACAAATTGCCAACTGTTCCTGAGACAGTTCTTAAGAAAAGAAAAAGACTAGAACAGATCAAGGCTTCCAGAGCTAAAGCTTTGGTTGCCCAGAAGAAGGTAATAATGATTTGAAACTGTAACAGATGCATAAATCATTTTGAGTATTGAAGAAAATTAGAATTTATGTATTGTTACTGGTTGTTCTTTGTGAGGAATGACAAGTAAAAATGTTTAAGTTCCTGTTTCTTAAAATACATGATCACGATGTAAGCATAACATCTAATTAACATCAGAATTATGTTGAGCGCGGCAATCACTGTTAGTTAGCACCAACGTAGACATCCAGTGGAATTAGCCTCCACTGGCTCTGTCTGTATGGCACATGGGAGCCTAACATCTTTGATTTGAGGTAAATTCCCAGCCATGACGTTGAACATTAAAACTACCCCAGATATTCAAAATATCTGCTTGGCGTAGTACTTTGCATATTCCTTGTGTCTCCTAGAGTCACTATGTGACAATAACTAGTAGGATAAACCATGCAATGAACAGTTAAACTTTCTAAACCTTGCTGTAATGTCAATATTTATATAGATTCATAGCAATTGTCGATAGCTGGTGGTTTTTGCTATGCCTTAACAAATTAGCTATTTGTGTTTATAGGCAAACAAAGATAAACGAAAAGTCATTTTCAAACGTGCTGAGCAGTATGTTAAAGAGTACAGGCAAAAAGAACGGGATGAAATCAGGCTCAAAAGAATGGCAAAACAGTTTGGAAATTTTTATGTTCCCTCAGAAGCAAAACTTGCATTTGTCATTAGAATTCGTGGGTATGTTTGTTTAAAAGGTTTATATAACAAGAGCATTAAGATTAAAGTTGTGCTTGGTGTTTTTCAGCATCAATGGTGTGAGTCCAAGAGTGCGCAAGATCTTGCAGCTTTTCCGACTTCTACAAATCAACAATGGTGTGTTTGTGAAGCTAAACAAAGCAACATTGAACATGCTAAATATCATCCAACCTTATGTTGCCTATGGGTAAGTCTAAGTTTTTGAATTGATGTTGAATTAAACCATCCTCCAACGTAGACATCCAGTGGAATTAGCCTCCGTTGGCTCTGTCTGTATGGCGCATGGGAGCCTAACATCTTTGATTTGAGGTAAATTCCCAGCCATGATGTTGAATAGTAAAACTACCCCAGATATTCTGAATATCTGCTTGGTGTAGTACTTTGCATATTCCTTGTGTCTCCTAGAGTCACTATGTGACAATAACTAGGAGGTAAACCATGCAATGAACAGTTTTTACTTAAAATTAATTGATGGTTTTAAATTATACTTAATTGTTGTCACATTGTTAAATCATATTCACAGGCAAGTGTATTTATGTTGCATAGTTACCCAAATCTGAAGAGTGTCCGTGAGTTGATTTACAAACGTGGCTTTGTTAAAATCGACAAGCAACGTATTCCGATCACAGACAACGCCCTGATCGAGCAACAGCTTGGGAAATTTGGCATCATTTGCATCGAAGATCTCATCCACGAAATCTTTACGATTGGTCCTCATTTCAAGGAAGCAAACAATTTCCTGTGGCCGTTTAAGTTGTCGAACCCGACAGGTGGGTTGAGGAAAAAGAGAAACCATTTTGTTGAGGGTGGAGATTTTGGCAACCGTGAAGAGAATATTAATGCTTTAATTCGTAAGATGAACTAGGAATGTTGAGTTGCAATAAAATGTTCCTATTCTTGAACTTGTGTGTGTAAATGCTCTTCTGGTTTTGTGTGTCCTGAATAATAGTTGCAAAGCTTAGTTACCATTTCATTGTGGCTGTTTGTGAAGATGACTAGCAAAGTCATCTTTCACAGTGTGATAGGTGTACTGTATAGTCTAGATCTATGTTTTATGCAATTCAAGAATAGATATTAGGGCTTTTCCCTTGCTGTTAAAGAAGGAGACAATATACTTGCAGGGAGGGGGGAGTGAGAAATAGCAGGTTTATTTTCCCACACATTCATCTTTGTGATGTCATGAAATTACAAGAATAGCTATGCTGGATAAAGCCTTGCATAGCTCTATCATGTTTATAACTCTTACATATTTGCAACAGTTACAGCTAAGTAAAAACTGCATTAAGCCACAATGACTTGTAAAGTTGCTTTATTTCTTGCAAAACAATTTTCCTTGTCCAGGAGGAAAGTTGTGATTTTGAAAACATGGCATGTCACTTCTATGTCATGGAATAAAATAGTTCTGTAAGTTGCATAATTTTTAAGAGTTGTGAGTCAAAACAGTTTTTGGGAGCAACAAGAAAAGGACAATTTCAAATAGGTAGTTGCATTAACATTAATGAAAAGAGTGGTTAAATACTGCAATTGGCCATGAAGCATGCACGTGATTGTCACTTCTACCTCATGGAAAAAAACTAGTTCTGTTAAGTCGCCTAATTTTAAAGAGTTCTTAACAGGGAAAGGTCAATTTGAAATAGGCATTTGCATTAAATTTAATAAAAAATAGTAAGTTCTGAGTTCTACAAAACCCTAATGTTTTGGTAATTTGGTTAAACACTGCAGTTGGCCATGAACCACGCACGTGATTGTCACTTCTTCCTTACTTTCCTTGTCACTTCTACCTTGCGGAAAAAAATAGTTCTGTAAGTTGCATAATTTTTTAAAGAGGTGTGAGTCTATCCAGCTCTTCACAGGGAAAGGTCAATTTCAAATAGGCAGTTGCATTAAATTTAGTAAAAAATAGTAAGTTCTGAGTTGGACAAAACCCTAATGTTTTGGCTAAATACTGCAGTTGGCCATGAAGCATGCACGTGATTGGCTTAGAGTAAGACAATACGCAAGTATACATGAAAACGCCCATGACAGCACAATATGGGGAGTGTATAGTAGAGCCACTCTATTGAAAGTTTGTGTCACCCATTATGCCAGCCAGTCAGTTGCATTTTTTAGCCAAAAAAAATGCTGAACTGGCTGGTGGCAGGCAGTAAACTGCACAATAATAGGGCGTGGTGTTGCCTGCTTGAGTGGCTCCAATGTCCATTCCCATGAAATGCGCAATACAGCATGGCTAATTAAGGTCAATCAAGGTGGCTTAATGGGTACAAAGATCAAGTTTGTTGAATGTAAGAACTCATTTTCGCCTCGTTGTTTTGTAAACAGCTTGCCGTAAGCGCCAAAGATTTAAAGAAGCACGCAAAATGGCATCGTTATTTGTAGAAACTTTGAGCGTTTTGTGCACGCTTTTTTGCCAAGTCCTTACTGCTGTTGTAATGTTCTTTGTCCCTGCTAAAAAGAAGGATGTAAACGGCGAGATTGTTCTCATCACTGGAGCTGGAAGTGGGATAGGAAAGTTAATGGCTTTCCGTTTCGCTTCGCTTGGCTCTACTGTTGTTTGCGTTGATATCAATAAGAAGGCAAACGAAGAAACTGCGAATGAAATACAATCGAAGAATCAAAGCGCTTTCTCGTTCACTTGCGATTGCAGTGACAGAGATGATATTTATCGAGTTGCAGCAGAAATCAAGCAGAATGTCGGAGATGTGACGATCCTCATCAATAACGCTGGAATTGTCTCAGGAAAGAAATTTTTAGATTGCTCTGATGAAATGATTCAAAAAACATTTGAAGTGAACACAATGGCTCATTTTTGGGTAAGAAAAGTTTAGAGAAATTTTTGGTGCATGTTTCTGATTTTGAGCGATGATATTGAGTAGCTTGCTTATTGGGATGATTCCTATTGGTTGATTCCAGCTGAAAATAAGGCTTGTGTAATTTTTGTCATGATAACATACATCAAAAGCAGAAGGGTTCTCTTCTTAAAATCATTTGTTCGCTGCTGACATCAAAGGTCTAAAATATTTTTTAGATAACAAAGGCATTTCTACCTGCAATGTTTGAGAAAAACCACGGCCATGTTGTAAGCATTGCGTCTGCTGCTGGTCTCTTTGGTACTTCTGGACTGTGTGACTATTGCAGTTCCAAGTCTGGAGCTTATGGCTTCAATGAGTCCTTACAGATGGAGCTGTCGGCCACAGGAAGACATGATATTCACACGACAGTTGTTTGTCCATTTATTATCAACACTGGCATGTTTGATGGCGCAAAAACAAGGTGGGTATTGGGGATGTTATGAAACACAATTGTTGGAGCCTGTTTGTGGGACCTTGTCAGGCAGTTACAGGGTTTCTCAATTAATAACCAACTAAGTATATACTACAATATGATGATAGTAAAAACCCAGAGCGGTCCTAGATTTGTGGAGTATCACAACAGGGTAAAAATTTCAAGGTCAATTTTTGACCTGGATCCCAAAATATCTCTCGTTGACCCCGTGCCAGAGGTTACATCCTGTATATTGCATTGACTGAATGCTCTCTAATTTAGGTTTCCTGCACTTCTTCCCATACTGGAACCAGAAGATGCTGTGAATAGAATCATGAATGCGATATTGACTAACCAACGGGTCTTAATCATGCCACGGATATTGTACATTCTTCTGATTATAAAAAGGTTTGTTATTGAGGTTCTTGCTTTCCTTGTCGGCCCCCCTTTTTTTCTCCTCCCTTGTCCCCCCTTGTTTCCTCCTCCCCCTTGTTTCCTCCTCCCCCTTGTTTTCTTCCTCCCTCCCTTTAAAAATGTGCTATCACTACTAAAATGGGTCCTGGCTATGTCCCTGCATGAACACATCCATGCATTAAAATCACAGACTAGCAAGAATGGAAAACTATCACTTTCATAAATTGGTTTGTATACCATTTTTTATTCTCTGGGTATATTTGAGTTACTTACCCTAGGTATATTTGACTTACTGGTATATATATGTGTGCTGATGGAACAAAACATCGATATCATTATTTGCCAAAGTATTGTAGCACAATAATCCAAATTATGGTATTGGATCAGATATGCTAACATGTATTTTTATCTCCTTAGTGTCCTGCCTCAGAATGCCTACATATTAGTGTCAGAATTCTTTGGAGCAAGTGCCTGCATGGATGACTTCAAGGGCAGAGCTGACAAAAAAGATAGTTAATTTTGAGAAGAATTATTGGTGCCCTCAGAATCCATACAAATTGACGCATTTCATATAAATTCCAGTTTATTATCTAATCACAAAGACCAGATAGGGAGAAATGGAGCCATAATATGCCATGTAATATGTAACTTTATTTTTACTCTTAGAAATCTTTAACCCTCAGGTTCTAGTTTTTAACCTGTGTACTTTTTAGTTCTGTAGTACAGTCCTATAGCATTTTGAGCCTGCATTCATTATTTTATTGTATAATTCTGATAGTTTCAGCGTGCATTTGTAGTATTGTAATTCATAAACTGGTTACTTTTTGTAATTAATTGCATATACCAAAATATATATATATATATATATATATATATATATATATATATATATATATATATATATATATATATATATATATATATATATATATATATATATATATGTATATTTTTGTTTATTTTGAACTATATATGTGCTGTATTTTATTTTAATACGTGTACCCATTATTGCTAAAATAGTATTTTAATAATTATTTTGAGTGAATAAACTTTTGAAACGAGTGTTTTTGCTTTCAAAAATTACTCCACAAAATTAGCGGTAAATTGGACTTTTCAACTAAACGCTATGCCAAATTTAGATACTTTTGATACTGGAACAGATGTGTGCTCTTTAAGGTATCCATTCTACGCCCATTGCTGCGCTCCACGTAGATCAGACACATTATGTTTATTAGAGACACTATTAGGGTAGGGCTGGGCTGCTGGGGGCGAAAAGGAAGCGCGTAGACAGGTTAAACAGAAATGCACACATCAAAAATCTATCCAAGTGACTTGTCTTCTGCGTTATGGAACATGTTAAGTTGTTGGATTCATTTACTGAATTATTTTCCAGAATGTTGTATTACAATAATATATTAATAAAGACACGTAGATAAGAGTTTTCTTCCCAACTTTTTTTCAATTGCGAAGTTTTCCTTGCCATTTTAGTTTGATATGTGTTATGTAACATTTACATGTAGCTAGTTAGGAAATAATATATTAGTTGTGTTTGTCAATGTTTTAAAATTTTGTTTTCGGCCACAAGACGCAGGGTTATTTTCCCCTGGGTAGAGTAGGGTGTAAGGCACTTGTTTTTTCCCTCCACTTTAATCTTTGGTGACACAAAGCTTGAAGTTTTGAACTTGAAGTTCCCCTTAGAAAATATTCGCCAAAAACTCTCTAAATCATCGTGGACACTGGACACAACTGCTCGCCCTTTCAGGAATTGTCTGTTTAGCGATGGCCGACGATCAGACATTACTATATGGGTATCTATGGATATACCCGACTTGGTGGTACAACTGGCCCCGATTATGAGGTCAGAAAAAAACTGGTTCTGCATAATTTAGCATTCGTCAGCAGGGCGTAGCTCATGACGTTTTCGAGATTTTATCAATATTGTCTAAAGTCACAAGAACGGAAGAGCATAGCAAAATGTCTACACATCGATTTAGCTGTAGTCACTTCAAATGAAACGGAAGACCTTGGACATTGCATATTTCGCGTTAATATTTTTATAAGTTTACCGTGTTGATAAGCCAGTAGGACAATTGGTCTTTGCTTGTCTAGAAGCTTTGCTCATCTTGAAGCAAATTAAACTTTGTGGTTTGGGTTATAATGAATTAGGAAAAAAACAAATTGTAGTTTTGATTAAATTTTCCAAAAATGACAACAATTCATGTTATCAGTAACCAGTTGATTTCAATTCTGACTTTCCCCCCAACTGGGGGAATATCTTATCAAGAATCTAGCACAAAAATGCCACATTTTCCGGTAGAAATAATCCGGAAAATGTCTACGAAGAATCAAAATGCATTATTCGTGGCCACACCTTCAACGAAGCTTCAACTATTCTTTTTTTTGAATACGCGGAAATCGTTTGAATTCTTACATGTCTCTTCGAGTCTTGAGATATCATGGTGCAGTTCATATACAATCAAGATAATGTGTGTACACGATTGATAATTATAATGTTTCCGCTCTCTCTTGTTTACTTTCGGCCAAATCGATTTTAGAGCCTCGAAGACGCAAGAAGCCATAAAATGGCTGATGATTTGCGTATTATGCTAATAAAACTTTTATCAACTATTAAGTGAACGGGCATTTCTCCTATTGTATTGTGCGCATGAGGTACAAATTATGTAAAATTGACGCGCATGTAAATAATAGTATGATATGTAAATAAGGTGCACGTGATTATGCAATAAAGATTTTTCCAATATCTTGTACAGTAAATTTTGCGCAATTTTTTGTGAAATCTAAATAAGTTGTATTTAATAAGCGCTAACTTCATCTCGACATAGGTTATCTGAAGTTAAAACGTATCACAATCAGATGCGCATATGTACAGAAGCGATAAGGCTAAAGTGCTAGAATAGCATTTAAGTTTGATGGGAATTGTGAGAGGAGTTATCAATCGAAAAACGTGGGAGAGCGAAATCTTTCACATATTGTGACTTTATCGACTCACCGCAAGTCTAAACAAATATCGTATAATGTTTACAAAAGCCTTGGGAAATATACCATTTTGAATATGCCTGATCGCACTAACATATTGACTATCTCGACAAGAGCGACGATTAACAAACATTGGAGTCCTTTATCGTGGTTTATAGCATGATAGATAACGCCTGATAGTTTCTATTAAAATTCACAAACGCTGCGCGCACATCTGGGCTTAGTTTGTGCGCGTGTTTTCCTAGCAGTATTTTAATAAAGTGCGTCTCGCATTGCGCGCTTGCGAAGAACACGCTGATAATTCTCATGACAGTTTTCGCGCAATAATGGTCGCATTCCCTTCACACCAAATGCGTGTGAAATGTTTAATACTGCAATCACGCGGACTTGATGAAAATAAGCTACTTCCCGGTTTAAACGGTCACAGTGCGAACGTAAATAGTGCTCTAATAGCCGCATAAACGACGCAAATGTCGCAGCAGCACGGGGCAAAATGGTTCGTTTAGAACTCGAAATTTCCAGCTGTGCACACAATGAAAATACGCGAGGTTTGTGGAGCACTATCGTACGATCGCCAGTAGAGGTAAACTTGCATTTATCAGAGCGAGAAATCGATGGTTGTAATATAAAGACATTTTGAATAGTGTGACCATTACGCACGCGGCTGACTCGTGAGGGCCGCTAATTTCCGCCCCAAGAATCTTTTCAAAACATCCACTCACTTCTCGCCAAAAATCTGGTTATGTTTCTTTAGAAGACTCATCATAATTCCTTGTTGACATAGACAAAAACATGCCTCCTACAAGGTAGCTTAAAACAAGACGTAGATACATTTCAACCCCGCGGTTGTAAGACATGTAATTCCACTTAAGGGTTCGAAGGGCATCGCAGGTTATTTAGTTCGCTTAAAGTCTGCCTGAACAGGCCGAACTTGCGAGAGCCTTTCATCACCAAAATTCTCTTACGCTCGGAACATGTCTACCCAAGAGTCAAGGAGAGAGGGACTCATTTGCTGTGATATCCGATGCGTTTGCTAAGCTATGGACTCTTTTAGCGGCTGTCTTATGTTTTCAACCTCAAATATGTAAAGCCAATTTAGAGTGTTTTAAAAAACGATTAACCACGCCAGCCTAAAATGCGTATATATCATTTTAATGAGTTTTCTAACGTTAGTTAAAAACTTACTTGTAATAAATAGTGCATATTTTTGCTTAGATATATTATTTATTTACATAGATTAGACCACAATGTTCAATGTTATCCTTTCCCACTCCGATAACGTCATGCAATGTGTTTTGTATATGTCGATAAACTGCAAAAAAGCGCTCAACAAATGCCTGTGTGGACGTTTTGATGTGAACCAAATGTTGTGCAAAACCTCGAAATCTTTGAAAATAGAGGGAGTCATTTAGGACCGTTTCTAGGTGAACAACAGACAGAAATTTAGCGAGTATTCGCAGATGCAGCGGCCAATATTGGCCGTTTCCTATGTTTTTCGAAAGTTTGCACAATTTCGGAAATATTAAGACAAATTTATTAGTCATAATGGGATTATGTGGCACTTTGCACGCAATTTATGCACGAGTTGGATAGTTAATCAGTTTCGCTGGACAGTACTTTCCTGAGCGCCACAATAATTGAGTTATCGTGACATAAAGTTAGATATCAAATCTCGTTCAGACATTTTTGACACAAAACTGTTTACTATCGCATACGAGAAATGAGCATTAGCGGGCGTTGATCAACATATTACACAAACACACATCATGGCCGCATCAGGATTTACATCCGAAACAAAGTCTCCATGATTCTGTAATTCTTATTACCTCAATGGTTTTTTATGTTTGTTTTACGGCCGACAGGATACAAGGCAAAGACACAAGGTCTGCAGAATGTCGTCTTTTTAGCGCTGTTAGCTTGGAATTTCTGTTGCTTTTAAACTGTCAATTCCTTGAATCTCCCCTCCGGGGCACTGCAAGGTACGGCGTACGCGTTGGTCAAACTTTAAACAATCCCCAAGGCATTTTCGCGCAAGACGTTGAGTATCATTTGCAGCCGCAGCTCTCAACAACCATATCCTCGTATTTCTTATAAACCACGCTGTCTCCCTTGTCTAAAAAGAGCATGCTTAGCCCGGAGAGTTTGTGCGGAACGCAACAGGCAGGCGGAATACCGCGACGTCTGTCTGTGTAATGTACTGTGGTTTGTACCATAGCATGATTCGATGGTTTTAGATGTTCAGGAATAGGGTACTTGCAAATTCCCTGGCAATAGTATGCATTGTATCCTCGTGGCGCTATTATCCATTCAGACCAGCCAAGCAGAGTGAAATCAACGTATAGTTTCTTTCGATTACACAAAGGCTTTCTCCGTTTTCTTCGTTTCGTACTGCGCTTGACACGATTCGTACTCTCCTCGTCAGATCCCAAGACAATTTTCTTACTTTCTGATCTACTCTTGTCCTCAGCTGCATCCTCTTCATCAGTCGTAGGCACTCGTGATCTTCCGTCATCCGTGAAACTGACCAACAACGCTCGCTTAAAATGGGCACGTCCTTTCTCCGTCAGGCCAAAAACGTACGCGGGCATCAAATATCCCGTCCGTACCGACTCAACTTGCAACTCCAAATAATGCACAAAGTTGGAATCGTTTTGCCACAGTCGTAAAGCGTCCAATACTTTAAAAACCTTCCAACTTTCGACGGTACTATCACGGATATCGAATAGTACAGAATCCAGCAACACCAACTTAGTGTGCGTATAAATCTGCGAGTTCCATGCGTGTTGCACAGTTTTCCTGTAGTACAATTTGACGCGATATTGCGTTCCGTGCGCCCAAGCGTACTTCCATTCCAAACCGCTAGACAAACGCAACAGACGCAAATCGGCCGCAATGATTTTCTCTGTTCTCGGCAGAGCGGAAATATTAAACGCGTAGATCTGATGAAATTTCATTTTACCTTGGCTGTCATCGTTCCCTAGAGCAGAAAAACAACGCTGTTTGTTAACGGCCAATTCACATTTTGGTCCTGGCATGATAAAGCAATGCCAAAATACTAGATCTATGTTTATTTTGCCCTCGTATGTGGCCATTCAAGAGCTTCGATAAAAACGACTTAAACTTTGGACAAATGACCTTGCCTAACAATGTCGCAATTATTCTACATCTAAAAGAAGACTACATTCTCTAATGAACCTGAGAGAAGAGAAATATTGTGCATGGCAGAGATATTAGGTATCACTGAGTTTTACTTACCAACATCAACAAATCCACGAATGGTATTCACGCCATTCCTATCCGGTTTCCTTCGTGACATTTTTTCATATATTTGAATCATATATTGGTGCGGAATTATCCCATGTCTGGGTTTGGGTAGCTCGTCCATGCCTAATACATTCAACATCTGTCGGGTAGTCTCTTGACTAGCGACGCGTTCATGATTTTTTACCTTGTCGAACTGACCATCGACTCTCGCATACTGAATTGCTTTTGACTCCAGCAAGCCTCGCGCGTAGACCGAGCTCATTAAAACAGCAAATAAAATAGTCCTTAAAACACTGGACGCGAAACGAGTTCGTGGTTCGTTAAAGCGGCACACTCTCTCCATCCCCATGTAAACAAAATCTTCTCCTAAAGATCCAATGCAGTTCGTCCTTCTTTCCAACTCGTATTCAGTTGACACTGTAAAGGCACAAAGGAATCCAGTTAGTTCCCAAAAGCTGGCTCGCATAGACTGCAGGACCGACTGACCGACAAAGCGTATTTATTTGCAGTCGTACTAATTAGTTAAAATATGGTTATATTTAAGGAGTTGATTTTGATCGATATGATGGATTGCTGCGTGAGTGATCGAAATCTGCGTAATACGATATGGAATGGCTTCGTATTTATGTTCGCCTGCATCTCAAGTCCTCGCGTTGATTGGACAAGACCAGTTAAAGCGCGTCAACACAAGGATTAGCTAGCATGAACCTAAGTACACAAACAGCGCTAGATATATATTTACTGTAATCAAAACTCCACTAATTCCTTTAATTCTTTTAACCATTAGACTTTCACATAACTTGGTTTCGTATTTGGCTAATGCTTTAAAAATGATAAGCTGGGTTTTCGGTCGTGTTTTCGCGATACATCGTGGCAAGGCCTCGCAGAACTATTAATTAATTCAGTAACATGTACAAAGTGAGATGGATGCAAACTGTTCCGTTCCAAATATTTGCAAAGAGTGGAAGGATCAGTCCTTTGATACAAAAGAAGATCAACGAGGCTTGGTCTTTTTTTTCGTCGCCACTGTCGATAATGCTGTCAAAAGCGTACAAAAACGTAGGATCTTTCGCTACCTGAAACGATTTGAACAGAATTGGACGCTTTGAGCGCCATAAACTTCCGACGAAATGTCTTTGTTGGAAACTTCAAATGTTGCTTGTATCATTTCAGGTAGTGAAAGAACCATTGCGTGCCCTCGAAGTTTTTTTGGCTTTGCAAATCATGTCAGCGAATGACTGTCAAGGAAAAATTATGATCAATTTGGTCACGACCGGGAAAAGGTTTTTGAATTCTTGACATTGACATAGAAGACAATGAAAAGTTGGTAGTCTTTAATGCCAAAACTAGCTAACAATCTTATGTGACAGATAAATATGTAAATATAAATTTTACCAGGCTTTGTAGCTTTTCAGCTTCGTCGGCAATTCAAATATTTGTTTCTCACGATTCTTATAGGTAGCTAAAACCGTGGCTCTTTGCACAACTCTAAAAGCTAAAAATACAAAAGCTCCTGTAATCAATTTTAAAATTGAGAATGCTTGAATATTTCGCTAGTAAAATGACTAAAAATTGTTCAGATAAACTGGCTTAAGAATTAAGGTTGAAAAATGTCACTTATAGCGGTAACCGCATTTTTAATCACTATATATCAACACTTATTCAATGTTATATTCGCTCATATTTGGCAAGATTAGCTTTGAATCGAGTAGATGTTAACGAATTTATCTCCCTCGTACAAAACGTGGCACTTCCTTGTTGAAGAACTGATAATTTTTTAGTGGAATAGGAAGAATAGAAGGCGCAGTGATTGTGTGTTGGGTCAGGGGTCTTAAACGTCGTGTAAATGAGAAGGACAGTACTCAGGAAACGGCAAGGAATCCCACAGAATGTCGGAAATATTTTCCCAAATAAAACCTTAATGAAATAAACCTTTGTCAATAACCTATCTAAACACACATTGCATATTGCACACGAAACTGATACAGGTTCTTTCACTGTCTCAAACAATAACAGAATTCGATGTTTCAAGCGAAGGCTCTTTTGTCTGGACCTTGATTTAAACTGTTTTTACACGGCGGGCGGCGTTAGCCAATTTGAGTTTGTCTAAATTAATAATCCACAACAGCTAAAATCTGTCTCGTTCAAAGAAGAAACAGCACTTAAAGCACACTAATAGCAATGCTAGAACTTGGCTCGGCAAAAAGGTGATTTGAATCAAAATACCTTAACAAATGTCGGCTGCATTGTCATGCAGGAATAGATTTGGACCGTAGTGGGGGCCTCTTCAACAAGTTATCAGGGAAATTATCTTAGCAAATATTAGCGCTTATCTACAAGACCAACAATTGTTTAAAGTTATGTGAGATAAAGAACCGCTACTTGGAAGAATTAAGACCCTGTTGGGGCCAATGTCGGGATTGGGAAACAATTGGATGCCGGAATATAATAAGGTTTTATCTTGTGAAGATATCTGCCGAGCTGTGACATGTGTAGGAGTGAATTTGTTTCACAAAAATTTCGAGTTCAATTTGTCAGGATGTCTTTGTTATCTGTTTGGCACCTTGTTCAAAAAAAACTTATTAATGACAAAGTACAATATAGGACATGTTTTGAGGAAATACATCTTGTAAACTCAATACTCAAGTTAAAACTGCCTTATAATGGTTTTGAAATAAAGCCGAAATACTACAGTTTCAAACGTTTGTCTTCTTTTTAACTCGAGTATATTGAGATTACAAGATGTATTTCTTCGGAATATTTTTTATTTTGTATTTTATCAAATTGTCTTCTGTTCAAGTGTTATACACCATCAAATATAAGATATCTTTTGAATTATCGTAATACTTTCTCCACATGTTTGTCCAACTCGCTTCCCAATTACATTTTAAGGAATTAAGTATCTAGAATTGTCCACAAAGACCGCTCCTAACAAATCTTTGTTTTCATTTTCTAAGTGTAAGAATTTTAAGTTTTCTGTACAAGAGAAAAATGAGGCAAAAATAACACGATTACTAATCTATCCTATGCCACACATGATCGAAACAACGAACACTTGTACAAATCTTCATTAACAATTCTTCACTTGGACAAAGACAAACATATTTTCTTCCTGTGAGCTGCCTGCAAAAATGTTTCATGAAGAAAACACACTCATGAAGAATACACAAAAGAAATATTGAGCGTTAAGGGGCTGTACATGTAACTTTAACTTTGATTTTCTCATCTTAAACAGATTTATTTTCACAATTGCTTCACTTATTGCTCTATAAAATTCTAGAGTTTCACAAGCCATTTCTAACCTTCAGGTCGAGTTTGTATATCCCATACAACACGGCCACTCGTGTTGTGAGTAGTACATATAACACGGTGATTATTTTAAGAACATTTTATCAACACACAAACAGAATAAAGGATGGATTATCATGCAGTGAGTTAATTAAAGAGCCTGTGATGTGCAAGAACACGTTTGAACCAGCACTGTACTTAATTTCAGCTTCTCTGTTAGTACAATAAGTCGATACTACAAGAACATGGAAAATTCTAAACACAAGGTCAACCGTAGGAACCATTTAGCATATCATATATACATGTGGTATATGATGTCCATGTATAGAAACTACAAATGGACGCATTAGATTCTACTTGATATACAACAAGCGTGAAGAATGAGAATGTGACAGAGTACCAGAATGTGTTTTACCTCTACGCTATTCAGATTTATCATTGCACACAAATTGGTTATCACTGCCCCTCAATAACTTGGCCGCCAAGGCCGCCATTGACAACCAGGAGCCACAAAAGTCATCCATTTTTAAACGCTGTTTTCAACTTTCAATCCTAGATAAACGTCCTTTTAAACCTGTTTAAAGCTAGAAGATGTTTAACTTAAAACAGGGTTAAAAGGGTGCTATTCTATGGTTAAAAACCGCGTTTAAAAATGAGTGACTTTTGTAGCTCCTAATAATTAATGGTGGCCTTCAATTTGGCTTCAAATATGACGACCACGTTGTCGTTTGAGGTATAATTATGTAGAGTGCTCCACCTTAAATAATTCTTGGACGCTGTATTTTTTAAGGATGTAACACTATAACCTCAATTGTGCTGCTGTTTGGAAACATTGTGCCTTCCGAATTTAACGCGATGGGTTGAAGTGCAAGGAAAATAACTGGTATGTTGACAAAAGAAAACTAGGAGAATTTTTTTCTATTGTTTTTTAGAATAAATTCTCGTTGAAATAACAAAGTTACTTCCACACTCGATACAGGATTTCCTATTTAAACTTAAGCTAAGCTCGGATTATCTATGTTAATCCTTCAAAATCGGAAGTTGCAAACAGCTCGAGGCAAAACTGAAAAAAATGAGAGATCAATAATTATCGGATTGAAGGATCATCTCAGGCGCGATGACGTTTCGTTGCTAGGCAATGAGTGCATAATCTTGTTACTGACTGTAGTAGTGATTGCTCATGCGTTTATTTTGCGGATTTTTATTATTGAATAGATTTCAGACTATATTTTGGACTTTGGACATTTTTCAGGAAGTTCAGACCAAAACCGCGACAGCTCATTGTAGAATACTAGCTACACTAGACCACCACGTTTGAGATATCTTTTCAGGTAGTTCAGACACAAACCACGACAGCTTGCTGTAGAATACTACCTACACTGAACCACCACGTTTGAGATATCTTTTTAGGTAGTTCAGACACAAACCACTACAGCTTATTGTAGAATACTACCTACACTGGACCACCACGTTTGAGATATCTTTTTCAGGTAGTTCAGACACAAACCACTACAGCTTATTGTAGAATACTACCTACACTGGACCACCACGTTTGAGATATCTTTTTCAGGTAGTTCAGACACAAACCACGACAGCTTACTGTAGAATACTACCTACACTAAACCACTACGTTTGAGATATCTTTTTCAGGTAGTTCAGACACAAACCACCACAGCTTATTGTAGAATACTACCTATACTGGACCACCACGCCCATTTAGCCTATAAGGAGAATTTTTTACATTACAGCAAAGTTTCTATTCTTAACTGCGCTCGGTGACTGAACAATTTTCCTGTGTGGGTGTAATTGGGGAAGCCTCAACGGAGACAGTTCAAAATGAAAACAAATGACCTAATTCAAAAAAGTATCTGGTTTGGGAAAGCCTCTCAAAAAACAGCTGGAGTTGAAATAGCTCAAATTCATGGGCGGAGATTCGTTAAAAAACATTTTAAAAACTTTTAAAACCATTAACTTGTTTATCAGAAGGCTTGGTTTGATATGAAACATTTGCTTAACGTCTCACAGTGCCGCATTCCTCGCGCTCCATCGGCTTAGTTGCGGATTTGGAAAAAAAAATATCGAATTATCGAACTGATTGTTTTTCAAATGACATCGTTAGTTTAATTAATCTGAGTGAAAACAACAGTTTTATTTATAAATGCTCGTTAAAAGTTTGAGGAAATGTCAAGTATCAACATGATTTGTGTCAATATAGAAGTTGAAGATTCACCAACAACTAAATAAGCTAACCTTTCCTATGTTCGTACCTAAAACGCAGATCTGTACGCCAACCTGGCAAGCTATACCGGCTTCATGTACAACTACACAAAAAAAGCATCTAATTTTTGGTTTTGTTTTTATTCTGTAATTCGCCCATCAAAAACAGCGTTTTGTCACTGGAATCTGAAACACGCCGTTTAGTCTTTCTTATCATCAAATGCCATTTCTCTGTTACATATCTAAGTCACTCAAATCTCATGATAAACAAGTCCTTTTTGGAAATGATTATTAATAGCTTATCAGGTTTTTGGGGTGTTGGTCAAATTTTGGCTTCACTTTTGAGTAGTTATAGTCTTACTAGCATAATCAAAGATAATTTCTCGGTAAGATATCTAGGTCTTTCAAATCTCATAACTGTCACACCCTTTTTGGAATGGATTCTAACATCACAACAAGTGGTGGGGTGTTGGCAAAATTGTGCTCTTACTCCACAAGTACTTTCTCGCCTATACCATCCGGATTTGACTCCAATACTACTCGCCGATACTTAATTTCTCCCACTTTTTACTCTGATTTCATCACTTGTGAGTCGACTGATTATATGTTTTGTTACGTCTGAATTTGAATCGATTAAAGACTAGATGACGTACAAGCAGGCAGAACATGCAGTATCAATTTAATAACTAACATCATATACTCAGCATACATAGCTAACATCTATACTCAACATATATGGAGAGTTATTTGCATCGACGTGACTAAATGTGGGCATTCTCTAGAAACATTTCAAATGCCTACTTGTAATTTTTTTATAATTTTTTTAAAACTTTTTTAGCGATAAGATTTTGATATCAACAGAGCCATGAAAAAATGGCTTAATCTTATACTTGTGCATATACTGATATAGCCATACTTTAAACAGTTTAGCATATCTTATCTAAATTGCCATTCATGGTATAGCCGAAGGTCAAAAATGCACTGCGTTTCTTAGCCCGCTCGTATATATATAGCATGTAGAGATTTGTGGATATTGAATCCTAACAGGTTTAACATTATTAACAAATTCCATTGACATTTAAGACAACTGTTTGTGGTTTTGAAAGTATAGGACTTATAAAAGGAATGTATGAAGTATTTATTAACTGCGACTGAATTAAAATAGAATGGTATTTTAAATGTGGTGGTCTAATGTAGGTAGTATGGTGTAGTATTCCACAATAAGCTGTCGTGGTTTGTGTCTGATTTACCTGAAAAAGATATCTAAAAAGTGGTGGTCCAGTGTAGGTAGTATTCTACAATAAGCTGTCGTGGTTTGTGCCTGATTTACCTGAAAAAGATATCCCAAACATGGTGGCCCAGAATAAAACAAATTCCGAAAATAGACATCTTGTATTCCTGATATTCAAGAAAAAACACGAAAACGAATATCAGGAATACAAGACGTCTATTTTCGGAATTTTGTTTTTTTTACTTAAGTCGTCTGCTTGTCGTGGTTTTATGGTGGTCCAGTGTAGGGTAGTATTTTGAACTGAAACACAAAAAAGATTCTATTCGAAAATGCTAGCACAAATCGACACTGTTTACATTGACTTTATAATTCACATCATATGGAGCCAAGAAAGTCTTAATAAAGACCGTAATATTGGTAAGTGCAGAAAGCTCATAACCTGACCCATTTTTCAACTGCAGCACTTAAGGCAATTTTCTTCGACTTTTTACATCAACAAGTCATCGATGGGGCTATATATACCCTCTTGACTCAAGTGGAGAATACATCTCCTAGTGATTATCGAGCACGGATATAAAGAGAGCGACGTTTCAACGACTTTTGTAAACCTTTGCTACGTTATTGTTACATTTATATGACATTAATTAAATCACGCATTCGGAAACCGATAACAAACAGCGAAGCGCGCGCGCGTATTTTGGTAACAATTTTAGCATTATTTGCGTTTTGCACAATTACCTTGAATCGCGTCAACATAAGTTTCCTGTCGGGCCAGCATGTGCAGTGAGCAAGTCCTTGATAGCTTAAAATTTACGAGCACTTGCGAAAGAACAGTTTAGTGCTAATTAAAAACTACCAGTCTGTCGCAATCTAGATGTTCACAGACACTCAAAAAAGGGGACTGGAAATGCGGGCTAAAGGGCCAACGTTGCCCAATAGCACATCCTTCATACGGCCCGGCATGCTTTAGAAATATCGCTATATTATATGTAACTAAAAACGTTTTAGCAGAACATTCAATCGTGAATTTTGGCCTTGTTAACTCCCTGACCCTTGGAAAGTTTGACAAGTTGATAGTTCCATAGCAAAATGTGTAGATACAAAGTCCTAGAATATATTGAGTGTGAAGTTCCATTAGGAAAAGCTTATCAGCCCTGCCCGTTCACAGATGACACTATAGCGCTCTCGTATGCGTTTTCAGTCCGTTTTTACACGAATGTCTATCACACATAGACACGTCATGCTCGTGAATGATGTCGTTTGCGTTTTCTTTCAAATTGTTAACAAGTTTCACAATACTTACAGTGGTACTTCTTAAATCTTTCAAACTGTTTCCTCCAGTACTATATACAGCTTGAGTCTTTTGAATATTTCACGGAGCACAATTTTCACACCACAGCTCTACAAGAAGGCACACGATACTGATAAGATACGACCTCTTTGATGATTCAGTTAACGTGAACAACTTTGTATAAAACACCTCAAAGTCTGACAATCTGGAGAGCCTATTGTCGCCGAAGTGCCAGACAGTTGTCGAAAAAAGTGAAGGAAAACGACAACGCCGGAGTGCCGACTGTGAAAACGATCTTCTAAACTGTCTAATATATCAAAGCAATAAGTCATGATTGTCGCACGAACTGCCCCAAGTAGATATTCAGGCCTGCCCAGCGCAGCTTAGAAATTAAAATTAAACTAAATCTCTCATGTCTATATTAGCTTGTCTCCAAAGATAAGAGCACAACATGCAATCAAAAGATTAGTTCTTTCTCTGCAAATGGTAACTGACCACTATCTCTTGAATTACACGACAAGGCTTGGTGTAACTCGGTACCTTCTGGGCATCAGCTCAGAAGTATATCAAGAAACGAAGAAGCTAGGCACCTGTAATTCTCAAGATTAATGCGACAGATTTTGTGCATAAGAGTTCTACATATAGTTGCGTCAGTTATGTGCTTATTTCCTAGTCGCGTTCATCTGATAGTTTGATAACTAAACATGTTTTTAATCAGCAAAAAAATTCAGAAGATATCGCACAATCTTTGCTATACAACTAAACAGACGCAACCACGGCTAATAACAGTTCTGAGTTCTAAATGTTCCTTACCTTAGAGAAAGTGTTAGTGTCTTGTAGACGCATCCATATAAAGTAATGTCGTTAGGAATTACGCACGTCCTTTTATTTGGGTTCTAACTTGCTCTCAGCGCACGGTGACAGATGGTATAATTTGGTAAATATCAATATAATATGTCGACAATTCGACATGCGAATGATTTATGTTGAACGGATGACATTTTAAGCTTGTAGAGAAAATGTATGAAATGCCTTTGGCAACGCGTTGTTTGGAATGCGAGCTAAGAATGGGCGATAAACATTTAATGAGCTAAAATTGGATTGTATTAAATGCAGCAAAATGGATTGCTAGAAGCGCGCACTTAAGGCATGCGTCTGCATACGACCAGTCAAAATATGAAGCGTGACTAAGTTCTGCTTTTAGCCGCATTCCTTCACATCATGTTATACGCACTGGGTTCAAATTTGTACGCTTACACGACGTCTCAGAACCTGTAATTCAAAATCCCATCTAATCACTTGAGAACAAAGACTTCAAACACTTACATCATTAGTTCTTGGGTAAGAATTGAACTTGGCTTACCAGGTTATCTTATCCCTTTTTTGACCTTCTTTCATAAACACCTGCACAACTATGGCAGATCATCCCACGCGAAAATTAGTTATCCGACGTTTTCTCACAGGCTGTTCTCGTTATCTTATTAAAATTTTAAGTTTAAAATCCTTGTTTTTTTGGCATATTTTTGACTCGTTATTCAAATGAACGAGTTTAGTCTGCCGGCTGTTTTGTGTAAACTAATCTCTTGCCTAAATAGACATATACAATGACTTCAGTCATTATGTACTCTGCTTGTTTGCTTAAGCTATCATTGATGGCGAATATCCGCAAAAGAAGGTTAGGCAACTGTGATACCCCCTTCACCCGCACAGTGCTGCGGGATCAGTAAGTTAGAGTGTGAGGAATGAGAGGGTGTAAATATTGAGAGCCTCGAGTGAAAACGTCTCAAACGAGTTGCGGCAATGTAGCACTGGTTTAAAGCTTTGCCTTAACCTGTGTTATAGTACTATGTACGGCTAAAAAAATATGATGTCGTAGATTAAACTCACAGAATGAAACAACTCTTAGTTTCTTTACTTTCGTTTCTTTCAAAAATGAAGAAACCAACACAACTACGCAAACAAGATTTCTAAAGAAATATGTACCATTCTAACTCAGAACTGAACCATCCTCAGAGATATGAAAAACTAGATTCATATTAATCTAACGCTGCAGAGAACAACGAAAAATTCTGGTTATTCAATTGATAGAGCGGCAGTCTAGAAACCCAAATATGCGAGTTCAAATCCTGTTCAAATCCTGTTCTCTGCAGTACAGTGTCAGATTAATATGAATCTAGATTTTTCTTTAATAGGAACAAGCTCCCGGAAATTTGCCTTAATGTTGCAAGAACGCAGCATTGCCTCACCCCCATAACGCTACGTTATATTTGGACAATTCCACGCGCATTTTATTCAGATCTGTGTAGATATGCGCGCATCTAGTCCGATGTTCTGTGAACGCAGGTGCGTATCGCCTCAAACATTTCTAATTTTCGGGCAGGATGTGCCTTAAATGAAGCTAAACTTTCGGTCTCTACCGCAGCAATCAATCTCAATTAAAACTCAAAACCGAACCGAGATTTATTGACAATTTAATTTGTTCTCAGCAAGGGTATGTTTGAGGTAATTTTCAAATCATTTATCAAACGCAGCATAAATCACCTCGCTGACAAGCGCGCATGTTTTTCCAGTGTGCGCGGTCTCAGCGCAAGAGTGCGCCAGGAAAATGGAGCCCCTTCTCTAAGCTGTGAACAAATTACGTGCGATATCCGATGCCGATATGTTACACTATGTTGTAAAAATAACAAACATAACTTTGGATAGCCATAGAAGTATCCAAAGAAGTCAATATTGGAATAAGATGACGATGTTTTCATAATAAAATATGATTTATGGGACGAGCATGTTTGTGGCTGAGTTAAATTGGCGCGACTGAACACCACAGTGCCTCAACCTCTGCCTTGGTGCTTTAACTTCCGCCCGTAGTAACACTAGTGCTATAAGAAGAGGTAGGAAAACCAGTGTAGAACTGCGCGGGTAAAACTATGAAATAATTAAATAAACTAAACTAAATTAACATTATTTATGCTAAATAATTCTATCATGCATTCTAAACTGTTCTTTCTAGAGGTCCATCAAGGATCATCTCTTATTGATACAGTGTTACTACAGGAGGAAACTTAAACTAAACTAATTTTATTTATAGCTCTATCAGTTTTAAACTGTTCTTTTCAGAGGTCCAGTAAGGATAATCTCTTATTGATCCAGTGTTACTACAGGAGGAAACCTAAACTAAACTAACTTTATTTATACTGGATAGCTCTATGAGTTCTAAACTGTTCTTCCTAGAGGTCCAGTAAGGATCATCTCTTATTGATCCAGTGTTACTACAGGAGGAAACCTAAACTAAACTAACTTTATTTATACTGGATAGCTCTATCAGTTCTAAACTGTTCTTCCTAGAGGTCCAGTAAGGATCATCTCTTATTGATCCAGTGTTACTACAGGAGGAAACCTAAACTAAACTAACTTTATTTATACTGGATAGCTCTATTAGTTCCAAACTGTTCTTTCTAGAGGTCCAGCATAAAGATCACCTCTTATTGATCCAGATTAATTACAGGAGGAAACCTAAACTAAACTAACTCAACTTATACTGGATATAACTCTAGGTATTAGTTTTAAACTGCTCTTCCTCGACAATGATAAATCCTACAGTTTTCTAGAAGATTCTTAATTCTCACACTTGGTCCTTTTAAATTTCCTTTTCTGCTTTTTTGAGACAACTTAATCCGTTTCCGAGAATGATGCTTTGAGATGTGAATAAAGATGAGACACTTCCAGAATGTCTTCCAGTTGGTCTTCATGAGTGTGAAACTGTGAATACACATGACTTCACACTCGATACGTCCAAATTTGGCAAAATTTGCCGATTTATAAATTAGGTAGATAAGATCCTTACTTGTAGCTAAAGGTGAAATAAAACTGTCAGCAATATCCAGGACTGGCAAAGGCCAAAGGGCGCCTCTGACAGCACGTTACGACTCACGTTTGATGATTCTGAGTTAGCCGATACCAACTGCTCGTTTCAACATTTTGAACGTTAGCTAATAGTTAGACATAAACATAGGATCTCTCACTACCTGAAACGATGTAAGCAAAATTTGACTTTTCGAGCAAAGGCACTTGTCCCGAAGTTACTGGTGGCCCAACAGTGGGCTTTCGCTTGAAACATCCAGTTCTGATTCTATTGTTTTAGGTAGCGAAAGATCCTATGTTTTTGCGGGTGTCTAAATTCCCTTGATGACCTTGGGTATATTGTGGACGCTTCTAGATTGATAAATCAGGATAAATGCACTACGCATTGTCGTTGTGAAATTGTACACAACTATCCCGTGAATAAATGAAGAAAACTTTATCTGTCCTTCATTATCATTCATTATTGCACCAAAATCTGTTGACGTAATTTGAGTTAATTTTGATAAATCTTAATTTTGATTAAAGGGTTTTTTATCAAAGGGGACAGGAGCATTAAAAGGTAATTTGCAACAAAAATCATTTACACCAGTATGAAGAAGTTAGCATAAATTGCGTCTGTCGTTAACACTATATCCTCTCTTTTTTTTTACGCAGGAGTTGCAGATGTGGTGAAGGGGACAATTTTGACGTGGCCCCTGTGGCCAAGTTCAAGATGATGACAGAGTTGGCCGAACGACAAGGTAACCACAGACAGTCTGTGTTGTATTCACCCGTCCCAGTTTGGGCAATTAGGATTTTTTATTGGTATGAATATTTCAATTCGATTGCATGTTTTTGTCAAATATGTATACGTAAAAGAATACGTCTTGGAAATTTCTTTTTTCCAATACATTTGACTGGAATTTGGCACTGTACATGCAAAAATGCTCCCCTGCAGCCGCAAACTGGAGATTGCAATAAAATGTATACATGCTGCCAAATTTTCAAAAGCCATCATACTGATACTCAGAATGTCCCAACGACACGAGATTTTCAGGATAAACTATTTTGAGTGTAGAGAACTCAATTCTGATTTCTGAGTGCCATTTTTGGCAAAGACGCGTAGATAGTAAAATGGAGAATAAACTAATAACGTTATTCGGTCCGGTAACTATGTATATTTGCACGTCAATTGACGTGGAATGAAGGATGTTATTCCCAATTACCATGTTTGATTTTGAGCCTGCGAGTTTAAGGAATCTATCAATAAGGTACAAGCATCTCCCAGTTGGTCTTTCACGAGTGTGGAGACATTTGACTTAACACTTATAGTCCTAATTTGGCGAAGCTAAGTTTGTCACTGTGAAGATTAGAAAGGTCAGTTGTAATGATGATCCTTACTTGCAGCATAGATGATTTTGTCTATGCTTGCAGACAATAGCTAAGGCGGCTGGTATTCGAGCAAAAGAATCCCGATCAGCGAGGAAAAAAGACGGTTCGCAGACGACTCGTATGAAGTTGAACTTGATCGGTAACGGAGCAAAAACAACCAGTTAATGTTTCAATTTTTTAAAAAAATATAGAAATTTCCCGAATTTACTCTCTATGAGCAAATTCTGGAAATGTCTGCTGGGTAAATATATCGTACTTACTCAGTGTTGCTCGCTACAGTTGACAGTCAATTCGCCATAACCGTTGGAAACCAAGCTTGAAGGAGTTTGATATGTTCCCAAAGGCCGTTGCCCTTATAAATGAAAACACTCAAAGCAAATGCTATATCAGTAACAGCGGCTATCAGTTGTGCTTCTTATCTCTCCGAAGCTTCTTGCCAAATTAACCTACCGCGACGCAAGACAACAAAACATACATTTAGAAAAACACACACACCAATAAATCACCTTTAGGAGACTTTTACTGAAAAGAAAAATAATCAAAGGATGCGTAATTTTGACAAGAATCAAGGATATTTAACATGAATTGGATGTCTTGGATCAACAAACTTAACAGTTTTTGCTTTGGTTGTCTCCGCTGATAACGAATTTAAATTGTCAAGTGTTTTGCTAATTTATATCCTAAACATGACATGGCGGTCCAGTGTAGGTCGTATTCTATAAATAAATATGCAGCTATTTCAATTAAGGTTGTCTTTCCAAAAGCGTAAACTGCAGACTATGAGCGCGTGCGCCGCGTGGGACGACGGATTATTGTTGGTGTAGTAAGGAAATTATCTTTGTAGCAAGTAAATTTCCGTCGTAAGTTTCCTATGTACCCTCGTTGCTGTTTTGGTGATCAATTTATGTTTCGGTCACTAATATGATTCTATCCCCAAGTATCCCCTAACCCTAACCCTTAACCTTAATCAAACGCCCAACCCTAACCTCTTCTACCCCTAACCGTTGCCTTAGTTACCGAAACATAAATTGATAACCGCTGTTTCATAGAAATAATTTCGAGTTGAAGCAATTCATCCCTTGCACGCTCATAGTTTTGAGTTCACGCTTTTCGAAGGATATCATTTACTGAATTAGCTATATAAGGAATTAACATACTCAAAAACTTAATGAGATTAAAATAAAACTAGTTTCTCATACCTCTTAGGATGGTTCTGAAATACTATGAATAATAATCCCATCTTGTCAACTCAAGATATGAATTATTCAAATAACACATAAGTTGTGCCTCTCTAAGTTGTTGCTCTATTTTAAGGTCATTGTCACTAATTATTTACATGTGTGCTCAGACCATTGAACTACAAGTAAACGATAAGTAAGGGGGGGGGGGAATTGAAGCCAATTTGATTCAGAGTTTCGAGTTGAAATACTAAGCGTCACAAAATAGGCCGTATATCAAATGAAAGCTATTAGAAAGTTGTATTTGATGTAAATATTTTTAGGCTTTAGGTGAAAAACAAACACCTTAAACTTTTAAGGAAAATTTGCTGTATTTTTCAAAATTGCAGTTGTTTTCGTATTTTTTAGACATTTCTTTTTTGTCTAAAGTCTTGAATTTTTTGTATTACATATAACTTTTTATGGCTTCAATTTGACATACAGTCTGATCTTTGGCAATAAGTATTTCGTCTCAAAACTGAGAAAAACTAACTTGGCTTCAGCCCTTAACTGAACTTTTGTATTAAGTTAGCGTTCCAGTTGTATTACAGTTCACTGGCTCAGACCTTTAGAGTTGACCTGCAGTTGATCTCTCCACTAGTTTCTAGTGCTTCGAGGGTTTTGCTCCGGTACCCCTCCCCCCCCCCCCCCCCACTAAAAACAACATATCTAGGTCATGTCCACAGTTCGTGACTTTGAGAACGTTTTTGGCATTGGTATCAAAAGTGAAGCATACAAATATGGGCTGTTTGGAAGTCTTGTTTACTGAGCAATGGATACCGGAAGGAGGCGAAATTGTGATAAATAGAGGCGGCATATTTGGACAAAGTTCAAGACATACTTCAGTTGCCATTTCAAAACTTTAAAATCAGATAAATTAGGCAGTGATTTTTTAATTAAGAAGGAACTCCTTACGTGAGGAGTTGTTGGACTGTAGCGTGGAATAGCTGGGTTCAAGTTCCATTACGTTCCTTCAAATTAATTTTTCCTTTTTGTATTTTGATTTTTTTTTGTTATTTTTCTTCCTGTTTTTAGTCAACTTAATTTTGCTGTGATAAATATAAAGTTGGAATTTGATTAGATTAAATTAAATTAAAACCCGTACGTCGTACCAGGAAATTGAGCAAAAGTTGTCTTTGCTATATATATCACTGATTTGAATCAGTTGAGTTGCAATTTTTGGCAAATTCATAATTATTTCGACTTCGTATTCCTTGTTCCGCACCGATTTCGAGTAATAAAATTTAAAGGGGCGCGAGAAAGACAAGCTATTTTTTTTGCTGTCTAAAACAACAAGTAAAAATCTTTATTGCTTCTGCAGAACTTGGTTTAGATCTGCATTCTAGCTCATTTACAACACTCCATTTGCAGCTCTGGTTTAACACATACCGTTGTACTACTGGGGCATTGCTAACAACCTAGCTCAAGTATATAGAATAGAAAGAATATAGACAATAAACAGTACGGCCACTCAGCAGTGCAACATGTCCGCCTAATTTTATGCGATTGACTTGATAAAATAAATGCGTATCAGCCTGTTCAGAACTTGCATAATGTACATGAGTAATAAGACATGCGCGGACACACAAAATTGAAACAGTTCCGACTCCAGTAACCTTCTTTATATTTTATATTCTGTGTTAAAGCCCATATAGGACACATCCACATTCCCGCCTAATTAAACTCTTCCTGCAGTTCCTCTTGAGGACATTGTCTTGAAGTTACATCGGAGCACATTTCATTTCCTAGAAGATTGCTTGCCTTCCTTCACGTGTGTGGTCCGTGTTGAGATCTTCCAGAAGGCCACGACGGCGTACGATGCACGCGCTAAATACTAAAATAGGCATTTCATTTGGCAAACTTCGAAAATAATTTATCAAATTTTTGAGATAAAGCTATCATTTCTCGCTCTAATAGCATCGTTATGTCCTAAATTCCTGCGTCACTCTAACATGATGTGTTTTAAAAGCTCGCGCCATTTATCAAAACTATCACTTTATTAATTTTTGCATCATACCAACACAGGACATCCCATCGACAATTTAGAAAATACTTAGAAGCAAGTAAATAAATCTTCTAAAGTAGATGATGCATTTAGTTTCTCAACTATACGATCGACCCCTGTAGAAGATGATGACCTTTAAAGACAACGTTAAATTAAGACATATTAATTTACCCTTTAAAAAATAACTAACAGTTGTCACCAGTAGTTACAAACAACGTCTTTAGCCTGTAACCTTGATTTTAACCTTCGTTCCTGCACTGCTACTATTTTAATCTTCAAAGTTTAATTAGCTAAGATCTTTCTGGGGGTCTCTGTTCATAACACTCGTCAGGTAAAATAAGTGTCGATTGTGGGCTATCAGCAGCAAAGCATACCGTTTCCAATTGCTGTTTCATCGTCCATCAGTTATCAAATATGACATGGCCAAGTCGTGTTAGCATTCAGACGGCCTACGTATGAATTTCAATAATCATTTAACGGTCCAGCTTTATTTCAACGTAAATGCCAAGTTTTTTCAAGCATGTTTGGGAAATCTTAATGCTCTCTCACAATCTTACCTTGAGCGGATAAAACCTAAGATACTTGAAAGAACAAATCAGGCGTGCTATCATTTTAAGACTTGAAGTTTAAACGGGGTTTTAAGTGTAAAGATTAACACAGATTAAGGCCTAAAGATGGACTTATCTTCAAACTTACAATGAAAAAAAACACTTTTCCCACAAGGATACCCCCTTTGGAGTTCCTCATACTTGACTAGAACATGTGTAACACTAAGTTCAAACGGATAGAAAAAACGTTTAATGCCTTTAATGATAAATTGACATCTTATTTAATAGCACTATAGAGAATCCGACATGAAATCCCACTAGTTCTATAATGTATTTACATGAAACTATACTTTAAAAGGTATAAGCCGTGAGCTTTTAAATTCACTAACGCACTTTCGAGGTGCTACTTGACACACAGAGCCAAAAATGAACGACCTGTTCTGGCCTGATGAAAACGGCATTGAACAATGTTTTGAGCCTGAATTAGCTTGCAATCAGGTGTCACTATGTTGAACAATATTGTTGACAACCTTGAACAATGTGGACAGCAAAACATTGTTCAATGCTGTCTTCATCAGGCCAGACAGGTTGTTCATTTTTTGCTGTGTACGCGGAAGTACCGACACTACAAACAAATCCTATCTCATTACTTTATGTTAGAAGAACTTTTTTGAACTTTGTCCCGCGTACATTGACGTGTAAAAACTGGAACTGAAGTCTGAAGGGGTTCCCAATAGAAAATTACACTAATTCTAGAGACACTTACCTGCGTGATTTGAGACTTTGAGACTGAACACAGAAACCATCGGCCTTTTCTAATCGACGCATTCCGCACGCGGAAGCGATTTTACAGGGCAAATATATGTTTGTTTATTTATATCGCGTGCTCACCGTGCTATATAGACGAGTTCAGTTCATAAACTGGGATCCAGTCGGACAAAAGCGCAATGCTCTGCGCTCTCAACTCCATAATGATTTTCTTTCTAAACATGTTCAGTAACTGGTAAAACCCATATTAAAGTTCTGCATTCTCGTAACGATCATTTTTTCAACATCCCTGGTGTCATTACTTTTATGTCTTTTTGCGGCAGTTGAAACATCACTATCCGGTGGATAGCGCTGTCTAGCTTTCGTAGAACTGGCACAATTTTTATATATGGCAATAAATCATAATAATCATGCATCATTCATCGCACCGAAACCGAATATTTTAGAATTGCACGTGTAAGCAAAGACGTATTCACAAAACCTTTGTAGTTAATTATGGAAACATAATCTTAATAGCATGAAAGTCAATAATTTTGTAATTTATAATATGCAAAATACTGAGATAAAAGTCGCCGCAAACATACAAGCCACAAAGCAGCATGGCTTATCATATTATCGAGAGCTTGTCGTTTCTTTTTACTTTGATATTTCAACTTCTCAAAGCTTTTGTGTTTTTAGTTGTCCCTGCTAAAAAGAAGGATGTAAGCGGCGAGATTGTTCTCATCACTGGAGCTGGAAGTGGGATAGGAAAGTTAATGGCTTTTCGTTTCGCGTCGCTCGGCTCTGTTGTTGTTTGTGTTGATATCAACAAAAAGGCAAACGAAGAAACTGTGAATGAAATACAATCGAAGAATCAAAACGCTTTCTCGTTCACTTGCGATTGCAGCAACAGAGATGATATTTATCGAGTTGCAGCAGAAATCAAGCAGAATGTCGGAGATGTGACGATCCTCGTCAATAACGCTGGAATTGTCTCAGGAAAGAAATTTTTAGATTGCTCTGATGGAATGATTCAAAAAACATTTGAAGTGAACACAATGGCTCATTTTTGGGTGAGATGATGTGTACAATATTGGGTGTATATTGCGGATTCTCTTAGTATAAATCTTTTCTGAATATTTGAATATCATTCACATGACGCAAAACAGCTGTTATCAGTCAGGCATGCGAATTTTCCAAGGCCTGAATGTTTAATAGGACAAAGATTTTCTTTATCTCTGGTAATTAATTTTCAATTTTTTCTAGACAGTGAAATCATTTTTGCCACCAATGCTGGAACAAAATCACGGTCACATTGTAACCATAGCCTCATCAGCAGGTTTGGCAGGCATTGCTGGTCTCGCTGATTATTGCAGCTCGAAATTTGCTGCTGTGGGATTTACTGAGTCTTTGCAGATGGAGTTGGTTTCCATGAAGAAAAGTGGAGTTCATACAACTGTGATATGCCCCTACATTATAAACACTGGCATGTTTGATGGTGCTAAATCGAGGTCAGTTTGTGGCGTTATGTTAAGTATTGTCAGGTCATGAGAGCATCTTAAAAATATCAAGCAAAGAGGGCGAGAGTTGCTGAGAATTGCAATACCCATGTAACTCTTGTTCTCTTTTGACCAGGACATGAGAGTTGGGAAAACTCTGATACAAACTATCGTTTGTCAACTCTCATGCATCTCTTGTTCTCGTTTGACCAGGACATAAGAGTTGAGAAAACTCTCATACAAACTCTCGCTTCTCAACTCTCATCAACTCCCATGCAACTCTTGTTCTGGTTTGACCAGGACAAAAGAGTTGAGAAAACTCTCATACAAACTCTCGCTTCTCAACTCTCATCAACTCTCATGCAACTCTTGTTCCTTTCTCTCCTAGGTTTTCCTGCTTATTACCAATACTGGATCCTGAACAAACGGTTGAGAAAATAATGAATGCAATTTTAACCAATCAAGATGTTCTTATCATCCCACGTTGTTTGACTTTGCTACTAGTTTTGAAGAGGTATAGCTGGACTGAACTGTTCATACTACTCATTTTGACTAATGCCGAATGCTTCTCTCTCTAATTTTTTTTTTGGTGACATGTAACTTGAATTTTTGATGTCCCCGTGAACGTAGGACTGGGTGCTCTCAGATCTCGTAGATAAAATCTAAGTGTGTCTAGCTAATATGGGTCTAATGCATTTTGACTAGGCGAGGGAATATAAACTGAATGGTTTTTTCCAGGAGATCTCAGTCTTTATCAATGCGTTGATTGCACATTTATGATGTTTTCAATTCATTTAAATTCCAGCGTTCTGCCTCAGGAATCTTTCGTTGCAATGTCAGAGTTTTTTGGTGCCACATCGTGCATGGATGAGTTCAAAGGAAGGCATGATGAAGAGAAGCCAAAGAAGAATTAGAGAGATGAAAAATGTTTTATCAAATACACTCACAATTCACCGACTATCGTGATGTTGTTTCATTAGCAAAATATGTTTTTGCAACTCGATTTGTGTGTAACGCTGCTTACTTAAATTACGAATTGTTCAAGAAATTAAGATTTGACTAATTGACAAAAAGTTTAATACAGTCTACCCGGATTTTTTAAGGGGAACAAAACAAAACTAAACAAGTTTCCTGTTCATGAGCCAGCCTCGTACCCAGGCGTCTCTTGGTGCAAAGTAAAAGCGCACGTATTAAGAGTGATTGACGTTTGCAATTAGCACCTTTACCTATCAATCAGTCATGGTCAAAATTTATATTTAGAATCCTGCATATTTTTTTCTGCATCAAATTTTAATTGTATTTTCACAGCGTACGCCGCAATCATAAATACTGTTTTTAGCAAGGCCTAGACCACGTCATCACCTGAGCTTTTTTATGTATTTGTTTCGTATTGTAAAACTTGATGTTTACTGGCCGAAACTTTCACGTTGCTATGGGCGGAACCAATGTTATCTATGTTACTAAGGCAGGCCATAATGGTCGAATACTTAAGGTGGGTTGAAAGGGCGAGTAATGATTGTCGCGCTACGCGCTCCCTCTTTAGCTAAATTTGGTGAAGTAGATACAGTCCCAGTGAGTGAGAAACCCAGTGCTCTCTCGACATTTCGACCTTTAGGGTATCCTATAAAGCCATGACCATATTGTCTCATTCTGCATTGTTACACCTGATTGCAGGCTAATTCAGGCTCAACAATGCTGAGCAATACCACAAAGGATACCTTTGGTAATATTGTTGACAACCGTCGAACAACGTGAGCAGCAAAAAAATATTGTTGCCCAACAGGTTTCTCGCTTTTTGCTGTGGTATTTCAAGCAAAGCGATTAACCGAAACACGTCAGCAGCCATTAGTGTCATTGGCATCCAACTTCCAGTTGGTGTATTACGAAAATTTAATATTGTTCACCCGACGAAGCACATGTGGTAACACAGGAGGTTATCTTGTATCATTTCTAAACTGGACATGGCTTTCGTTGTAGCTCCAAAGAACTTCAAAGATATGTAGTGTATTAAAGCAGATCTATACAGAAAACGATTATTCAAAGCTACCTGTTTATACACCCTTAAGCTGTTTACTATACTGAGCATTTAATGCATGATATTGGGGTGTCTATCGGAATTTGAACTTCCTGAAGCAATCTGTAAACATGTTAGCGTTATTTTATAACCTTAAAGGAAAGATCTACGGACGTTTTCTGCTATTTTTATTGTGCTTGATTGCCGTGATGCCATTTGTGACTCATTATTACTTGACAAGACGCTCAGGAACACAAGTTATTTACCCAAATACATTTCATGGCGGATCCACCGAAGAAGGAGACGTTGAAGATCTGGAGTTCAGATTATATGAACTTAGGAGACATATTAATGAGTTGGAGCATGTGAAGTTATCGTTGAAGAATGAGTTGCGCGAACTTGAAAGCAAACGCCATGGGCTTCTGCGAGATATACACGATCACACAAATAATCTCGAATCTATTCGCAGTAAAGAAACCGATCTGAAGAATGCTGTGCAAAAGAGGAAGCAAGAATTGGAAGTCCTCCATTTTGCAAAGCAAATGGTCAATAATTGCCCTCAATTACCGCATGTCAAGCCGCCTAAAGATATCTTATCCAAACTTTCTAACAGTTTCAAGACTTACCCTAAAGCCAGTGTCATTGAGAGGAAACACTGCAGTCTCTCTAGCTGTTTTAGCTTTCAAAGGTGTCCGTATGGTGAAGATTTTACAGCTCATGTATATAAGCCTCATATTCTTGGCTTGTTGGCCGTGGGCGGGTCATCGAAGGAAATATATAATATACTCAAATCAATGCCTTATGCAGTAGATGTTCATGAGCCTACAGCTTGTGTATACATTGTAATAATTGATACAATATTAGACATTGCTCCAAAAGCGTTGGAGAACATTTTACACAATTTAAGATTTTGGCAAGGGGATGGGCATAATCATATTATAATGAACTTTGCAAGACCTAACCGTCTTGCAACAGTAGACACTGGTCGAGCAATAATAGCCCAAACAACATTTGGCCCTCATGCGCCATATCGGCATGAATTTGACATTGTCATTCCACCGCTTGTCAGTATGACAAAGTCTGGACCAGCGTGGGAAAATTCAGTACCTCAATTACCAGCTAACAGAAAATACCTGCTCAGCTTTGTGGGGAATTATCAGAACTCAGGCAAAGTTTCAACTAATGACAGCTTTATTTCTGCTGTCGATTTGAAGCAACTGTCTTCAGAAGCAAAAAACATATATTTTCAACTCTCATGCACAGCTGATAAAGAATTCTCTAATTACAATGATTGGCAGCTCTGCTGGTCACACAACGAGAGAGCTAAGGTCTTGAAGGCATCAACGTTTGCGCTGATTATTCAGTTTGGAGATGACCAAACTATGACATTGGTACGACTCATGGAAGCCTTACAATATGGTGCCATTCCTGTTTTAATGTTGGACAATGTTTTATTGCCATATAATGATATTATTGACTGGCATCAAGCTGCAATAATTTTACATAGTGCTCAATTTCCTCAACTGCATTTTATCTTACAGACAATTTTAGTAAATGACCTGTTGGATATCAGACGACAGGGACGTTTTTTATGGGAAACGTATTTCTCCACAACTAAAACTGTTTTAGAATCGACAATCGCTGCAGTTCAAACTCGTCTATCATTGCCGAGCATTCCTGCTAAAGATACAAAAATACCTTTGGTTTTTACTGAAGAAAATGAGCCAATGTTTTATCGTTCTGATCTGAACCGGTTATTCCCACATCGTATGAAGTCACCAACATTTTATCGTAACTTTACATCAAATACTGTCTATGCTAGACAAAGATGGAATAACTATCCTGGAGCATTGCTATTATACCCTAGTTCTCCTTTTGTGCCAGTGCTGCCATCCTCAGCTGCCTTCCTGAATTCGTCAGGGTATATGCAACCGATTGGGAATGGTGCGGGCGGTGCTGGAGTTGAGTTTCAGAAAGCATTAGGTGGTGACTATTTGTTTGAGCAATTCACGATAGTAATGTTGACTTACAAACGAGAAATGGTGTTGTTGGAAGCTCTGAGTCGCTTAGCTGGACTACAGTACTTGAATAAAGTGATCGTTGTGTGGAACAGTCCAGATGATTCTCCATCCGACTTAAATTGGCCAAACATTGGAGTCCCAGTAAAGGTACATGGTCACAAAACATTTAGCTTTCCGTTGATTACAATGCTATTGTAGTTTTAATAAGTCAGTTACTATATATTAACTTTTACTCACTCTAGGTTCTGCATTCTGAGAAGAATAGTTTAAACAACAGATTCCTCCCCTTCAGTGAAATAGAAACTGATGCTATTTTATCTGTGGATGATGATATACACCTAAGACATGATGAGATTCTTTTTGGATTTAGGTATTTTTTAAAATTTGTACAGTAGATTATACCTTTATTTATACTGGATAGCTGTATCAGTTCTATACTGTTCTTCCTAGAGGTCCAGTAAGGATTATCTCTTATTGATCCAGTGTTACTACAGGAGGAAACCTAAACTGAACTAGCTTTATTTATACTGGATAGCTCTATCAGTTCTAAACTGTTCTTCCTAGAGATCCAGTAAGGATCATCTCTTATTGATCCAGTGTCACTACAGGAGGAAACCTAAACTAAGTTAACTTTATTTATACTGGATACTGTAACTTAACTATCAGTTCTAAAATGTGCTTCCTTGTAAATCCCTTCAGGTTATTTCAAGTATGTGATATTTCTCGTCTAGCTCCTACAATATCAATATGGTCTGCTCTTTATGTATAATCATAATACATGAAAAACTTAATTGTTTCTCACCAGGGTCTGGCGTGAGGCAAGAGACCGGATCGTTGGTTTCCCTGGTCGCTATCATGCGTGGAATTTAAACAATGGGGGAGGATGGCTGTATAATTCTAATTATTCTTGTGAGCTTTCAATGGTTCTTACTGGAGCTGCATTTATTCACAAGGTAAAACTTGTTCTCAAACACTCCTGCCGTGTCAATTTTGCAAGCTAATGGTTTGGACAAACAATCAATGTCGAACTGTTATCACTAACAATTGATATTTAATAAAATACTTGGCTTACTTCGTCACTGCAAATACTACTCTATCACAATTTCAGTATTATTTACGCATGTGAATTCCGTTTTAGTATTATTCATATTTGTACACACATGTGATGCCTCAGGCCATACGAGATAAAGTGGACGAATATACAAACTGCGAAGATATAGCCATGAATTTCCTGGTTTCTCACGTGACAAGAAAACCACCAATTAAGGTGAGGTACATTAGAGGATCAGTTCGTACTACAGAATCATTTTAGCCCGAGCGTAGCGAAGGTTAAAATGCGCTCTGAGGAGGGCCAAAAACATATTTATGCCAAAGAACATCAACTCTGTTTCTATTCTCTATTACATATACTCTAATACTATAATAATAACTTTAAAGGCCATACAAAAACTTAAATTATCACTCAAAAGTGGGCATTTGAAATGATCTATAAATTGGCTATTACATTTTAGCCCGCTGATTTGTTTATTTTAGTTCGCAAAATGCGTCAAAATGCTCGCTAAAGTTATTATAATACCTTGTAAATGAGAGATGATCTTTAACAGATCTTGTGGAAGAACAGATTGGAACTGGTAGAACAATCCAGTACTGTAGGTCATTAGTTTAGGTTTCCTCCTGTAGTAACACTGGGTCAATAAGAGATGATCCTTACTGGACCTCTAGGAAGAACAGTTTAGAACTGATAGAGCTATCCAGTATAAATATAGTTAGTTTAGTTTAGGTTTCCTTCTGTAGTAACACTGGATCAATAAGAGATGATCCTTACTGGACCTCTAGGAAGAACAGTTTAGAACTGATGGAACTATCGAGTATAAGTAAAGTTAGTTTAGTTTAGGTTTCCTCCTGTAGTAACACTGGATCAATAAGAGATGATCCTTACTGCACCTCTAGGAAGAACAGTTTAGAACTGATAGAGCTATCTATTTGTATTATTATTAGGATCCTTGCTGTACTAGACCTTAGTGTGACTGAGGACTGTACCCAGTAAAAGAATTCTTAACTATCCTATTCTTCGCTTTCTTAGGTTACTTCTCGATGGACATTCCGTTGTCCAGGTTGTCCATTCAAGTTGTTTGAAGATAAGACCCACTTCAGTGAGAGGCACAGATGTATAAACTTTTTCGTCAAGGTTTTTGGCTACATGCCGCTATTACGTACACAATTTCGTGCGGATTCGGTGCTTTTCAAAACTCGCATACCCCAAGATAAATCAAAATGTTTCACGTACATTTGAGAGGTGGTCTTTCCGCCCCTGACGAACTGCCCCGGTGTGTTCATGAAAAATAGTCAGTGTGCTAAAGGCTATAATTAATATATTTAAGGATATTTATTATGTGAACTGTCTTGCCAGTAAAACTCTGAAATATTGAAGCAGGATTTCACACCTCACAACTGGTGTTAAACAGTCTCCGAGGTACTTGTATTCCCACTGGCTACTGCTTGTCCCAAGACGAAATTGTTAACAAGTTAAGAACAGCTTGTAACAAGCTTGACGGGATCATCAGATTTGTTACAAGGTTGTCCTAACAACTCTGATACAGACCTGTTGCAACATGATTGTCACAAAGTTGACAACACAAGACTGTAATAAATACTGTACCAGTCTTGTTGGAGCAACAACTCGTTACAAGTTGTTAACAGCTTGTTCGAAACTTGTTCCAACACAACAGACTTTTTTATAGTGAATAATGAGATATAATTACCCATGCTCTTTCACGTGCATGTCACGTACTCAAGAACATCCAACCATATCCTATGTGATCGGTCATGTACAAAACGTATTTACAAATGACGATCTTTGACTTTTTAAATGATTTTTAAAAGGCTATAATTGACTTTTGTATATGTATATATATATATATATTGTAGCAAGGAATGGACTCATTTTTACACAGAAAATATTATTTTATTACCGTAAAAATTTGATTGTTCAGCCTTAATGATTTTCGGTGTGTTTAGGTTCTGCCAATGAAGCTCAAGTTTGCATCAGTCAGTCGTTGTCTAAACTTCGGTGATAGTTTTCTCTACATTCCAATTTCTAGACTGGTAGTTCGTCGAAATTATCAGTCAAAGTGCCAGTTTTATTCACATGCAGGAATCGTTTGAAATTTGGTGGTTTCTTATCAATTTATATACTTTGTGTGTATTATATACAACACTTTTTATAAAACTAGATGAAACTGACAAAACTGAAACCTGACGGAGATGACAACAATATTCTAGCGCAAGTAATGTTTACATGTTATATGGATCTTATAGATAAAGTACATGTAGAATGATTTATATAAATATTCCGTTTCTTTTACAGTTCTACATAGGTCGGTTGTTCAAAAGTGGCGGGTTTGTTTAACACTGGATTAACGTACTAAATCCAGCATCTTGTTTAAAAGTTTGGAAATATTTCTTCAGAAACCTTGTCTGGATTAATAGTAGTTTTGATCTGCGAGGTTTTGAAAGAAACAGAGGTGTAGAAATACGGAAACCTAAACAGTGAGTTGAACCTTTACCCAGTGTTGGGGCCAACCCAGTTTTGAACAATAACTTCAGGGGGGGGGGCTAGTTTTTCAAGCTAGTTTAGCGTTAAGTCTCTTTAACACGACCAAATTTTCTTTGCCAAATTTCATGGGTCAAATGTGTTTTTAATGTAAATTTCTCAAAACCCCCTAATTTAAATGGTCAAAAAGTCTTTGTGAAATTAAATTTGACAAAGAAAATTTGGTCGTGTAAAAGAGGCTTTAACCCTGGATTAAAATTTAACCTACTGTTTTTAGTTTGTGAGTCTCAATACATCCCTTGCTTTTAAAACCTCAGAAATAACTTATATCACGGTTGATCTGAAGGTGGAGTATTGCCGAAGGTGGAATATTATCCCAACCCGGCTTTTTTACGTACATCCTGTGGACATTAATTATAGCTAACTTAGTTGATATATATAGTTCATGTTGAATAGCAAAGCCAGCTCGACAATTTGGTGATGCTATGCAAATTTAAATCATCGTTATTCATTTCTTTAGAAATTGATTTCCTATACGGTCTATAAACACAGAAAAATTTGCATTTGCATGACCAAATGTCTATACACCGTGTCTGATTTTCTGTTTCTAAAACATATTTTATCTTATGACATTTCAGTCGTCTTCGAGAAAGGTGCTGTACTACGCTGGAATATAATTACCGTGAGTATTTAGCTTCTACAGTGTTAATTCTTCATTGTTTATCACATCGTTCAAAATCCTCGTCAACGTGAATGCCGTTAGTAAAACTTCAGTGCGAACACAAATACTGTTGCTATGTATTTTTTTTGGGAAAGCGATGCGAGCTGGTTGTCAAAAATTGAATACACGCACACGTTTTGATGATGAGTTGGTAGTCACGCGACCTTCGCTAGCCACCAGTCTTCATGCTTTCCGCCACAATTGTGTAGTTTATTAAAGTGAAGACACAATCAAAACCCTACATTCGCAAATGCCTTTGGCCCAGATCGTTTAAGTACATTGTTTGACCCTATTTGTTTAAACGGTCGGGTGGAATTTAGTTCAATGTGGTAGTTCCTTTAGCACTTCACTCAGCTGTAGTAATAAAGCGTAGTTTCCATTCGGTCGTGAGTGCCGTGAATATACATCAAAGTTACCGATGTGATAGCTCTGATCTTCTCCGATGTAAATTTACAAAAACTAGATCTACACTATTACATATTATCGTATGTAATATTTCACATTGCTCGGAAGGATCGTATTTGACACAATAAGCCGAAAAATATATATGAGTGCTTCAACATATCATGCTCGACACTCGAAATGAATTTGGTATTTCCGCGCACCCACGTATAGGTCTGTCAAGATGGCAACGAACTTAATGTTTTGTAAGCAAACAGCGAGGAGATGTGGACGAATTTTTTTGGTTATGTCATTAATTTCTGCTGTTATCATGCAAGTTGTAACTATCTTTACAATGTTGAATGCTGCATCCACTTGCGACAAAGCAAGCGGTTTGGAACTAAAACGAAAATTCGATGAATTTCAACGTGAACATCCGCGTGGTCAAGAAACGAGGAACTGCAAGCTGTCAAACTGCTTTAAGTTTAAAAAATGTTCACATGATCGTGAATTTTCAGCACACGTATACCGACCTGGGCTATCAACAGGAGGCAATGCCTCCACTCAAATATATAACATACTCAAAACATTATCTTATACAACAACGGAAGTTGACAAGCCCATAGCTTGTTTATATGTGGTCATAATTGATCCATCATTAGACATTGCTCCAAAAGCACTCGAAAAAGGTTTGCATAATTTAAGATTTTGGCAAGGTGATGGACATAATCACATTATAATAAACTTTGCCAAAGTTGACCTTCTCGCAACAGTGGACACTGGTCGAGCAATGATAGCGCAAACAACATTTGGCCCTCGTGCACCATATCGACGTGAATTTGACATTGTCATTCCGCCTCTTGTGAGCCTGATAAAATCTGGACCCGTGTGGGAAAATTCAGCACCTCAGTTACCAGCTAACCGAAAATATATGCTCAGCTTTGTGGGGAATTATCGCAAGCCGAGAAAAGGCTCGAGAAACGAGAACACCATTTCTGTTGATGATTTAAAACAACTTTCTTCCGAAGCAAAAGATATGCTCATTCAACTCTCATGTCAGGTGGATGAAGAATTCTCTAATTACAATGATTGGAAGCTCTGCTGGTCACACAACGAGAGAGCTAAGGTCTTGAAGGCATCAACGTTTGCTTTGATTATTCAGTTTGGAGATGACCAAACCATGACATTGGTACGACTCATGGAAGCTTTACAATATGGTGCCATTCCTGTTTTAATATCCGATAATGTTCTATTGCCGTTTGGTGACCTTATCGACTGGCATCGAGCTACGATTACATTGCACGAAGCTCAATTTCCTCAACTTAATTTTGTTTTGAAGACAATTTTAGTAAATGACTTGCTGGATATGAGACGACAGGGACGATTTTTATGGGAAACATATTTTTCAACAACTCAAACTGTTTTGCAATCAATAATGGCCGCAATACAAACACGCTTATTCCTGCCTGGTATTCCGGCAAAAGGTACTCAATTGCCTTCAGTTTTTAGTGAAGAAAGCGAGCCGAAATTTTACCGTTCTGACAAAGCTGATATGGAAACCGAACTTCGCAGACAATCACAAGTAAATTACCAATACGGAGTGACAAATACCGTGTACGCAAGTGAAAGATGGAATAACTATCCTGGAGCATTGTTATTGTACCCCAGCTCTCCTTTTGTGCCAGTGCTGCCCTCCTCGGCTGCTGTCCAGAATTCGTCCCATAATATGGAACCTATTCAAATGACATCCCCAGATGCTGGAGCAGAGTTCAAGAAAGCGTTGGGTGGAAACTACCCAGCTGAGGAGTTCACGATTATAATGTTAACCTACAAACGAGAGAGAGTTCTTCGAAGTGCACTCGCTCGCTTGAAACGTACACCTTATTTGAATAAAGTGATCGTCATCTGGAACAGTCCGGGCGACCCTTCTTTGAACATGAGCTGGCCAAACGTTGGCGTCCCAGTGAAGGTGAGCAATTCTATAATCGTAAATGGACAATTCCCCTTTCAGGCAGACTTTTGAATTGGGAAAATTCATTAGCACAGCTGAAACGGGCATCCTCAATTTAGTAAAATTGTGAAGTTTAGTTGCAAAACATCGCAAAATGTGGAAAATATAGTCCTGTGAAGTTTGCAAATTTTGTATATTTTTGTATTATGCGCGGAAAAGTGTAATCAGAATTCGAAATGTGATTAGACTTTTCCGCGCATAACACAACAGCATGCAAAATTTGCAAACTTAACAGGACTATAGTTTCCACATTTTGCAATGTTTTGCAACTAAACTTCGCCATTTTACTAAATTTAGGACGCTCTTTCCAGCTCTGCTAATGTATGTACCCAATTTAAAAGTTTGTCTAAAATGGAAATGGTCCATTAAATGTCTGATTGGAAAGCAAATATTTTGTGTGAACTGCAAGGATTATTTGTGTTAATAACTGTACAAGCAAAACAGGATCGATAAATTTAATGCAGCTAGTTAAATTTAGAAGCCTATAATTAGCCCTGTATGTACAAGAATGTTCAGGCTGAGTTCTTGAAGTTCTTTTTCAAACCTCGTGCATCATCAATCCACGACCTTTCATAAGCAACGTTTGCTCGTTCTAGGTTCTGCGTCCTGAAAACAACAGTTTAAACAACAGGTTCCTTCCACTAGACGAAATTCAAACTGACGCTTTATTATCACTGGATGATGACGTAATTATGGATCAAGGCGAAATGGTACTCGCCTTCAGGTATATTACCAATAATAAGTTCCTTGTATGATTGCATGGTGAATATCAAATTAAAATATAATTTTGTGAAAACACTGCGTAAGTTTATTATCGCAGAGGTTAAACAGGTAAAATGTCGTGATTTGTATGCTCGCGTGATTTGAATGTTAATGTTTATTTGTGAATTTAAATTAGTCGCATTATTATTAGCACTGATGAAGATCCGAGCTTACAGATCGAAAGCCCTGCGGTAATAAACTTACGTGGTGTTTCCACAAAATTATATTTTATTATTACCAATAATTTGTGCATAAGCCTTCGTGAATAAATTACTTTTAACCAAACTGTACAAGGATCGGTTGCACCAATGATGGCGATTTTTTAAGCATCCACAGAAAGGCATAAAAAGCAGTGACAGTGGAAATTTTGAACTCGTAAAGGATAAAAGTGACTTTAACTCGAAAATGCCAGACTTTAATATTGGTTTTACCTGTTACTGAACATGTTTAAAAAGTTGGATGGATAGTTCACCTTTCGTGCAGCCGACCCCAGATCTATACTGAATTCTAAAGTTCTAATTCTCTCTTGAGGTCCAGTAAGGACTCTTATTTATTGATCCCGTGTTACAATATAGAACCCCCCTAAACTAAGTTTATTTGTACTAGATAGCTCTATCAGTTCTAAACTGTTCTTCGTAGAGGTCTAGTAAGGATCATCTCTTATTGATCCAGTGTTACTACAGAAGGAAACCTAAACTAAACTAAACTAACTATATTTATACTGGATAGCTCTATCAGTTCTAAACTGTTCTTCCTAGAGGTCCAGTAAGGATCATCTCTTATTGATCCAGTGTTACTACAGAAGGAAACCTAAACTAAACTAACTTTATTTATACTGGATAGCTCTATCAGTTCTAAACTGTTCTTCCTAGAGGTCTAGTAAGGATCATCTCTTATTGATCCAGTGTTACTACAGAAGGAAACCTAAACTAAACTAACTTTATTTATACTGGATAGCTCTATCAGTTCTAAACTGTTCTTCCTAGAGGTCCAGTGAGGATCATCTCTTATTGATCCAGTGTTACTACAGGAGGAAACCTGAACTAAACTAACTTTATTTATACTGGATAGTTCTATCAGTTCTAAACTGTTCTTCCTGCATGAAGGTCCAGTAGGGATCATCTCTTATTGATCCAGTGTTACTACAGGAGGAACCTAAACTAAACTAACTTTATTTATACTGGATAGCTCTATCAGTTCTAAACTGTTCTTCTTAGAGGTCCAGTAAAGATCATCTCTTTTTGATCCAATGTTACTACAAGAGGAAACCTAAACTAAACTAACTATATTTATACTGGATATCTCTATCAGTTCTAAACTGTTCTTCTTAGAGGTCCAGTAAGGATCATCTCTTATTGATCCAGTGTTACTACAGGAGGAAACCTAAACTAAACTAACTTTATTTATACTGGATAGCTCTATCAGTTCTAAACTATTCTTCTTAGAGGTCCAGTAAGGATCATCTCTTGTTGATCCAGTGTTACTACAGGAGGAAACCTAAACTAAACTAACTTTATTTATACTGGATAGCTCTATCAGTTCTAAACTGTTCTTCTTAGAGGTCCAGTAAGGATCATCTCTTTTAAATTCTGTGTTACTACAGGAGGAAACCTAAACTAAACTAACTTTATTTTTTACCAAATTTAAGTATATGAGGTGTTATGTATTCAAATGAGATATATATTATCGTGTCCAGGGTCTGGCGGGAAGCAAGGGGCCAGATTGTTGGTTTACCCGCTCGTTATCACAAATGGGACTCGAAGAGTGGTAGATGGCTGTATGTACCAACGCGCTCTTGTGAGTTTTCACTGATCCTTACTGGAGCTGCATTTTTTCACAAGGTAATTATTTCAACCGTTTCTAATGCAAAGCGGACGTCTATTACCAGACTCTGCATCACAATTTTTGTCATTCCGTTTTAGTATTATTCATATTTGTACACACATGTGATGCCTCAGGCCATACGAGATAAAGTGGACGAATATACAAACTGTGAAGATATAGCCATGAATTTCCTGGTTTCTCACGTGACAAGAAAACCACCAATTAAGGTGAGACACAAAATAGCACCTGGCTACTTTATCAAATGAAAGCAGTTCATATTTGTTGGTTAACGTCAGAAAACGTTCATTTTGTATGGACATTTCGTCTGGCAGTAACACTCTATCAATAACAGTTTAGACCTTTAGGAAGAACAGACTTTAGAATTGATAGAGCTATCCAGTATAAATAAAGTTAGTTTAGTTTAGGTTTCCTCCTGTTGTAACACTGGGTCAATAAGAGATGATCCTTACTGGACCTCTAGGAAGAACAGTTCAGAACTGATAGAGCTATCCAGTATAAATAAAGTTAGTTTAGTTTAGGTTTCCTTCTTTAGTAACACTGGATCAATAAGAGATGATCCTTACTGGACCTCTAGGAAGAACAGTTTAGAACTGATAGAACTATCCAATATAAATAAAGTCAGTTTAGTTTAGGTTTCCTCCTGTAGTAACACTGGATCAATAAGAGACGATTCTTACTGGATCTCTAGGAAGAACAGTTTGGAACTGATAGAGCTATCCAGTAAAAATAAAGTTAGTTTAGTTGTGGTCCTTCCTCAACGAAAAAGTATCTTTATCACTGGGCCTCGGGGCAGAATATGCAGATAAGTTCGTGTTTTTTTGTGCAGTAGCATGGCTTTTTGGCAGACATTTTGTCAGTCAACGTTACTCACCCAGATTCGTTTTCGTCTCAGGTCACTGCTCGCTGGTCATTCGGTTGTCGTGACTGTTCCTCGACTTTATTTCAAACGAAACGTCATGGAGATAGAAGAAGCGAATGTATTAACTTTTTTGAAAAGGTTTTTGGTTACATGCCGCTATTACGTACACAGTTTCGTGCTGATTCAGTACTGTACAATACACCGATACAGAGGGGCAGTGGTTTATCAAAGTGCTTTAGAAGTGTTTAGTTATAGAAAGTCAAAAGGCAGGGTAGCACAAAACTTAATGTGCTTAAATGTTCTTGAATTTGGAATCGAAAATTTAAGGCCTTAAAGGCCATAAAGAAGTGCTTAAAAGATTTTGAGTTAATCTTGCTTTACTTCTGAACATTTTTAGACATTGGAAATTGAACATTGGCATATTGCTCATCGCTTTTTAATCAGTTTTAAATTTACTTAGATTGCAGTTAGAGTATTATTGAACAACTCATTTTAGTCCTTGAACTTCCTAATATTTGGCCTTGAAACGTTCTGGAATTTTACTCTCATTGACCTGCACGAACCTGGCAAAGGATTGGTCAGGCAACGCGATTTATAGCGCGAATGTTGCTCACGGGACAGTTGTAATACCATAGAGATTACAAGGAACACTAGAGTGGTCATCGAAGGCAAAAAAGGGAGCGCGGGTATTGGGGCCGGGGGGGGGGGGGGCAAATTCAAGTCCCGGATGTTCACGATGTGCCAGGCAAAAAAGTCGTTTTAAGCGAGTTTTCCTGCTTTTTGAAATGTTTTTCCTCGTAAAAATATTGAAAATATCATCCCATATTGTCTAAAATAATAAAAACGATTGAAAACGTATATACTGTTTTAAAACCGGAAAAACGACCTCAACAACGATGAGGAAAACATTCATACAGATTTCTACTGTTGCTAACGTGGTTGCTAAGGAAGCATTAGCTCAGCCAATAAGCGCCTGGCCCTGCATCCGGGACTTGAATTTGCCCCCAAAAAACGCGTTCCCTTTGTTTTCAATGAAAAAGATTACGATGCCTCCTCTAGTGTTATTTATAATCTCTGTTTGTAATACGGCCTGACATGCTTTACCTCAGAACCCTCAACTTTACTTTGATATAACCCTTCATAATATTTACATATTTTAAACAAGAACAGCAATGACTCTGAGACTGTCGAATTTAAACCTGTTTTCCCGGGGGAGGCGTAAACAGGGTGAAAATGGCAATTTAGTGCAACCTTGTCCCCAGGCACTTTACCTGCGCCTATCTTAAATTTTTTAGAACATCAGTAGCAATATTTCTCGGCACTCATTCAACGTTGGTTATTAGCTTTTTTACACCCAAAAGAAGTTTCCACAGTTCCACAGACATTGTTGTTCCTTTTTAAAGTATGTCAATCCTGGAATATTTCAAAGTGAGGTCACAGAGTTCCAAAGTAAAGCGAATCAGGTTATAAAACCGGTGTCGCGTTTAGCACAACATTAGCTAGTGCTTTTTAATTAACTCGCCTTTCCAGTCCATTTTTTTTATTGTGTATGGTTTCAATTAAATTTCACATCACTATTTGAGATAATCCATCAGTTTTGCACCAGACTTTTTCAGGTTGTGAGAGAAGGGTAGCGAAGATGTCTTAAGTTAAAGACGAAACGTTGCAAATAAAATTTCTTTTATAATCTTGATAGTATACGCGCTTTACTGAAAGTTATATGTGGGCCTCTAATATTTATTAGTAGAATCATACTAGTATAGTATTGCAAATGCTGTAATTGGATTGGTTACTCTACTCGCTATCTATTCCTCGATAGATAGCGAGTAGCGAAACAATCTTCTTCCTATAGAGATTTCTTTTAAAAAAATTGCTTAAAAATCAAATTTTTTGTTGAATATTCCATGTTTGACCTTTGATTCTACTAAAACAATTAGATCACTCGCTCTCGATTTCTATGCGGTGATAGTTGATTCGGGCTTCGCCCTCATCAACTATCACCGCATAGAAATCTCGAGCTCGTAATCTAATTGTTAATTACAAAAATCCGTTTTCCGCCTGGCAAATTTCTGGTTACGATGCTGAAGGAACATATGTACCTTTTGTTTAGTAATATAAACTACACAACCTACACAACCTACACACAGTGCAAGGCAACGGTACATGGTTGTACTGAATTCGAATGGTTTTGCTGGTATAGCTATCTGTGGTTTCGATAGTAATAAACGGTTTATCATTGCTCAAAATCACAGGTAGCTATAGCAGCAAAAAATTAAAGGGAAATAGCAACAAAATTTTTTATCGTCTCAGTTGAAAGCGACTCCAAAACAATACATAGAAGTCTATTACAGAATTCTTATGTCTGCCTTATTTGGTGAGATATTTTGACTTGAAATCTTTAGTTGTCCGCCATCTTGGGTATTTGTGGATATGCACGATACGTCACAACTGGGACCACGCGATTTTTTTCTTACGACACAGTGGTAAATAACCGCATGTACGACAAGTGTTTCGGATTTTAGCTCAGAGTGAGAAGATTTCAAACAATATTTGATTGCTGGTAGGTATTTAGGAGGATTTTCGACAGGCTTATCCCTGTTGTGACGCCACCAAAACATTGTTAATAATGAGGCGAAAAATTAATCCAAGATGGCGGACAGTTTGTTGATTTAGGTGAGAATATCTCCCGAAGTAAAACAGATATAAAAATTTTGCAATAGACTTCTGCTTATTGTTTTAGAGTCTCTTTCAAATGAGACAATAAAATTTTTTGTTGCCATTTCCCTTTAACTGTTTTCTTCTGTTACGAGTATAAACCACATTGTCATTTTAATTACCAGTCACGTAGTGGGGCCAAATTAATTGAGGGTTATATTTAAATATAATTCCAATGCGCCATCTTGACAAAGACCTTTATACTGTAGAAGCAATTTTGTTTCGTTCCTGTGCATTGAAGCGCATCATAATTATCAGTGTACTTCTTGGACAAGACAGCTGTGTGCATACCTAAATTTCTGTTCATATGTACACAATTACAAAACAGTAAAACCACTGAGCTCTAAGCGGATTGTCTGATATATATGCTGACGACGTCTTAGCTTTTGGTATATCACATTGGAAATCTTTTGCTGGTCAAATTTTAGCACACTGGAATTAACTGCTGCGTGTTCTTGACCTGGCGATAAGAGTAGTCAAGATGAATTCAATGCTCTTGATGCGAAAAATTAAGAACTATGAATGTTATTTTCTAATCGTACTGTGTCTGATTTCTCTAATGCCTATAGCAATTCTTCACCACTCATTCAAACGCCCTCATCAAAACATTGCACCAATTCATTTGACAACGAGCGAGTTAATGTCAATTCAGAGGTTTCATGAAATGGAGATGTCACGGAATCGAGTTCAAAATGCTATAAAAGAGCAGTCGGAGAAACTGAAGTATCTTCGAGGTCAAACAGGTAACTTGAAGAACGAAATCAACATGTACCGGCAAGAACTAGAAGACATCCGTTTTCAAAAGCGAAAAATAGTCAATACGTGTCCTCAGACTCAGCTATCGCTTGCCAAACCATCAAAAGATATTTTATCTAAACTATCACACAGCCAGTTTAAAAAATTCCCGAAACCAACCGTTGAAGAGAAAACTCGTTGCAAGCTATCGCGGTGTTTCAGCTTTCAAAGCTGTCCATACGGTCAAGCTTTCCTAGCACACGTATACCGACCTGGGCTATCAACAGGAGGCAATGCCTCCACTCAAATATATAACATACTCAAAACATTGTCTTATACAACAACAGAAGTTGACAAGCCCATGGCTTGTTTATATGTGGTCATAATTGATCCATCATTGGACATTGCTCCAAAAGCACTCGAAAAAGGTTTGCATAATTTAAGATTTTGGCAAGGTAGTGGACATAATCACATTATAATAAACTTTGCCAAAGTTGACCTTCTCGCAACAGTGGACACTGGTCGAGCAATGATAGCGCAAACGACATTTGGCCCTCGTGCACCATATCGACGCGAATTCGACGTTGTCATTCCGCCCCTTGTGAGCTTGGGAAAATCTGGACCCGTGTGGGAAAATTCAGCACCTCAGTTACCAGCTAACCGAAAATATATGCTCAGCTTTATGGGGAATTATCGCAAGCCGAGAAAAGGCTCGAGAAACGAGAACACCATTTCTGTTGATGATTTAAAACAACTTTCTTCCGAAGCAAACGATATGCTCATTCAACTCTCATGTCAGGTGGATGAAGAATTCTCTAGTTACAATGATTGGAAGCTCTGCTGGTCACACAACGAGAGAGCTAAGGTCTTGAAGGCCTCAACGTTTACGCTGATTATTCAGTTTGGAGATGACCAAACCATGACATTGGTACGACTTATGGAAGCCTTGCAATATGGTGCTATTCCTGTTTTAATATCCGATAATGTTCTATTGCCGTTTAGTGACCTTGTCGACTGGCATCGAGCAGCAATAATATTACATGAAGCTCGATTTTCCCAAATAAATTTTGTTTTGAAGACAATTTCAGTAAATGACTTGTTGGATATCAGACGTCAGGGACGATTTTTATGGGAAACATATTTTTCAACAACTCAAACTGTTTTGCAATCAGTATTGGCCGCAATACAAACACGCTTATTTCTGCCTGGAATCCCGGCAAAAGATACTAAATTGCTCTCAATTTTTAGCGAAGAAAGCCAGCCACGTTTTAACTATTCTAATGCAGATTTAGGATCGCCAATATTTTCTCGAATCTTCACAACAAATACTGTCTACTATAGAGAGAGTTGGAATAATTATCCTGGAGCATTGCTGTTGTATCCTAGTTCTCCCTTTGTGCCAGTGTTGCCCTCCTCGGCCGCCTTCCTGAATTCCTCGGATATTATGCAGCCCATTGAAATAGTGTCTCGAGACACTGGACCAGGGTCAGCTCAGAAAGCGTTAGGTGGTGATCATGCATACGAACAATTCACGATAGTCGTAGTGACTTACCAACGTGAGAAGGTATTGCAAGAATCTATAGCTCGTTTTGCACATTTACGCTTTTTGAATAAAGTCATAGTAATCTGGAACAGCCCCAAGGATCCTTCCTTAAACTTGACATGGCCAAATATCGGAGTGCCGATAAAGGTTAGTACATCAGTCATCTCGCAGCTTCACAAATGCTAACCAACTTATGCTCTTTTGACAGCATTAAAAACTCTTCCATTACTAATGACCTGGACGAAGAATTCAGGTAACATTTAACTTTTCCTTGTTTTAGGTTCTGCGTCCTGAAAAGAACAGTTTAAACAACAGATTTCTTCCACTTGATGAAATTGAGACTGACGCTGTTTTATCGCTAGATGATGACGTATTTCTGGACTATGACGAGATCATCTTTGGCTTCAGGTACGTCTTGTAACTCGAAAACTGTCATTTCATTGATCCAGTGTTACTACAGGAGGAAACCTAAACTAAACTAACTTTATTTATGTTGGATAGCTCTATCAGTTGTAAAGTGTTTTTCCTAGAGGTCCAGTAAGGATCATCTCCTATTGATCCAGTGTTACTACAGGAGGAAACCTAAACTAAACTAACTTTATTTATACTGGATAAGTCTATGAGTTCTAAACTGTTCTTCTTAGAAGTCCAGTAAAGATCATCTCGTATTGATCCTGTGTCACTACAGAAGGAAACTCTCAAGTGTTTGACACTTGAAGCAATCTTCTTAAAAATGTCCAACATGAAACCATTACCTAACAAGTACATACTCAAAAAAAAACCAAATCTTAATTACAAAGGAGATGTAAAAAAAGTACATCAAATATTTATTACTTAATTACTCAATCACCACCAGGGTCTGGCGTGAAGCAAGAGACCGTATTGTTGGTTACCCAGCTCGCTATCATTCGTGGAATTTAAATAATGGAGAATGGTATTATAACACCAATTATTCTTGTGAGATTTCCATGGTAATTACCGGAGCTTCTTTTTTCCACAAGGTAATTGTCACGCCTACCGTTTCTAATCTAAGACTTCTTTTAACCATCACAATTTTTGTCTTTCCATTTTAGTATTATTCATATTTATATACACATGTGATGCCTCAGGCCATACGAGATAAAGTGGACGAATATACAAACTGTGAAGATATAGCTATGAATTTCCTGGTTTCTCACGTGACAAGAAAACCACCAATTAAGGTGAGGTACATTAGAGGATCAATTCGTACTACAAGTTTCAGTTTAGAACTGATAGAGCTATTCCTAAGGAAGAACAGTTTAGAACTAAACAAACGCCATCCCTGGTATTCAGAAAGTTAGTTTTTTCTCTTCTTCGCTTATTTCAGGTGACTTCTCGTTATTCATTGCCTTGTCCTGGGTGCTCCTCTTCATTATATTTAGACGAATCTCACTACAATGAGAGGCACAGATGCATCAACTTTTTTGAAAAGGTTTTTGGCTACATGCCGCTATTACACACACAGTTTCATGCAGAAGTCAATTTAAAATGCTGATACGTCAAACTGCGATGGATGGGAAAGATTGATATGTCTGTGGGGGTGTGTATGTGGGTGGGGGTTAATTAGTAATGCGTAGTTATTGTATAGATATGGAAATCAGTGCGAATGTACTGACTGAACATATACACTTATTAATGTGGTCACTCAATTTTGAATAAAAACGCTTTGTTTTACACCCAGCTAAATATTGCTATCGTGTCACATTTAGCAAAGCGTTGGAGAGCGCACTTCGTGGGGACTTGTGGTATTGTTCATTCAGTTCAAGGAATTTATTTGACTAAGGGGAAGCATCCATACTCAACTTGCCACGAAAAACGTCAATTTGACGTTTCTTTTCATACCCACACACACACCCTAGAAACGTCAATCCGTGGCAACAAAAAAAAAACAAGGTGAATATTGACCGAAAACTTCATATGGCAATCGATGATTGTTTTTTAAAAACATTAATGGTGCTTTTCTTTATGTATTTCGACAAATTGGACAATAAAATCTATGTTAAGCACTAATTTTACTGTCTGGCGAAATAAGGAAGCTTGTTTGTTTTGTATATTCCTAGATTACAAAAAATATTGTGCAGGTTTGTGTCGCGTATATCAGTTTTAATAAAAGTGCATATTACAAATAGAATTATACATTATACGAAATATCTTTATATTATTTTGCCACAGGCAAAACGTCAAAGAAAATAACCCACACACCCACAAACGTCAAATTGACGTTTCTCGTGGCAAGTTGAGTACGGATGCTTCCCCTAACTCTGCAAGCGTTATTTGAACGTAATTTTACTCCAAATTAAGATGTAATTTAACCTACTGTCGAGTAAAATCAGTAAATCGGGTTAGAAATTGCCCTAGTTAAATTCATTTCACTACAGTGAAGTGCTTCAACTTAAGGTGTGCAATTGGCATCAATTCAATTCTTATGATAATTATGGTAAGCAAGGGGTATAAACGTGGCACCAAAATCAATGCTGTCTTTATAACATTCGCTGTTTTCGATGGTTTATGCTGGTGGTTAGGATATAGCCGGTAGCAAACACCCGTATAGAGTGTTTCGACCAGCATTCTCATTTTGACAGTGATTTTTTAGTAATTATACAGATACGTAATATGGCAGTGACTTTCATTGTTGCTCGATAATGCGGCACAGCAGGGATTGCTTCCTCCTAGCGTATTTCAAAGAGCATTTACAAAGGAAGGTCAAGTTTTGAATGAACTAGGTGTCATCTAAACTTGTGAAACTCACTCTGGAAATCAGTGTATTTTCTCCAGCAATCCACCATGGCTGTCTCGCTGTCGTTTTGTACGCTAAAAAAAATCAAGGGCAGAACGTTCAGACAGTTTCTTCTGCTGGTTTTGTGCGTGATTGCTCTCATCTTTTATCTACTGCAGTCTGGCGCAGACACTTGTCTTCATGATGAACACTCAATTTCGTCTAGCGAATTAGAGTATGTCAAATCTTTGGTAAGGAAGCAATTGGGCGTTCTGATTAGACAACGTGACGGAATTTTAAAAGAGATTGAAGAGCATTTGAAGAATATTGATCCGCTTCTCAGAGAATCACGAAATTTATCAGACACGGTCTTAAAACATCGGGAAGAGTTAGAACAGCTTCGTTTACGAAAGAAAATACCCAGCACCTATCCAAGGTTGCCCCCACTTAGGCTGCCCAAAGGTATTTCAATGTCTAAGCTATCGAGTAGTTTTAAAACTGATTCAAAATCAAGGATCAATTGTAGGCTCTCGAGTTGTTTTAAGCTTCAGAAATGCCCCTACGGGAGTTGCTTCAAGGCGCACTTATACAGACTCCAGAACGTTCGAGTAATGTCAAATACCACAGAGGAATTATACACTTTACTGGAATCATTACCATATCTGACAAATGTCGGTGCTACACCTTGTATTTACATTGTTATAATAGATACATCGTTACAAAATTCCCCAAAAGCAATACAAAAATTTTTACACCCATTGAAATATTGGGAAGGTGATGGACATAATCACATTATAATAAACTTTGCCAAAGGTGACCTCGCATCAGTAGACACTGGCCGAGCAATGATAGCGCAAACGACATTTGGCCCTCGTACACCATATCGACGCGAATTCGACATTGTCATTCCACCTTTTGTGAGCTTGAAAAATTCTGGACCCGTGTGGGAAAATTCAGCACCTCAGTTACCAGCTAACCGAAAATATATGCTCAGCTTTATGGGGAATTATGGCAAGCCGAGAAAAGGCTCGAGAAACGAGAACACCATTTCTGTTGATGATTTAAAACAACTTTCTTCCGAAGCAAAAGATATGCTCATTCAACTCTCGTGTCAGGTGGATGAAGAATTTTCTAATTACAATGATTGGCAGCTCTGCTGGTCACACAACGAGAGAGCTAAGGTCTTGAAGGCCTCAACGTTTGCTCTGATTATTCAGTTTGGAGATGACCAAACCATGACATTGGTACGACTCATGGAAGCCTTACAATATGGTGCTATTCCTGTTATTATATCCGATAATGTTCTATTGCCGTTCAGTGACCTTGTCGACTGGCATCGAGCAGCAATAATATTACACGAAGCTCAATTTCCTCAACTTAATTTTGTTTTAAGGACAATTTCAGTAAATGACTTGTTGGATATGAGACGTCAGGGACGATTTTTATGGGAGACATATTTCTCCACAACTAAAACTGTTTTGCAATCAATAATGGCCACAATACAAACTCGTTTGTTAATGTCGGGCATTTTGGCCAGAGATACTAAACTCCCTTCAGTTTTTGATGATGCAAGCAGAGAACCAGTATTCAACTTTTCCAATGCCGTACTAACATCACCGAGATTTTCTCGTAACTTTACAGCAAATACTGTCTACGCTAGACACAGATGGAATACATATCCTGGAGCATTGCTGTTGTACCCTAGTTCTCCTTTTGTGCCTGTGCTGCCATCCTCGGCTGCCTTTCTGAATTCCTCGGACCATATTCAGCCCATTGGCAATGGTTCTGGCGGCGACGGGAGAGAATTTAAAAAAGCGTTAGGTGGTGACCATCCATATGAGCAATTCACAATAGTCATGTTGACTTACAAACGAGAGAAGCTCTTGGTAAAATCTCTAGCTCGCTTCGCACACTTACAGTATTTGAACAAAGTTATTATTGTCTGGAACAGCCCAAGAGATCCTTCCTCGGCCTTAACATGGCCCAATATCGGAGTCCCAATAAAGGTAAGTGGGCCGAATCTTTCCCTAGACGGGCAAAAGTGCTCACGCACTATAAACAAACGTCGTCATCCTTTTGTGGTATTTGGGGAAAGGGGCTAGATACTGGGTTACCCTTTGCGTCTGTATCCCTCCCCTTTTACCCCCTCCCCTCCCGCCCCCTTGCTCCCGTGGTCCTAAGTACTTTAACACTTAACTTCTACTTGTTCTAGGTTCTACGTCCAAAGAAGAACAGTTTAAACAACAGGTTTCTTCCACTTGATGAAATTCAAACTGACGCTGTTTTAACACTGGATGATGACTTCAATTTGATTCATGATGAGATCATCTTTGGCTTCAGGTGATTATTTGAATAACTTGTAAACTGTAGACTAATTTGTGTGTGACCAGTGTTACTACAGGAGGAAACCTAAACTAAATTAACTTTATTCATACTGGATAGCTCTATCAGTTCTAAACTGTTCTTCCTAGAGGTCCAGTAAGGATCATCTCTTATTGACACAGTGTTACCACAGGAGACTAGGAAACCTAAACTAAACTAACTTTATTCATAATGGTTAGCTGCACAAGGAAAGTACATCAATTGTTCTTTATTAATTTTAATCAGGATCTGGAGGGAGGCAAGAGACCGGATTGTTGGCTTTGTAGGTCATCATAATGCGTGGGACTTGAAGAATGGAAGATGGCTTTATAATTTTGATTCTTCTTGCGAGATTTCGATGGTTCTCACTGGAGCTGCATTCTTTCACAAGGTAATTATGGTGAAGGTTTCTGACCGTTTGTGAGGCTTATGTTGCCAAACACTATTTTTGTCATCCCATTTTAGTATTATTCATATTTGTACACGCACGTGATGCCTCAGGCAATACGAGATAAAGTGGACGAATATACAAACTGTGAAGATATAGCCATGAATTTCCTGGTTTCTCACGTGACAAGAAAACCACCAATTAAGGTGAGGATCAGTTTGTACTACGAGTTTGGATAATACTTTGTAAATGAGAGATGATCCTTACTGGATCTTGTGGAAGAAAAGATTGGAACTGGTAGAACTATCCAGTAGGTAGTTTAGTTTAGATTTCCTCCTGTAGTAGCACTGGATCAATACGAAATTATCCTTACTGGACCTCTAGGAAGAACAGTTTAGAACTGATGAGCTATCCAGTATAAATACAGTTAGTTTAGTTTAGGTTTCCTTCTGTAGTAATACTGGATCAATAAGAGATGATCCCTGCTGAATATCTACCGAAAAGTTCTAGCTAGAAGCCTATATATACTTGTCTTTGATCTCATTCATTCTTATTACATTTCAGGTAACTTCTCGCTCCAACTTCGCATTATTCACCTCCCGATTGTACCAAGACGAGACGTCCGTTCATGAAAAGAACGAATGTCTGAACTTTTTTGAAAAGGTTTTCGGCTACATGCCGCTAGTCCGTACACAGTTTCGGGCGCACTCGATGTTGCATAGAACACCTATGTCTCGCACGATCAAGAAATGCTTTGATAATTTTTGATGTGTGTATGATACTGGTCAGTTTTCTCTTCGAAGAATCTTTCGCAATTCGCAGACAGAATCCTGAACTCAACCATGGTGCGAAAGCATCACTAGAACTCTCAATTTTCAATTGATGTCATGTCCTTGTAACTATAGTAATGGCTATATGTTTAGTAGCCAGCGTGTAATTTAATCCACTCCGATCCTGATGATGACTTTAAACTAGTCGAAACGTTGAGAAATAGAAATGATTTCAATATTCGCTATTACCGTTGTTTTGTATGATACGTTGTGTGGCTTTGTAGAGACTTGCTCCGTCACCGCTGAGATCGGGGGAGGGGTGTTCAGTCTGCATTCTAAAACGATCTGAAGTTTGTGTGAAAAAAATAATAATTACTCGCCGAAGGCTAAGTCTGGACGTTCAGCAATTCAGGCCTGGACCGGCTCCCGGAGAAATTTGGGCGCCAAGGAATTCAGTAGATTTCGTTTAATGACAAACTATTTATCTCAAAATTATTTTCAATAGGGGAATTTTTCATACCATGGAACGTTTCGCATGCTTGCATTACAACTTGTCCTTAATGTCATTTACTATGACATAATTTTTAAAAACTATAATTTGTCCGCACAAGCCTCTCCCCCCTTACCATTGTTCCAGGTTGGCATGTCAGTCGGATATGGTTATAAGTCTCTGCTCCCTATTTAGATGTAATTCAATGTCAACATAACAATAATATATTTTATAGTAATATAAATAGTTATCAATTTATCGAATCAGATTTATTATTTTGGCGGGAAATGGTATTAATAGACCAGGTGTTATACTGTTTTCTTCCGTTACGAGTATAATCCAGGTTGCCATTTTAATTACCAGTCACGCAGTGGTAGGGTCCAATCGTCCAATCTTGTTTCGTTGCTGCGCATTGAACCGCATTACCTGACATGCTTTACCTCAGAACCCTCACCTCAAGTTAATATAATAAAGTGTCCGTTCTGAAAATATCTCATCTCATTGATTCATTGTTGTTACAAGTTTAAAACTAAAGTAAACTAAATTAACTTTTTTTGTGCTGGATAACTCTATGAGTTCTAAACTGTTCTTTTTAGAGTTCTAGTAAGGATAATCTCGTATTGATCCTGTGTTACTACAGAAGGAAACTCTCAAGTGTTTGACACTTGAAGCAATCTTCTTAAAAATGTCCAACATGAAACCAATTACCAGATAAGTACATACTCAAAAAAGAGAACCAAACCTTAATTACAAAGGAGATGTAAAAAAAGTACATCAAATATTTATTACTTAATTACTCAATCACCACCAGGGTCTGGCGTAAAGCAAGGGAGCGTATTGTTGGTTACCCAGCTCGCTATCATTCGTGGAATTTGAATAATGGAGAATGGTATTATAACACCAATTATTCTTGTGAGATTTCCATGGTAATTACTGGAGCTTCTTTTTTCCACAAGGTAATTGTCACGTCTACCGTTTCTGATCCAAGACTTCTATTAACCATCACAATTTTTGTTTTTCCATTTTAGTATTATTCATATATTTACACACATGTAATGCCTCAGGTCATACGAGATAAAGTGGACGAATATATGAACTGTGAAGATATAGACATGAATTTCCTGGTTTCTCACGTGACAAGAAAACCACCAATTAAGGTGAGGTACATTAGATGATCAGTTCGTACTACGAGTTTGGATAATACCTTGTAAATGAGAGATGATCCTTACTGGATCTTGTGGAAAAACAGATTGGAACTGGTAGAACTATCCAGTAGGTAGTTTAGTTTAGGTTTCCTCCTGTAGTAACACTGGATCAAAAAGAGATTATTTTTACCAGACCTCTAGGAAGAACAGTTTAGAACTGATAAAGCTAGTTTCCTTCTATTGTAACATTGGATCAATATGATCTCTTATCAGATGTCTAAGAAAGAACCTTGGTGCTCCTCTTCATTATTTTTAGACAAATCTCACTACAATGAGAGGCACAGATGTATCAACTTTTTTGAAAAGGTTTTTGGCTACATGCCGCTGTTACACACACAATTTCATTCAGAATTCAATTCAAAATGCTGTTACGTCAAACTATGATGGATCGGAACGATTGATATGTGTGTGTGTGTGTGTGTGTGTGTGTGTGTGTGTGTGTGTGTGTGTGTGTGTGTGTGTGTGTGTGTGTGTGTGTGTGTGTGTGTGTGTGTGTGTGTGTGTGTGTGTGTGTGTGTGTGTGTGTGTGTGTGTGAGTGGGAGGGGGGGGGAGTTAATTACTGTTATTAGTTATTGCGTAGATATGGAAATCAGTGCGAATATATTGACTGAACATATACACTTATTAATGTGGTCACTCAATTTTGATTAAAAACGCTTTGTTTTACACCCAGCTGAATACTGTGGCGATAGAACTATGATGGGCTTTGATATTTGTTCTGCGAACCTAGCTGAATATTTGTGGTATTGTTAATCCAGTTGAAGGAATTTATTTGAACCGAATTGAACGTAATTTTACTCCATAAAAAAAGTAGACTAAGTCTGGGGGTTGCTGCAGCAAGTTAGAGGGAAGCCGATGACTTGGCAATAAGACGGTATTCTGATAATCGTACCTTGACTGTCTGCGGTAGCATAGGCGAAGATTTACAAAGGTATTTACGATTTACTTTATCAATTAATCCAAGAGTTCAGAGTACGGTTGGAAATGGTCCAAACGATCAGTATTCTAAGTGTTTTCTGAGCCAAGATTTTGATCTGTCCGATGATCCTAAGCGGCAGCTATTATTAAAGGAAATCACGTTGACAAAGGTGAGTAACTTAACTGATTCTGCAATATTCGATTGAATATCTAGAATGGAGGAGAAACTAAATCATAAAATCGATGAAGTAGCAGTTACAAGTATGCAAATTAAGAAAAGCGGACGAATGTAATCTTGAACTGTCACGTGATTTTATTGCCAGCATATATCAAGGAAATAACAGGGTAAAGTTTGGTGGTAGCGTTAAGGATCTTGCAAGAGAAAGAGATCACAAAAGATCGTGAAAATAAAAAAGTTAGTCTTTACTAAGGTGTAGACTAAACAGTAAACAACGCTTTCCTGATACCCCGATAAGCGTACTCCCTACGTTTAGCGTAACCACTAGAAATATTCATGAAATCACATGAACAACGAAATTAAAAAAAAGTAAAAAGTCAATATTTTACCGATGACCTCGAGGCTAATAAGAAAAATCCAAAATCAACCTGAAAACTTTTGAACGAGTTAAACCCTCGTAATGCTTCTAGCCATAAATGATTTCAAACATTAAAAGTACTAGTAGGTGAAGAAACTATAAATACACCCGAAGATATGGCAGAGATATTTAATTTGGACTTTGCACGCAAGTGTGGGTGAGAAATTAATTAGCATTAGACATACAATTGTCAGCCCTAGAACTGAGTTTCACGTGCATGTTCACGATCATCCGACAATCAGAAAATACAATGTTATCTAAAGGATGTATATATATATATGTACATATCATGTCATTCTGGGAGTTAAAAGCTTTAGAAATGTACAATAATTAAAATTTAAAGGAGAGTCGCATGAATACACTTTATGATCAGACTTCATTTTCACTTCCTTTATACTATTACGTAACTTCCTTCTTATAGTTTTTAATATAAATTTTTAAGAAAGGTAAAAACTGAGACGATATATACAATTACGGACCAATTTATGTTATTTCTGTAGTTCCAAAGATTCCTTACCGGAGCAGGATATGTCGAAAATACTTCTAAAAAGATTGCGTGTGCTATGGGGGCTCTAAACGGGTTCGCCACTTAATAGATACAAGAACTGCCCAGAAATTTATGGAGTTTTAATTCAACCGTACTTTGATTATTGTAGCTTAGTTTGGGATGGGATGAATATTACTTTAAATGATAAATTGCAAAAATTACAAATTAGGGCAGCGAGGGTCATCACCAAATCTCGACATATGTTTTTCATTTATAAATTGTGAAACTATATTATGTTTGGAATTAGCAATTCAATTTTCAAATTGTGTTATTATTGGAGTAATATAGCGACGCCTTGCTTAATGACAGTGATTAGGATATAGCCTGTAGCAATCTCATTTTAACAGTGATATTTTAATAATTACAGACTTACAGTCTATTGGACTGACTGCTGCTAGCGTATCTTAATGAAGTCAATTTTTGAATGAACTTGGAGTCATCTGCAACCGGTTGAAATTCACTCTGGAAATCACTGCAACCACCATGGCGTTTTCGCTGTCGTTTTGTGCGCTAAAGAAAATCAAGGGCAGAATGTTCAGACAGTTTTTTCTGCTGCTTTTGTGCCTGATTGCTCTCATCTTTTATCTACTGCAGTCTCGCGCAGACACTTTTCCTCATAATGAACACTCAATTTCGTCAAGCGAATTAGAGCAAATCAAATCCTTGGTAAGGAAACAATTGGAAGATCTGATTGCACAACATAACAGAATTTTAAAACAGATTCAAAAGTATTCGAAGAATATTGATCCGCTTCGCAGAAAATCAAGAAGTTTATCAGACATGGTCCTAAAACATCGGGAAGAGTTAGAACAGCTTCGTTTACGAAAGAAAATACCCAGCACTTGTCCAAGGTTGCCCCCACTTAGGCTGCCCAAAGATATTTCAATGTCTAAGCTATCGAGTAGTTTTAAAACTGATTCAAAATCAAAGGTCAATTGTAACCTCTCGAGTTGTTTTAAACTTCAGAAATGCCCCTACGGGGGTTCCTTCTTGGCGCACGTATACAAAATTCAGAACGTTGGAGTAATGCCAAATACTACAGAGGAATTATACACTATATTCGAATCATTACCATATCTGACAGATGTCAGTGCTACACCTTGTATTTACATTGTTTTAATAGATACATCGTTACAAAATTCCACCAAAGCATTAGAAAATTTTTTACACACATTGAAATATTGGCAAGGTGAAGGACATAATCACATTATAATAAACTTTGGCAAAAGTGACCTCTCAACAGTGGACACTGGTCGAGCAATGATAGCGCAAACAACATTTGGCCCTCGTGCACCATATCGACGTGAATTCGACGTTGTCATTCCGCCTCTTGTGAACTTGAGAAAATCTGGACCCGTGTGGGAAAATTCAGCACCTCAGTTACCAGCTAACCGAAAATATATGCTCAGCTTTATGGGGAATTATCGCAAGCCGAAAAAAGGCTCGAGAAACGAGAACACCATTTCTGTTGATGATTTAAAACAACTTTCTTCCGAAGCAAAAGATATGCTCATTCAACTCTCATGTCAGGTGGATGAAGAATTCTCTAGTTACAATGAATGGCAGCTCTGCTGGTCACACAACGAGAGAGCTAAGGTCTTGAAGGCATCAACGTTTGCTTTGATTATTCAGTTTGGAGATGACCAAACCATGACATTGGTACGACTCATGGAAGCCTTACGATATGGTGCCATTCCTGTCATCATATCCGATAACGTTCTATTGCCATTAAGTGATATTATCGACTGGCATCGAGCTACGATTACATTGCACGAAGCTCAATTTCCTCAACTTAATTTTGTTTTAAGAACAATTTCAGTAAATGACTTATTTCATATAAGACGTCAGGGACGATTTTTATGGGAATCATATTTCTCCACGATTAAAAATGTTTTGGAATCCATAATGGCCGCAATACAAACTCGTTTGTTAATGTCGGGTATTTTGGCCAGAGATACTAAACTCCCTTCAGTTTTTGATGATGCGAGCAGAGAACCAGTATTCAACTTTTCCAATGCCGTACTAACATCACCGAGATTTTCTCGTAACTTTACAGCAAATACTGTCTACGCTAGACACAGATGGAATACATATCCTGGAGCATTGCTGTTGTACCCTAGTTCTCCTTTTGTGCCAGTGCTGCCATCCTCGGCTGCCTTTCTGAATTCCTCGGACCATATTCAGCCCATTGGCAAAGGTTCTGGCGGCGACGGGAGAGAATTTAAAAAAGCGTTAGGTGGTGACCATCCATATGAGCAATTCACAATAGTCATGTTGACTTACAAACGAGAGAAGCTCTTGGTAAAATCTCTAGCTCGCTTCGCACACTTACAGTATTTGAACAAAGTTGTTGTTGTCTGGAACAGCCCAAGAGATCCTTCCTCGGCCTTAACATGGCCCAATATCGGAGTCCCAATAAAGGTAAGTGAGCCGAACCTTTCCCTAGACGGGCAAAAGTGCTCACACACTAAAAACAAACGTCGTCATCCTTTTGTGGTATTTGGGGAAAGGGGCTAGATACTGGGTTACCCTTTGCGTCTGTATCCCTCCCTTTACCCCCCCCCCCCCCTCCCGCCCCCTTGCTCCCGTGGTCCTAAGTACTTTAACACTTAACTTCTACTTGTTCTAGGTTCTACGTCCAAAGAAGAACAGTTTAAACAACAGGTTTCTTCCACTTGATGAAATTCAAACTGACGCTGTTTTAACACTGGATGATGACTTCAATTTGATTCATGATGAGATCATCTTTGGCTTCAGGTGATTATTTGAATAACTTGTAAACTGTTGACTAATTTCAACTGTTGAACTAAACTAACTTTATTTATACTGGATAGCTCTATCAGTTCTAAACTGTTCTTCCTAGAGTTCCAGTTAGAATCATCTCTTATTGATCCAGTGTTACTACAGGAGGAAACCTAAACTAAACTAACTTTATTCATACTGGATAGCTCTATCAGTTCTAAACTGTTCTTCCTGGAGGTCCAGTAAGAATCATCTCTTATTGAACCAGTGTTACTACAGGAGAAAACCTAAACTAAACTAACTTTATTCATACTGGATAGCTCTATCAGTTCTAAACTGTTCTTCCTGGAGGTCCAGTAAGAATCATCTCTTATTGAACCAGTGTTACTACAGGAGAAAACCTAAACTAAACTAACTTTATTCATGCTGGATAGCTCTATCAGTTCTAAACTGTTCTTCCTAGAGGTCCAGTGAGGATCATATCTTATTGATCCAGTGTTACTACAGGAGGAAACCTAAACTAAACTAACTTTATTTATATCAGATAGCTGTACAAGGAAAGTGCATCAATTGTTCTTTATTGTTTTTAATCAGGATCTGGCGGGAGGCAAGAGACCAGATTGTTGGCTTTGTAGGTCATAATAATGCGTGGGACTTGAAAAATGGAAGATGGCTCTATAATTTTGATTCTTCTTGCGAGATTTCGATGGTTCTCACTGGAGCTGCATTCTTTCACAAGGTAATTATTGTGAAGGTTTCTGATCGTTTTTGAGGCTTCTGTTGCCAAACACTGTTTTTGTCATCCCATTTCAGTATTATTCATATTTGTACACGCACGTGATGCCTCAGGCAATACGAGATAAAGTGGACGAATATACAAACTGTGAAGATATAGCCATGAATTTCCTGGTTTCTCACGTGACAAGAAAACGACCAATTAAGGTGAGGTACATTAGAGGATCAGTTTGTACTACGAGTATCGATAATACCTTGTAAATGAGAGATGATCCTTACTGGATCTTGTAGAAGAAAAGATTGGAACTGGTAGAACTATCCAGTAGGTAGTTTAGTTTAGATTTCCTCCTGTAGTAGCACTGTATCAATACGAAATCATCCTTACTGGACCTCTAGGAAGAACAGTTTAGAACTGATGAGCTATCCAGTATAAATATAGTTAGTTTAGTTTAGGTTTCCTTCTGTAGTAACACTGGATCAATAAGAGATGATCCCTGCTGAATCTCTACCGAAAAGTTCCAGCTAGAAGCCTATATATACTTGTCTTCGATCTCATTCATTCTCATTACATTTCAGGTAACTTCTCGCTCCAACTTCGCATTATTCACCTCCAGATTGTACCAAGACGAGACGTCCGTTCATGAAAAGAACGAATGTCTGAACTTTTTTGAAAAGGTTTTCGGTTACATGCCGCTAGTCCGTACACAGTTTCGGGCGCACTCGATGTTGCATAGAACACCTATGTCTCCCACGATCAAGAAATGCTTTGATAATTTTTGATGTGTGTATGATACTGGTCACTTCTACTCTTCGAAGAATCTTTCGCAATTCGCAGACAGAATCCTGAACTCAATCATGGTGCGAAAGCATCACTAGAACTCTCAACTTTCAATTGATGTCATGTCCTTCTAACTATAGTAATGGCTATATGTTTAGTAGCCGGCGTGTAATTAGGGAGGTTCAGATTTTACTTCACTACCGCTACCGCTACCTTAATCAATCTTTCGGCCAATCAGATGAGCTTGGTCTACCCAACTGACCAATCAGATTGCTTAAAAATCGGGATACGGTAGCAGTAGTGGTAGTGGAAGTCAAATCTGAACCTTTCTATTTAATCCTCTCCGATCCTGATGATGACTTTAAACTAGTCGAAACGTTGAGAAATAGAAATGATTTCAATATTCGGTATTACCGTTGTTTTGTATGATACGTTGTGTGGCTTTGTAGAGACTTGCTCAGTCACCGCTGAGATCGGGGGGGGGGGGGAATTGAGATGGGGGGGTGTTCAGTCTGCATTCTAAAACGATCTGAAGTTTTTGTGAAAAAAAAAGCAATTACTCGCCGAAGGCTAAGTCTGGACGTTCAGCAATTCAGGCCTGGACCGGCTCCCGGAGAAATTTGGGCGGCAAAGAATTCACTAGATTTCGTTTAATGACAAGCTATTTATCTCAAAATTATTTTCAATAGGGGTATTTTTCATACCATGGAACGTTTCGCATGCTTGCATTACGACTTGTCCTTAATGTCATTTACTATGACATAATTTTTAAAAACTATAATTTGTACGCACAACCTCTCCCCCCTTCCCATTGTTCCAGGTTGGCATGTCAGTCGGATATGGTTATAAGTCACTGCTCCCTATTTAGATGTAATTCAATGTCAACATAACAATAATATATTTTATAGTAATATAAATAGTTATCAATTTATCGAATCAGATTTATTATTTTGGCGGGAAATGGTATTAATAGACCAGGTGTTATACTGTTTTCTTCCGTTACGAGTATAATCCAGGTTGCCATTTTAATTACCAGTCACGCAGTGGTAGGGTCCAATCGTCCAATCTTGTTTCGTTGCTGCGCATTGAACCGCATTACCTGACATGCTTTACCTCAGAACCCTCACCTCAAGTTAATATAATAAAGTGTCCGTTCTGAAGATATCTCATCTCATTGATTCATTGTTGTTACAGGTTTAAAACTAAAGTAAACTAAATTAACTTTTTTTGTGCTGGATAACTCTATGAGTTCTAAACTGTTCTTTTTAGAGTTCCAGTAAAGATCATCTCGTATTGATCCTGTGTCACTACAGAAGGAAACTCTCAAGTGTTTGACACTTGAAGCAATCTTCTTAAAAATGTCCAACATGAAACTAATTACCAGATAAGTACATACTCAAAAAAAAGAACCAAACCTTAATTACAAAGGAGATGTAAAAAAAGTACATCAAGTATTCATTACTTAATTACTCAATCACCACCAGGGTCTGGCGTGGAGCAAGAGACCGTATTGTTGGTTACCCAGGTCGCTATCATTCGTGGAATTTAAATAATGGAGAATGGTATCATAATGCCAATTATTCTTGTGAGATTTCCATGGTAATTACTGGAGCTTCTTTTTTCCACAAGGTAATTGTCACGTCTACCGTTTCTAATCCAAGACTTCTATTAACCATCACAATTTTTGTTTTTCCATTTTAGTATTATTCATATATTTACACACATGTAATGCCTCAGGTCATACGAGATAAAGTGGACGAATATATGAACTGTGAAGATATAGACATGAATTTCCTGGTTTCTCACGTGACAAGAAAACCACCAATTAAGGTGAGGTACATTATAGGATCAGTTCGTACTACGAGTTTGGATAATACCTTGTAAATGAGAGATCTGGATCTTGTGGAAAAACAGATTGGAACTGGTAGAACTATCCAGTAGGTAGTTTAGTTTAGGTTTCCTCCTGTAGTAACACTGGATCAAAAAGAGATTATTTTTACTAGAGCTCTAGGAAGAACAGTTTAGAACTGATAAAGCTAGTTTCCTTCTATTGTAACATTGGATCAATATGATCTCTTATCAGATGTCTAAGGAAGAACCTTGGTGCTCCTCTTCATTATTTTTAGACAAATCTCACTACAATGAGAGGCACAAATGTATCAACTTTTTTGAAAAGGTTTTTGGCTACATGCCGCTGTTACACACACAATTTCATTCAGAGTTCAATTCAAAATGCTGTTACGTCAAACTATGGTGGATCGGAACGATTGATATGTGTGTGTGTGTGTGTGTGGGGGGGGGGGGGGTTAATTACTGTTATTAGTTATTGCGTAGATATGGAAATCAGTGCGAATATATTGACTGAACATATACACTTATTAATGTGGTCACTCAATTTTGATTAAAAACGCTTTGTTTTACACCCAGCTGAATACTGTGGCGATAGAACTATGATGGGCTTTGATATTTGTTCTGCGAACCTAGCTGAATATTTGTGGTATTGTTAATCCAGTTGAAGGAATTTATTTGAACCGAATTGAACGTAATTTTACTCCATAAAAAAAGTAGACTAAGTCTGGGGGTTGCTGCAGCAAGTTAGACGGAGGCCGATGACTTGGCAATAAGACGGTATTCTGATAATCGTACCTTGACTGTCTGCGGTAGCATAGGCGAAGATTTACAAAGGTATTTACGATTTACTTTATCAATTAATCCAAGAGTTCAAAGTACGGTTGGAAATGGTCCAAACGATCAGTATTCTAAGTGTTTTCTGAGCCAAGATTTTGATCTGTCCGATGATCCTAAGCGGCAGCTATTATTAAAGGAAATCACGTTGACAAAGGTGAGTAACTTAACTGATTCTGCAATATTCGATTGAATATCTAGAATGGAGGAGAAACTAAATCATAAAATCGATGAAGTAGCAGTTACAAGTATGCAAATTAAGAAAAGCGGACGAATGTAATCTTGAACTGTCACGTGATTTTATTGCCAGCATAAATCAAGGAAATAACAGGGTAAAGTTTGGTGGTAGCATTAAGGATCTTGCAAGAGAAAGAGATTACAAAAGATCGTGAAAATAAAAAAGTTAGTCTTTACTAAGGTGTAGACTAAACAGTAAACAACGCTTTCCTGATACCCCGATAAGCGTACTCCCTACGTTTAGCGTAACCACTAGAAATATTCATGAAATCACATGAACAACGAAATTAAAAAAAAGTAAAAAGTCAATATTTTACCGATGACCTCGAGGCTAATAAGAAAAATCCAAAATCAACCTGAAAACTTTTGAACGAGTTAAACCCTCGTAATGCTTCTAGCCATAAATGATTTCAAACATTAAAAGTACTAGTAGGTGAAGAAACTATAAATACACCCGAAGATATGGCAGAGATATTTAATTTGGACTTTGCACGCAATTGTGGGTGAGAAATTAATTAGCATTAGACATACAATTGTCAGCCCTAGAACTGAGTTTCACGTGCATGTTCACGATCATCCGACAATCAGAAAATACAATGTTATCTAAAGGATGTATATATATATATGTACATATCATGTCATTCTGGGAGTTAAAAGCTATAGAAATGCACAATAATTAAAATTTAAAGGAGAGTCGCATGAATACACTTTATGATCAGACTTCATTTTCACTTCCTTTATACTATTACGTAACTTCCTTCTTATAGTTTTTAATATAAATTTTTAAGAAAGGTAAAAACTGAGACGATATATACAATTACGGACCAATTTATGTTATTTCTGTAGTTCCAAAGATTCCTTACCGGAGCAGGATATGTCGAAAATATTTCTAAAAAGATTGCGTGTGCTATGGGGGCTCTAAACGGTTCGCCACTTAATAGATACAAGAACTGCCCAGAAATTTATGGAGTTTTAATTCAACCGTACTTTGATTATTGTAGCTTAGTTTGGGATGGGATGAATATTACTTTAAATGATAAATTGCAAAAATTACAAATTAGGGCAGCGAGGGTCATCACCAAATCTCGACATATGTTTTTCATTTATAAATTGTGAAACTATATTATGTTTGGAATTAGCAATTCAATTTTCAAATTGTGTTATTATTGGAGTAATATAGCGACGCCTTGCTTAATGACAGTGATTAGGATATATAGCCTGTAGCAATCTCATTTTAACAGTGATATTTTAATAATTACAGACTTACAGTCTATTGGACTGACTGCTGCTAGCGTATCTTAATGAAGTCAATTTTTGAATGACTGACTTGGAGTCATCTGCAACCAGTTGAAATTCACTCTGGAAATCACTGCAACCACCATGGCGTTTTTGCTGTCGTTTTGTGCGCTAAAGAAAATCAAGGGCAGAATGTTCAGACAGTTTTTTCTGCTGCTTTTGTGCCTGATTGCTCTCATCTTTTATCTACTGCAGTCTGGCGCAGACACTTGTCCTCATAATGAACACTCAATTTCGTCAAGCGAATTAGAGCAAATCAAATCCTTGGTAAGGAAACAATTGGAAGATCTGATTGCACAACATAACGGAATTTTAAAACAGATTCAAAAGTATTCGAAGAATATTGATCCGCTTCGCAGAAAATCAAGAAGTTTATCAGACATGGTCCTAAAACATCGGGAAGAGTTAGAACAGCTTCGTTTACGAAAGAAAATACCCAGCACTTGTCCAAGGTTGCCCCCACTTAGGCTGCCCAAAGATATTTCAATGTCTAAGCTATCGAGTAGTTTTAAAACTGATTCAAAATCAAAGGTCAATTGTAACCTCTCGAGTTGTTTTAAACTTCAGAAATGCCCCTACGGGGGTTCCTTCTTGGCGCACGTATACAAAATTCAGAACGTTGGAGTAATGCCAAATACTACAGAGGAATTATACACTATATTCGAATCATTACCATATCTGACAGATGTCAGTGCTACACCTTGTATTTACATTGTTTTAATAGGTACATCGTTACAAAATTCCCCAAAAGCATTAGAAAATTTTTTACACACATTGAAATATTGGCAAGGTGAAGGACATAATCACATTATAATAAACTTTGGCAAAAGTGACCTCGCATCAGTAGACACTGGCCGAGCAATGATAGCGCAAACAACATTTGGCCCTCGTGCACCATATCGACGTGAATTCGACGTTGTCATTCCGCCCCTTGTGAGCTTGAGAAAACCTGGACCCATGTGGGAAAATTCAGCACCTCAGTTACCAGCTAACCGAAAATATATGCTCAGCTTTGTGGGGAATTATCGCAAGCCGAGAAAAGGCTCGAGAAACGAGAACACCATTTCTGTTGATGATTTAAAACAACTTTCTTCCGAAGCAAAAGATATGCTCATTCAACTCTCATGTCAGGTGGACGAAGAATTCTCTAGTTACAATGATTGGCAGCTCTGCTGGTCACACAACGAGAGAGCTAAGGTCTTGAAGGCATCAACGTTTGCGCTGATTATTCAGTTTGGAGATGACCAAACCATGACATTGGTACGACTCATGGAAGCCTTACAATATGGTGCCATTCCTGTTTTAATATCCGATAACGTTCTATTGCCATTAAGTGATATTATCGACTGGCATCGAGCTACGATTACATTGCACGAAGCTCAATTTCCTCAACTTAATTTTGTTTTAAGAACAATTTCAGTAAATGACTTATTTCATATAAGACGTCATGGACGATTTTTATGGGAATCATATTTCTCCACGATTAAAGCTGTTTTGGAATCCATAATGGCCGCAATACAAACTCGTTTGTTAATGTCGGGTATTTTGGCCAGAGATACTAAACTCCCTTCAGTTTTTGATGATGCGAGAAGAGAACAAGTATTTAACTTTTCCAATGCCGAACAAATATTACCGAGATTTTCTCGTAACTTTACAGCAAATACTGTCTACGCTAGACACAGATGGAATACATATCCTGGAGCATTGCTGTTGTACCCTAGTTCTCCTTTTGTGCCAGTGCTGCCATCCTCGGCTGCCTTTCTGAATTCCTCGGACCATATTCAGCCCATTGGCAAAGGTTCTGGCGGCGACGGGAGAGAGTTTAAGAAAGCGTTAGGTGGTAACCATCCATATGAGCAATTCACAATAGTCATGTTGACTTACAAACCAGATAAGCTCTTGGTAAAATCTCTAGCTCGCTTCGCACACTTACAGTATTTAAACAAAGTTGTTATTGTCTTGAACAGCACAAGTGACAACTCCTCGGCCTTAACATGGCCCAATATCGGAGTCCCAATAAAGGTAAGTGAGCCGACCCTTTTCCTAGGCGTGCAAAAGCACCCACACACTATAAACAAACGTCGTCATTCTTTTGTGGTATTTGGGGAAAAGGGCTAGATACTGGGTTACCCTTTGCGTCTGTATCCCTCCCCCTTTACCCTCCCCCTTTACCCTCCCCCCTTGCTCCCGTGGTCCTAAGAACTTTAACACTTAACTGATCTTCTTGTTCTAGGTTCTGCGTCCAAAGAAGAAGAGTTTAAACAACAGGTTTCTTCCCCTTGATGAAATTCAAACTGACGCTGTATTATCACTGAATGATGACGTCAATTTGATTCATGATGAGATCATCTTTGGCTTCAGGTGATTATTTGAATAATATCTCTATCAGCTCTAAACTGTTCTTCCTATAGGTCCAGTAAGGATCATCTCTTATTGATCCAGTGTTACTACAAGAGGAAATCTGAACTAAACTAACTTTATTTGTACAGGATAGCTCTATTAGTTCTGAACTGTTCTTCCTGGAGGTACTGTAAGGATCATCTCTTATTGATGCAGTGTTACTGCAGGAGAAAACCTAAACTAAACTAACTATATTTATACTGGATAGCTGTACAAGGAAAAGCACATCAATTGTTCTTTATTAATTTTAATCAGGATCTGGCGGGAGACAAGAGACCAGATTGTTGGCTTTGTAGGTCATAATAATGCGTGGGACTTGAAGAATGGAAGATGGCTCTATAATATTGATTCTTCTTGCGAGATTTCTATGGTCCTTACTGGAGCTGCATTCTTTCACAAGGTGATTATTTCGTGAAGGTTTCTGATCGTTTTTGAGGCTTCTGTTGCCAAACACTATTTTTGTCATTCCCTTTTAGTATTATTCATATTTGTACACACATGTGATGCCTCAGGCCATACGAGATAAAGTGGATGAATATACAAACTGCGAAGATATGGCCATGAATTTCCTGGTTTCTCACGTGACAGGAAAACCACCAATTAAGGTGAGGGACATAGAGGATCAGTTTGTACTACGAGTTTCGATAATACCTAAGCTTGTAAATGAGAGATGATCCTTACTGGATCTTGTGGAAGAACAGATTGGAACTGGTAGAATTCTCTAATATAAATAAAGTTAATTTAGTTCAGGTTTCCTTCTGTAATAACACTGGATCAATAAGAAATGATCCTTACTGGACCTCTAGGAAGAACAGCTGAGAACTGACAGAGCTATCCAGCATAAATAAAGTTAGTTTAGTTCAGGTTTCCTTTTGTAGTAATACTGGATCAATAAGAGACGATCCTCTGCTGAATATCTACCGAAGAGTTCTAGCTAGAAGCCTATATATACTTGTCTTTGATCTCATTCATTCTCATTACATTTTAGCTAACTTCTCGCTCCACCTTAACATCATCCGACTCCACATTGTACAAAGACAAGACGTCCGTTTATGAAAAGAACGAATGTCTGAACTTTTTTGAAAAGGTTTTCGGTTACATGCCGCTAGTCCGTACACACTTTCGGGCGCACTCGATGTTGCATAGAACACCTGGTATGTCTCGCAGGGTCAAGAAATGCTTTGATAATTTTTGATGTGTGTATGATAGGTGGTGTGACTTCGTAGAAACTTGCTCAGACACTGTTCAGATCGGAAGGGGGGGGGGGGATTGAGATGAGGGGGTATCGAACTGAATTCTAAAACGATCTGAAGTTTGTGTGAAGTAATCAATATAAACCTGGGGCCAGTTGTTCAGAAGTTGGTTAGCTTAACCATGGGTTAACGTAAAATTTCTTTCCAAACTTTCCAGTAGCTTGTTGATAGTATTGCGAGATATTGCTTGAGAAATCTCGTCTGGATCAATAGTAGTTTTGGTTTATGAAGTGTTAAAATAAACGGATATGTAGAAACACAGGAACTGAAACATTGGGTTAAACTTTAATTTAGAGTTAGTGCTAACCCAGCTGTGAACAATCAGCCCCTGAGGTTTAGAGAACGACAAGCTTTTTATAAAATTTTATCATTTTTTACAGATAAAATTTTATTATTTTTGCTGGCAGCTGACGGCTGGTCGCCATTTTGTATTGTTTCTACTGTTTTTTCTGTGGGTGAATATAAGAAATGTCCCGTCAAATTTTACCAATCACAACGTTGGACTTTTTATTCTAACTGAAATTATTGACATTCATTCTCTAGCATCGTTTTCTAGCAACTCAAAATCGATACACAGTCATTGGAGGGAAATAATTCTTCACTGTATGTGTTGACCTTTTGTCTGGCAGCAAATATGTGCAATTTCGTGATATTTGTTCACTCTAGTACAGTATAATCATCAATACATTTTGGGTTGACCCCCACTCAGATTTATTGCAAAATGCCCTAGCGAAACCCGAGAATAGGGGAATTTTTTATACCATGGACGTTCCGCATGCTGGCATTACAACTTGTCCTTAATGTCATTTACTATGACGTAATTTTCAAAAACTATTATTTGTACGCACAAGCTTCCCCGCCTCCCCATTATTCCTGACCGAGGTTGGCATGCCAGCCGTCCCTCGGAGAATAGGGTTATCCCTCCCCTAGAAAACCTCGGAAGATAATCGAGATTTTTATTTCTTGAGAATCATTAGTTTCTATTGTGGCAGCATTGTGTTGTTGCTATGTTATCGTCGTCTCCTAAACTAAGTAATCCTTTGTTAATACTCAACCAATATCCTAAGTGGTACTACGTGGGGAAATTTTCCAGAACATCTCACGGAGGACTCAAAATGTCACCAAAATTTCGAAACTTCAATACAACATTTTATCTCAAAAAGCTCAACTTCCCCAGTCTACGGCAGATGTTAGTTAATTTTACTCGTCTCTTATTAAATTGACATACTAAATAAATAGCTAAGTTGCCCCGGTTACATAATTAGAAAAAGATTAATACTTTATAAAAAGATTTCAATTCCGGGGGGTGTTTCATAACTGTTTTAAGAAGGAGAAAATTGAATTTCAAAAGTGTAAAATTCGTATTGTTGATAAAAACTGTTCATTTCTAGCACAGTTGGCACGTTCTACGCACGATATTCATTTTGTAGAAAATATTAAAATTTCTATCTTTAATAATTATTTTGTTCTGTTTCAGGAATTTTTTCTAAATTTATCATCAATCTCCCCCCGGATTTGATATGACTTTTGACGTCTTCCGGCAATCAGACTTTGGAAAATTTTTGCGTAGCAGATTAGTTAGACATTGAGCAAGTAGTGCGAGATATCCGCTTTATCTTTTGAAGATTTGGCTTCCAAATGCTGGGCAACATAAAACGATAAGCGTTTTAAAATATAAATACGTGTTTATGCCATTGTATTGAGCTTAAGAGCGTTGTTTTGATATTGTTGCCGTCAATTAAAGTGAATTAATTGTAGCCTGCACTTCGATATCATGGAAGGCAGTTTAACAAGAAAGGAATCCAAAAGACACAGGCGCAAGAACGAGGGAGATTTTGAACCGAGCACCGAAGAAAGGCTTAAAGAAAAGAGACAACGAAAGAGAAAAGATGGTAAGCGAAAGAAGAAACGCTCAACCGTCCCAGATTTGGATGATGGACAAACTTTGGGGAGAGATAATATTGGCCTTGAAGACGAGGAAAACTTAGAGTCGGGGATTAATCTAGATAAAAATATCGAGCCAGACGCGAGAATTGATGAGTCTAAAGACGTGGAAAGTCGGGAAATGGGTTCACAAGAGAGATTAAGCTCATCTCTAACTTCTGTAAGCAGGGAAGGCATAGACCAGGGGCTAGTTGACCCAGTTGCTACAGGTATGAGTACTGAACAGGGGCAAGGTACACATGTGCCTTCGCAGGGAAATGGTATACTTCCACAAACTGATCAAGTTAGTTCTATGGAAAGTGGTACCAAGTCGGAACAAGGTTTGAGGAGAAGAGCTACCTTAACTGAAATGGGCCAGAGTTTTGATGAGGATCAAGCATCAGGTCATAATGAGGTTAGTTATTGAGTGAAGCCCCGTACAAACGAGCAAGTTTTCCTTGACAAGTTTTATTTGCTCCTGTGTATGCAAAAAAATTGACAATTTTATTTGACAAGGATCCTGGTTTAAAAGCTAGTTGTACCAGCTTTTCGACAAGGAAAATTGCTCACTTGACTAGGGAATTGTTTGTTTACATACTTAATTCATGCGGCCTCATAAAAGTTGTCCAGAAAAATAATTTCAAATTTCTCGTACACAGGAACAAATAAAGCCTGTCAAGGAAAACTTGCTCGTCTACACGGGGCTTTAATGTGTTTTGTGAAGAATTCCTGATTTTTTATACCAATGTAGGTTGTACGTTGGTAGAGTGGTCGGAGTTGAATGTATGGGAGGAAGGGAGGGAGGGAGGGGGGGGGGGGAACGATAAGTGGGAAAGCCACAAACCTCCTCGGGAGTCTTGGCTATGCTCTCTTGTGAGAATTTTGGGTTTCTGGAGTTTGGGAACACAATTTCCCACCTTTTGATATGAGTTTTTAAGTAATTAGCCCAGCTGAAGTCTGATTTTTGTGATATCACACACATAATAATACCAACTGTGACGCAGGTATGTGGCATTGCTTGACTCACCCCCCCCCCTCCCCTCCCCCAGCCAGAGTTGAACTTCTTACGAGTACGGTTTCACGATCAAATGCTGGGATGGCTGCGCCCTTGCCATTTCCTTGGCTGTGCCACTGAGGGTTCACTTTCCCAGAGTCTTCTGGATTTGGCTTGACAGGTCAAGGGAATAGATTTTCCTAAGGGGTGCATTGGTGTGCTGCCAAGGAACCTTACTGGACTTTGTTCGTCTTCTTCCACTGTTGTTGGTTCTAATTTGGTTGTTTCACTCATCAATGTATGACATATATACTGTTTTATACTCAGCCTTTTAATTTAAATCTTGGTTTTACCGTAAGCACTTCAAAATCATTAAATGAATTAATTTTCCATCCTAACTAAATTTCTGCTCAAACTGGCATAAGTCAACAACCATGATATGAAGCAGAAACCTTATTTCACGTACTGTCAAGTAGTGACCTTGAAATACACATCCTTTCTGGTAGATTCTTACTAGTTTAAACTTCAAACTGTTGGTTCTCAGTGTAGGTAGTGATCTTGAAATACACGTCCTTTGTGGTACATTCTCACTAGTCTAAACTTCAAACTGTTGGTTCTCAATGTAACTAGCGATCTTCAAATACACTTACTTTGACTGAAGACATAAGTAAGTACATGCGCTCCTAATCTCGCCTTTTAGTTGTTAAGTTTTCTATTTTCTCGAATGCGTTCGTGAGTAGTATATGTAACATTATTATTTAAGAAATCGTCGATTTTATTTTTTTTTCCGCATTCCTCCTTGAGGGCAGGTTATCATTACTCGATAACCTTGTCTTGTTTTGGAAATTTGAGCCAGAAGCGTTATTCAAATACAGACAAATGATGTCTTCGTTTCCTGTAAAATGTTTATCGTTTATGCAGGTGTTGTTAGTCGCTGCCCGTAAAAGTATGTAAACAAACCACGTTACGTATGGAATTTTCAAATTAAATCGACTCCATTATTTTGTCGTGCAGGTGGACTGCGTTTCTACGTAGAATACTGTCGTTTTAAAGAAGCAGTTCAAAAAGAGGAAGCTTCGCTGCTTGACTTGGCGGGAAATATCTTAAACCGTGTACTTCCTGGAAAACACAAAGTGCAATTCAAGAAATATAAGTATTCCACAATATCCGTACTTGAGATTGTATTGTTTTCAAAACGACGACAGTGTTTCTTTTAAAGCTCACGATGCAATATTAATGTTGATATACATTGACAGTCGTTTTAAAGTTTCATAAACAATATATACTGCAGTGTGTCGAAATGATTCGGTCTAATCGACGGAAGAGGCCAAAGCGCGTACAGGTTTGTGCGTAGATTGAGTTTGAATTTCTCGTCGTACGTTATTTTATGTTTATTAAAGTGAAATAATTAATTTTAAAACGTGATGCAAAGCTATACTTCGCGATCTATTAATATATACGCACGTCTGTGCTTGACGCATGTGCTTCTCGATGCTGATGATCCAGGGTAATATACATACTATAGCCGGAAAACTAAAGTTAAGTCCGTTGGGAGAATAATTGGGGGAGAATAGTGTCTGTTACAGCGCGATAAACAGTACAAGGCATTTTAACGGTCTGCTCTGAAGACATTTTGGGTAATTTAGATAACTGCTTTTACACCACTATAGTCGTAAATGTGTACAGCATAAAATTGCGATACATTGGACTTTTGCTACCTCTTTTTTCATGTGACTGGCAATGACGGTCAGAAATTTACACACGCTTTCTGATAAGATTAAAACAACCAAATCTCATTGGGAAACTCAAATCTGGTTGGGAAAGTTCTTTATTCTCTCAGTTGGGAAGAACCCGTTCAACGGACACTATCAATAGTCTATCTGGCACCCTTTGGTCGTGTTCAGCATAAGGTTTCCATCGATTGTTTGTTTCTTGATAGTTTTCTTTATTTGTAGTTCATGGAGCCGTTGAGAGAGGACGCGGAAACAAGGGAAAGTGCAACTTCTGTCGACAACAGTAGTGCTGCTGTGTTAGGCACATCTAGTATAGATAGTAATACCTCCACGATAGCTGATTCAAATATGGGTGGTGCACCTTTGGACTTGGCTGAAGCCAGTGTGTCGCTCTTATCAAATACGGAGGCCGAAGAAAGCCCGGCACAACCATCAGAGCCAGGCGTGTCTAATGCAGGCTTTCTAACTGATGCAGAATCTACCACAGGGACAGTTATAGCGGATCAGTTAGGGCAAGACGCGATAAACGTCGATACAGAAGGTGTCGTGGTAGCAACAGCGGATAGCGAGACTCAAGATTCCGCCGGTGTCCTGCCTCATTCTGAACTGACTGCAGAGGACTCGGCCCTGGTACAAGAAGCAGCACTGCTTGGTAAGGCATTGATCCTTACTGAACCTCAAGGAAGAACAGTTTAGAACTGATAGAGCTATCCAGTATAAATAAAGTTAGTTTAGTTTAGGTTTTATCCTGTAGTAACACTTGATCAATAAGAGATGATCCTTACTGAACCTCGAGGAAGAACAGTTTAGAACTGATAGAGCTATCCAGTATAAATAAAGTTAGTTTAGTTTAGGTTTTATCCTGTAGTAACACTTGATCAATAAGAGATGATCCTTACTGAACCTCGAGGAAGAACAGTTTAGAACTGATAGAGCTATCCAGTATAAATAAAGTTAGTTTAGTTTAGGTTTTATCCTGTAGTAACACTGGATCAATAAGAGATGATCCATACTGGATCTCTAGGAAGAACAGTTTAGAACTGATACAGCTATCCAGTATAAATAAAGTTAGTTTAGTTTAGGTTTCCTCCTGTAGTAACACTGGATCAATAAGCGACGATCCTTTCTGGACCTCTAGGAAAAACAGTTTAGAACTGATAGAGCTATCCAGTATAAATAAAGTTAGTTTATTTTAGGTTCCTCCTGTAGTAACACTGGATCAATAAGAGATGATCCTTACTGGACCTCTAGGAAGAACAGTTTAGAACTGATAGAGCTATCCAGTATAAATAAAGTTAGTTTATTTTAGGTTCCTCCTGTAGTAACTCTGGATCAATAAGAGATGATCCTTACTGGACCTCTAGGAAGAACAGTTTAGAACTGATAGAGCTATCCAGTATAAATAAAGTTAGTTTATTTTAGGTTCCTCCTGTAGTAACTCTGGATCAATAAGAGATGATCCTTACTGGACCTCTAGGAAGAACAGTTTAGAAGCGATAGCGTTATCCAGCATAAATTAAGTTGTTGGTGTGAACATACGACGTGCTTGAGCCAGACTATCTATTCTCAGTGGACATCAACAAAAACCAAGTCACTCCAAATAAGGGAGGGGAAACAAGTTCCCCACTACGTGATGTAAGTGATGATGAAAGTGAACTGCCCTGGGCTATGTACAGATCACTAGATCCTGCGTATGGCAAAAATGATGAAGGCGAGAATGAGGACTGGGGTCTAGATGGTGACGAAGACATTACAGGTAATACTTCATGTTTCATTGCTCGTTGCGTTGTGCTGACAGTAAGCATATTTATGTTTAGTGTGATGTTTGATGAGGTAGTTAGGACCTGTACACTTGTCGATGTCTTCCCCGAGGGGTACAAGAGCGGGTATGCCCAAGTTGTTTGATTGGTAGTTTGATAAGGAATTGATCGAGACTGTACCCTCGGGGAAATATCCTTCAACAAAGTCTTTGATAAATGCACTGGGGGATGGTACACTACTTTCTGTGATAATTCTTGTCCAGCTTTTCAGTGGAAGAAGAAAACCACAGAAGCCAGAGAAATGGCCGAAACTCAAGGAATAAACCGCTAATTTTTCTGATATGAATTTGCAAGCCACTCTGTGACAGACATCTCGTATTTTTTCAGCTCCAGAAAGAGACAAAGACTTGCCTGACATTTACGCTCTCCTCGAAAGCTTAGAAGAAGAAAAAATGAATCTTCTTAATTCTCAAAGTCTCTTTGACAGCGAGAAACAACAAGCGAAGTACGGGTACATTGATGAGCTAAAATTACAAATGGCGGACTCCGCTGTTCAGGAGTACGTTGACGATTTTCATCAGAATGTTGAAGACGAAATATTGATGATTGGCAGTATTTCACTGGAGGATGTTCAGGTATGGCTCTAAGACTGTTCTTCCTAGAGGTCTAGTAAGGATCATCTCTTATTGACCCAGTGTTACTACAGGAGGAAATCTAAACTAAACTAACTTTATTTATACTGGATAGCTCTATCAGTTCTAAACTGTTCTTCCTAGAGGTCCAGTAAGGATCATCTCTTATTCTTGTGTTTCACTGGAACCTTTTTCAGTAATTCTGAGTGGGGGTCAACCCAAAATGTATTGATGATTGTACTACCCTGGAGCAAGCAAATCTCACGGAATTTCACACGTTTGCTGCCAAACACAAGGTCAACACATACAGTGAAAATTTTTTTCAGTCTGATGACAGTCTATCGATTTGGAGTTGACCCCCAGTGAAATTTGTGACGTCACGTGAAACCCAAGAATTGATCCAGTGTTATTACAGGAGGAAACCAGGACGTCATATAGGAAGCATGCTAAAGATGTAGTATTGCAGAAACAAGGTCGTTGCTGTCAGAGAAACGTACCTGTGCTAACTGCTGCGTGACTGCGTTGTGTTAACCTTTCAGGAGGAAGAGCGACGCCTGAGAGATGACCACATACAGCATCAACAACAACTCACCGACATTCAAAGAAAACGACAAGAAGATATTCTAGTGAGAGAAGAACTGGCGAAGAGAAATGTCATGGAGAGAATGAAAGAAAGAAGAAAGGCTTTAATGAGACGAGAGGTAAAGCTTTGAATCTACGTGTAAACGTCAGAAATCGTGAATTACAGTACGTCCATCCGTCTAAGAAAGCGACATTTTGAAATCGGGTAGTGGCTGTGGAGTTTCTTATATGCAGCGAGAGTGACAATTTTGAAAGTTTCAAACAGAGCTTGCCAGTTTCTCGTTTGTTCAAATTCTATGCATGCTGCAATTTGGTGCAATAATAAGCATGTTATTATTTTATGCATGTATAAACAGGCATGTATAAACAGGCTCTTTAGGAACTCACATGTTAGTTTTGTTTATGCGAGGACTAACACTTTTCAAATGCTGATGTGTGTTGTGTTGCATTATGATATCTCGGGATTTTCAAATGTATTTTATCTCATTCTGTTCTGGAAAGCAGGAATTTCAGGCAACTTCCTTTGTCGCACTAATTCGGGAAAAATGTTTGTATAGATTTCATGTGCAGGTTATATGTGTTATTTTGCAGGAACATCTTATGCAGCGAGATAGATTGCTGCAAAACAAGATTCACCAAGCCTTCCGTCGGTCTGAACATCAACTCCTGAAAGCTTTAGAAGCAAGGAAAGCTGAAGTGAAAGTACGAGATAACTGATTTCAATTCTCGCTTTAGTCGTAGAAACTATGATATTATGTGAAAAGAGCAGGTCAATGTCAGAAGCATGCCCAGAGATATGGACAACCAGATTCATAGTAATCTTTTCCCGTAGAGATGCGAGGATGCGATTTCAATTCCAGCTCGAGACAACAAACTTTTCCCTCTCCTCTGCAGTGTTAGGTTAATATATGTGAATCGAGTGGGTCCAATGTTTTGTTGAAGTCGTGGGCTTTTTCCGGTTTCCTCCCACGGGGAATGCTGACGGCGTGGGTTATTTAGGCTTTAGCTGATCCTTTCATCGTAGCTGCATGTGCTCTGTGATGAGACATGAGTCATAAGTTAGCTGGAAGATACACTGCGTACTTAGAAAGCATTTGATTCTTGGATCAGGTTGAACTGCGCCCTTCGTTGCTCAGGTTTGCTCTAAGTTGCCGCTAGTAAGGATTATTAACACAAATATATGTACGTACTTATAGGTAGTTTAGCAAAACTAATACCCCCCCCTTTTTTATAGACAATGTATGGTGAACTGGTGATGGCTGATGGAGAATACGGGGGAAGCAAAGGTCGGAGATGGAAAGTGGATTGGAACAGGTCGCCCCAGCCCATTCAAGTTAAACTGAAGTGTCTTCGTGGAATTAAGGACAAATTACCAGGTGTGCTAACATTTATTGTTTTGTTGTGTCTTCGTGTATAAAATTAGCCATTTCTCACTTGGGAACCGCAGGGCATCTGGGGAGTGTTTGGAGGGGCAATGAGAAGTGGCGGGAAACTTTACATGTTAAAATTGGAGCAAGAAAGTACAAAAGATTCCCCGTTATCGATGAGAAAAAGCCTCAAAGGTTGCTTGCAATATTCGTTCCATGTCTCATGACTGCTGACTGACTGCTATCGCACTGTCCCTCCAAACAATCCATGCATGCTTTGCAGTCTCGTCTTGGAAATCTCTAATTGTTTCCATATTTTCAGCTGGTCGTTATGTTCTCATGGTGTCGCTGTATGATCGTCTCGGGGGTCACGTGATGAAATGGTCCAATCTTAAAGGCCAACAATGGGGTGGGGCTACTCTGCCGCTATTTCACGAGGGAGAATTCTATAACATCGAAATGAAGGTTTGCTATTACGATTGTACCACATGCAGCCATATAACAGAGCCATCCAGTTAAATATGCATCTGCTCGTTTAGATTGATCAAAGTGTGTTCACCGTGTGTCCTGCACGACCGGACATTCGTCCTGGAATGGTTCTCGTATTCGAGTTGTTTCTCCTCCGAGGTGCTGTTACTCCTACAGATCGCGTCGTGGCCTGGGGCTGCTTCCCTATATGCGACTCAAACTTCAGAGTCGTGGAAGGGAAGTGAGTAAACTCCCAACTAAATAAATTTCCATTTCCTTGAATAATTACATAGAATGTAACCATTTTTACTCTGATCTAAACCCTGGGCATCCTTCTTCATCTGTTTTTGATTTCAGGTACAAAACCCCGTTCCTTCGAGGCGATATGGACACAGCTATTGACACTTACCAAAGAATGGAGGAACTCATTGCAGAGGATATTGATCATTGGTTGTGTAATCTATATTTTGACGTTGTTCTCTTACCAAGGTACGTACAGTATACAGTGGCAGCTTTGAACTAAACTAACTTCATTAATACTTGATCAGTTCTAAACTTCGTCCTAGAGGTCCAGTAAGGATCATCTCTTATTGATCCAGTGTTACTACAGGAGGAAACCTAAACTAAACTAACTTTATTTATACTGGATAGCTCTATCAGTTCTAAACTCTTCTTCCAGGTACATGGCTGGACAGAAGGAATATGAAGTTGAGCTCCAGTTTACCTCAAACTTGCTCGGTCATCCGAAACGCACTAAGACTGGGGAAGAACTACCTGACGGAGAGGAGCCTGTATACGGGTCTCATAGTGATATCCAGTCCCAAGGATCGCGTAATTCACGTCGGGGAAGCAAGGCATCCAGTGCCATGGAGTAAGTCTTCTTCAAATCAGTTTCTTTCCCAGTTGATCTGAAAACACGGAAAAGTAGGGGCACCAGTTGTCAAATAGAAATCCATTTTTCGATCGAAATTATCAAGTTTAAATTTCTGGTAGACTTATAATTTTCTTTTTTAAAGACAGTTACTAAGTTTCAACAAGTTTCACAAAGGAAAACAAAAGACATAAGTGATTAACAGCAGCAAAATGGATTTCTATTTGGTGGCTACAATCTTGGCCAGAAGTTCGTGGAACGTCTCGAAATATTTCCAAACATCTAATATAAAGGCGTGTTAAAACGATATCGCGCCTCCCCCCGCTCCCCCATTCAATGTTGCTGTGTCACATCTCTACTGCATGTTTCATTGATGTCTGTGGTCAATGACCAGCCATAAATATCTACCTCACATCAACATTGGGAGGGGGGGGGAGTCATCAGATTTGAGCAAAACTCAATCATCGTTCTACCATTTATGGCCAAGATTGTAGTTTCAGGCCTTTTACTCGTGGTCAGGTCAGCTAGTTGTTAGTAACGATAATCTCTCATTGATAGATTAACACTTTTTAGAATAAGTTCCTTGTATGTTTGCATGGTCAATATCAAATTGAAATATAATTTTGTTGAAATACCACGTAAGTTTGTCATCGCAAATGAACTTACGTGGTGTTTTCACAAAATTATATTTTAACTTTCTAAAATGTCTTCAAAATCCTGTGGTATTAGCATTATTTTAAATTTTTCAGGGCAAGTTTAGCAAGCGAGGCAAAAGAATCCGATGATAAGAACAGCGAGAGAAAAATGTCTGCCTCAGCTCAAGATCTCCAGTTGCCAATAACACCACTCAAAAGTCCAGTAAGTCCTTATTGGACCTTTATAAAGAACAGTTTAGAACTGATAGAACAATCTAGTATAAATAAAGTTAGTTTGGTTTAGGTTTCCTCTTGTAAAAACACTGGATCAATAAGAGATGATCCTTACTGGACCTCTAGGAAGAACTGTTTAGAACTGATAGAGCTATCTAGTATGAATAAAGTTAGTTTAGTTTAGGTTTTCTCCTGTAGTAACACTGGATCAATAAGAGATGATCCTTACTGGACCTCTAGGAAGAACAGTTTAGAACTGATAGAGCTATCCAGTATAAATAAAGTTAGTTTAGTTTAGGTTTCCTCTTGTAGTAACACTGGATCAATAAGAGATGATCCTTACTGGACCCCTATAGGAAGAACAGTTTAGAACTGACAGAGCTAGCTAGTATAGGATAAAGTTAGTTTAGTTTAGCTTTCCTCCCGCTCTTGTGGTCTTAACTCTCATTTATTTGCGATCCAGTCGACTCCTGATAGAAACAGTCCAAGTCATCAACGACCTTCGACAGTCTTACACACTTCACGTAAACTTCATGAAGCGGCCAATGTATTAGAAGGGTTAAGTGATGATAGTGGGACAGATTTTTCCGATGATGAAGTTGCTGAAATACGAAAACAAGAGGGTTTTAAACCCGTGAAGGGGAAACCGGGAATGTATTATAAAGTGAGTGAATTCAATTTCTAGAAAAGATAAATATAACTTGACATCGTGTTTGGGTCGGTAAATGGATTGTAGGTAATGTATCTTGTGTGCCTATCGCTTGTTTAGAAACATCTGGCCAACCCTGTGGATACTTACCATAAAAAGTTGTACACCATGCTGCCTAAAACACCATTGCTGAGCCGACGTAATGGCAAGAAGCGTAAGATGACCCACTTGGAGGAGCTTGAACAACATACATTTTCGGTCAAGTAAGACATTTTCTCTCTCGCTAAACAACAGATGATCCTTACTAGACCTCTAGGAAGAACAGTTTAGAACTGATAGAGCTATCCAGTATAAACAAAGTTAGTTTAGTTTAAGTTTCCTCCTGTAGTAACACTGGATCAATAAGAGATGATCCTTACTGGACCTCTAGGAAGAACAGTTTAGAACTGATAGAGCTATCCAGTATAAATTAGTTTAGTTTAGGTTTCCTCCTGTAGCAACACTGGATCAATAAGAGATGATCCTTACAGGATCTTTAGGAAGAACAGTTTAGAACTGATAGAGCTATCCAATATAAATAAAGTTAGTTTAGTGTAGGTTTCCTCCTGTAGTAACACTGTGTAATTCTTGCCGATGTAGATATTTATTGTAAACAAAGTTTGTCTTGGTCACTAACTCTACATCCTTTTTCGCGCAGGAGTTGCTGGTCAAATAAAGGTCGCATTCCTCGCCGTGGTCGTGAGAAAATGCAATACATCGGGAGGCAATTCTTGTCAGAGCTTGGCCTCTCACAATGGCGTTCCCGCGAGTTCTGGGCGATGTTATTAATGCTGATTTTAACTTGGTTTATCCGCATCTATGCTCATTATGGAGGGCAATGGATTTATCTTACTGCCATTCTAATACCAATCAACAAGTAAGATATACTTTTAGTGTATTAAATATTTAATGGTTTGTTCACGTTCAGGAAACATGGCTAAGAAACAATGTTTCCTGACTTGACCACCTTCGTAAAACACGGCTAAGAAACAATGTTTTCTAGTTTGTGCACCTTCAGGAAACACGGCTAGGAAACAATGTTTTCTGGTTTGTACATCTTGATGAAGCATGGCTAGGAAACAATGTTTCCTGGTTTGTCCACCTTCATGAAACATGGCTAGAAAACAATTTTTTCTGGTTTGTCTATCTTCAGGAAACATGGCTAGGAAACAATGTTTCCTCGTTTGCCTACCTTCAAGAAACAATTATTTTGTCAAAATATTTGAGCGTCAACGAACTCTCTCTATTTCTTCATAGGTTTCAATTCCTTCCTTACACAACAAACTTAAACTACCAGAGCACCTTACTGCAAACAAGACAGGAAATTTCTCTTGTTATTCTCGGCCCATTTACGAACATCATAATAGTCTGTGTCATGGTTTTCGTCAGTTGGTTGATGCAACGACTGTTTGGAAGATTTCCAAGTATACTTTCGAGGTTCGTGATGGCTTATGGCATTAATACACTACTTGATCCTTTGTGGATACTCGTTGTTGATACCGCTTTAAAAAGGTAAGAAGTATTCCAGGCTTAATACTTGGTTGCTCCTTGTTCAGTGTAGGTAGTATTCTACAATAAACTGTCGTGGTTTGTGTCTGAACTACCTGGAAAAGATATCTCAAACGTAGTGGTCCAGTGTAGGTAGTATTCTACAATAAGCTGTCGTGGTTTGAGTCTGAACTACCTGAAAAAGATATCTCAAACGTGGTGGTCCAGTGTAGGTAGTATTCTACAATAAGCTGTCGTGGTTTGTGTCTTTTTAAAAATGTAAAATGTAATTTTTTTCGAAGGTATCGTTTACTCGGAGGCGATATTCCGATCGGAGATGCGTACAAACTATACTGGCATTTTGATCGTTATGAGAAGAATGGAATTATTGGAATATTCATCACCGTATTTCTGTACATAGTCACAGTATTCTCTGCCGCCACTGTCCTCTATATGTACTTTCTCAGAGTTCACAACAGTGGACGGTTACTGGATGTGTATCACAGGTGAGGGAATTTGTATTTTGAGCATTACCACCTCAACGAGTTGCATGAGAGTTGAGAAGCGAGAGTTTGTATCAGAGTTTTCTCAAATTTCATGTCCTGGTCAAACAAGAACAAGAGTTGCCTGAGATTTGACAAGCGAGAGTTTGTATGAGAGTTGATGAGAGCTGACAAGCGAGAGTTTGTATGAGGGTTTTCTCAACTGTCATGTCGTGGCATTGAACATTTGAATTATTGAATATGCAAATCGCGTGGGTATTAACTCTGTGCTTTCATGCTTGTTTGAACCGCGGCTTAACTATAGTTTTTGTTACGTCACAGATTAAACAGCAAAGAAGATGGGTTTTTCATCCCGTATGATCTGGAAGTTTCTCTGGAAGAGCTCACCTACATCTGTCGTAAAGCCGAGCAATGGAGAGGGGAGGAGGGCGAGCGGCGTAAAGTGGCCGTCTATGATTACGTCTGGGAGGAGGAAGAGGTAAAGAGAAAGGCTGGGAGGATGGGGTGGGAGAGGGGGTATTCGCCCTTTTGACATGATATGTTAAAGTATGTTTGTAAAACTGGCTCTCCCTCTCATTTCTTTGGGTAATATGGATGCATATGGATAACGCACAGCTAGGATTAAACATATTCAAATTGAAAACGCTAGAAAAGATAGATTTACCCACGTGTATTAACCCTGGCAACGGAAGCTGATTTCTTTAGGGGGCGTGTTAGAAGAGAATTACAATAGTTATAAAGGAATTCAAGTAATAGTGACAGTCAGATGGATAGTTATTTACAAATAGTAGAAATAATATTAAATAGTACAAATTAAAAAATAGTTAAGACTTAAGTAGTTATTTTTAGAAACAGTAGAGTAGTTATTTACAAAAGGTATAAAGGTATAGTTATTTACAAAACAGTATGAAGTTATTATATGCTTTCCACTAGGAAAAATATGAGCAGCAATTTTTTTTGAAAGAATGATAGGGAATTGCGCTCCCTGAAGACTTTTCAAGACAGCGAGCGTTTTCAATTTCAATATCTTTGACCTACTGTATGTTTCATTTTTGAAATATAGTCCTGTGTTTGTGATTGTGATCAATAACACTCGATCAATAATTAATCCAATACTCTTCTAGTTGGATGAAAAACTTTGGGACAAGAATAAGAAGCGTCCCAGAAGGAATACTCGAGAGATCACGACTCACACATCAATACATACCTTGCATTTGGATGGTTTGAGAGAACTCTATCGCCATTTTCTCCGCTTGCCAGATGGGGCCATTGTTGAGGTTTGAAGACATTATGCTATTGTTTTGCCACAGTGCTTTGCAAGATTATAATGCGTTCACATCGCTTGCTTCGGCTTGATGATAACAAGTCTGCTGCAAGTTGTCAACAGGCTCGAAGCAAGTTGATTGTGAAGACTTTTTTTCCACAAGCTTGATGAATGTTGTTTCATTTGAAATCTGCAAGTATTCGTATTTTCACTGACTTGCTGCAATATGATGAAGTTAACAGGCATGGTAATTCGATATTAACAAACTTGCATCAAAATCCGCACTGTTTGCATCCAGTCGGTGATATTTCTGATTGTTTTTAATGGAGCTAACAGTGAGTTTAGATGTGATTAAGGTTCGGTGAATTGAGTAAGTCACCTAAGAACAAGGACCATTCCTGGAAAATATGCATTTCTATTTTAAGGTGTTCGGTGAAATGCCATTGACTGGAGTTGACGAGAGCGTAAAACAAGCTATACTACAAAGAAACACTTTCGAAAATATGGACGTGGTTAGTTCAGTTACCACTTTGAGATCAAGACGGGGTTCGCATGTCGCTGCAGTGAATTCTGGGGCGAATTTCTTTGGCACAATTTCTCCAGCCACTGCGGGCTCAGGTAATGTATTACCGCAGGCCAACGACGCAGGCTCACGACGCCAGTCCAGAGTCCAATTTAGTGACCTCCCGGCTAGAGACACTCAGACTTTGGATTTACCTAGCACCAGTAAAGCCGTACCGGGGGGAAGCTCCCCTGTCTGATCTTCGTACATACGCACTTGTACATATGACACAATATTTATAAATAGTACAAAGCACTATCGGAGGGTAGATAACGGGTATTCTATTGTTATCACTCCAGTATTTGAAAGTCGTGAACCAAAACACGATTAGCAGGACTTTTTTAGTCCTTGTTTATACGAATTAATTCCTATCTGCTATCTTTCGATGCTTGCCATAATCAACCACACTTTTGCTGGTCAAAGGCGTGTCCAAAAAAGTATTTTCTTTAGTAGAACACTCTTAGGAGTGAAGTTGCGAGAGAGTTGAGAAGCGAGAGTTTGTATCTGATAGTTTCTCTCATGTCCTGGTCAAACGAGAATCGAAATCCTGTTCATCAACGTCTTTTTGTAGATCCATCTTATAGAGGTGATTTTAGATAACTAAAGATTATCAATGTATAATATTTATACTAATAATTTATGTACCCATAACATATTTTTGTGACTAATTTATATATAATATATTTATTGGTAATATTCTGACTGTGTTTGGTCCTTATATTCTGCGTTGTGACGACAAGTCATGTGGACTACACAGCCAAAAATGAACAACCTGTTCTGGCCTGATGAAAGCAGCATTAAACAATGTTTTGCTGCCCACATTGCTCAAGGTTGTCAACAATACTGAACAAGTTGTTGAGCCTGAACTAGCCTGCAATCTGGTGTAACAATGTTGAACAATATTGTTGACAATCTTGAACAATGTGGGCAGCAAAACATTGTTCAATGCTGTTTTCATCTGGCCAGAACAGGTTGTCCATTTTTTGCTGTGTGTATAATTTAATCTGCGCACGTGTGGAATGCGGCCTTTGAAAACGGAAAGTTTCAAAGAAACCTCTGTGTACTTTAGTGGCAGGAAAGGTGGAATATCTTCTGTGATCGATTCTTCTTTGTGATAGCTGAAGTATAAAAGAGGTCTAAATTTCCACGCAGGAAACACGAACTTCAGTCGACAATCCCCGCAGGGTTCCTATACTGAGGGGTTTTTAAGATAAAGTAAACATATTTGAAGCTATTTATTGCTTGTAATACAAGTATATATGCCATCTTAAGAACCACCTGGGATACACATTACAGCATGCAGTGTAAAACCCAGTGATAACAGACACTTTGGACTGATTTTCATAGGTCTGTTCTAATAATTTATGTACCTGTAATTAACAATGGTACCCGTAATTATGGTAAACATATTTTCATGGATTAAACTAAACGCCTAAGGTCGGCTGTACGAAAGGTAAATAGCGTTATTCATCGCATCGTGATTTCATTAAACTTTCAGTATTTTCAAGTTGAAGTCATTTTTTATCTTTTGCGAATTGCGAGTTCAATATTCCTGGTGATAATGTGTCATTCTTTTTAAGTTTTTCTGTCGCAGTTAAAAAAATCACTGTGCGGCGAATGGCGCTATCGACCTTCCACAACTGGAGTTATTTCGAAACCATCCTTTGCCTGGCTCAGTGTAAACCGATCAGTTACGAAGCGACGGCTACATTCCTCTTGTAGAGGCGTGAATGTGTTCATTCTCAGCGGGAGTGTTTCGAAACACTCGACGTCACGTGCTTTCTGCTAGCGCTCCTCAATCAAGCGAGTAGTAGTGAAAGAAAGATTCCGACCCTTAGAAACCGAATGTGACTAGTCCTAGACCTTAAGAGGTGACACATCTCAATTCAAGTGTCCTGTCGCATTGAAGTCCTTACTGGACTTCCTTTACATCAACCCAAAGGGGAAATCGGCATGCCTCTCAAAGAACATCGCCCAAGATAAGGAAGAAATATTGAAATACTGGCCGTTAACAGGGGGGCAATAATTACCTTATATTGCTGGTCAGTGGGCCAATAAGATCCACATGTAATCGGGTTAATAGCCACCAGTGGTTTGTACGGATTCCTGTAATTAAAATTCTCTGTCTGTAGACAGAACAGATTGGCCAAGTCCAATGCTAGATCAACTGCACCAAATTCTTTAACACCAACCTATTGGCCTTTTAAAAACAAAAGTCATTGTTTGTGATTCGTTCTTTGGAAAACCAATTTCTATAGTTTATTGTCTTTCATTGTTATAACCAACCATTCACAAACTACAGTATAGGATTGGCCTGGTCAACTATTCGTCTGTTACCCAACTAGAGTGTAGCAAAAGTCTAGCCATTCGAACTCCGATCGTAATTAACAAAACCGTCAAAATACTCGTCACTGATCAATGACATCATATGTCTGTGGCTCAGTCTTCATCTACGAATGTACATCGTTTCATATCGGCAACGGTAGCTTCTTTTGAAAGATGTTATTTAATACAGCCCGCGCGTTGCATGCCGGGGGAATCCATGTTTTGCTTGTGACGTCACAACGGCAGGGAGCGTTGAAAACTACGCCGAAAGCCGTGAAATATACTCAACTGTTAACAGAAAATACGAAGTAAAAGCACTTATTTCATGTCACAGAGTGGAAATCGTTCGCTGTAAGTCGCGTAGAAGACAAGAACGTCGAGTTTACCCATGAAATTGCGACGAAAATAGCGATTTTAGGTCATGTTTCGCTGTCTAGTGCCGTGGCGTTGTAATCGTCAGGTAGACTATATTGATAGAAGACATGCTAATTTAACGTTTATTCCCGACGAAATCTACCGCTACGAGCGTTATTTAGAAGAGCTGTACTTGGATGCGAACCAGATTAAAGATTTGCCGAGGGTATGTTTGTGAAGGCGCACTACAATAAGGAATCATTGTGTTTTGAAAATATATTTGCTCACCAATATCTTATATGTGTGTGTATGGGTCTTAGGCATTTTTTAGGTTGTATAACCTGACACATTTGGGTATTAGTGACAATGAAATTGCTCGTCTACCGCCCGAAATAGGAAACCTAACGAACCTCGAAGAATTTGACATCAGCAGAAACGGTGGGCGCTTGATTTTTGCTTTACAATTGTAGATTTATTGTGCTTTTATTTTGGTTGATAATTGCTCGGGCTTTATTGTGGTCTAGGCCGAGTCATATTAAGCCCGCATATTTATTTATTTTTTACTTAAATTATGTGAATGTGTCCTTAAACTTTATTTAATATGCCTGTGTGTGTTTTTATCGTTCTTACAGACATCTGTGATATTC